>CP092095.1:19402228-19477228 GCA_029203775.1 Neoneuromus ignobilis
TGTTGGGTTTTATCTGTGCAAACATTAAAGTACTGCCATTTTCATTGTTTCATTTGGTTCTAAAATATGTATCCTACTTTTTTCATTAGTAGTAAAATGAAGTTAAAGCATTAAATGTAAATATATTGTAATTCTAATTTTTCATAAAAAAATTATCACAAATAAGTATACTACATTTCTTACTACTCTTTAATTAAATGATTTTCATGGTTTGTTGATTAAAATGAAATTAAAAAACATTCCGTTGCAGGCAACTAAAGAATGAAATTACAAATAAATTGTAGTCTAACAAGTTGGATCCAAAATAGCAAATTAACATAAAGCAAGAAAAGTGTCATATTGCAACAGTGTATTTTCGCTATTAGGTTGTAGTAATTTATTTTGAACAGGTGTTTTCAAAGTCATTATAGTAACATATTCACAACAATTTAATAATTTCAATTAATAAAATTATTTTTTTGGAATGTTATATATACATACATACAAATTATAAACTAGAATGGAATTGAAATTTGAAAAACAAATGAAAAAATAATAGTGCTCATTTTATAATAATAAGAATTAAGTAAAATATAGAACTTATACAGAATAGATTAAAAGTAGAAAAAATTAGACTGAGTATTTTTTTTTGTCATACATAATTCAATTATGAATAATGTTCATATAATTAATATGCCTGTATACAGTTCAGACACATAAAATTATACATTTTTTATTTGCCCTACATTGATTGTATAAAATAATAAACTTATAAATAAATTATAAGTGCAATTGTGATAATCATTCAACATTTATATTCACGAGAATCAATGTAAATTTTAATTATTTTCTCTGTAGTTTGATAAATATATTAATTTACATATGTCAATTACAGAGTAATATACAGAGTAATATACATATATATATATATATATATATATATATATATATATATATATATATATATATATATATATATATATATATATATATATAATCATAGTGTATGAACCAATATTACTATATAAAAAGTAACTATCCCATATAGTATTTTTTTCATTGAATTAATGTGTACATTTCATGTAATTGCAATATATACATTTCAAATGAAAAATTCAGTAATTTAAAAATGAGCATATTATATAAATTATAAAATATTTTCCACTGGAATATTAAATACCTATGTATGAAGTATAGAATATTATGAAAAATATACAAAGAAATTGTAATAATTTTGTTTTGGAAATAAATTTCATTTATTTTATTAATAATTATTGTTAAAATACTTAGTTTTTAAAAGCAAACACAATTTTCTTAAACAGTTATGAACTTGTCAACCAGTAATGTTGATTTTTATATTTGTTATTATATTTGTTATGAAACATTACATTCAGGGTTTTAATGTGTCAACTGAGAAAGAATATTTAGATTTTGTAATTATAGTTCACAAAATATATTTTTATTGGTTTTATGAAACTAGAGAAAAAAATTATAATTTAAAACAGTTTACATTTATTGTTATTACCATTTAAATAAGTTTAATAATACTGGATTTAAATTAGTTTTATCCAATTTCTGTAAATTCATTATCATTATTACAGTACATTGAAATGATTTTTAAAATTCCAAGAATTAATATTTATAAAAAAGTAATTTGTATATGTGTTTATATTATAATATAATATTTTTCAAGTTCTATCATAAAAATAATTTAAAATTTGTTTTGCATGAAAATCATTTTATTAATACTAAAGTTTATTTCATTATTTAAATTTCAACACTACTAAATGTAATAATGAGTTAAGTACATTTATTGAAATAATTATTTCAAAATATATTTAATTTTTTCATAGTTTCTATATATGATTATGTATACATAAATACATATATATATATACATATATAACATCTTTTGTTAATTAATTTTTATGAATTGTACACATTATTAAAGAATTTAAATGAAATATACCCAATCTGTAATATTCACTTGAATTAATTTACAAACGGTTTTTATGTAAATGTGTTTATGTGTGTGTTTTTGTATGTAAATTCATGTAAAGTCATGATATTTATACAAAATATGAGCTATAAAAGTTATTTTTTAATAATATAGGTAAATGTGATTTTAAAGATAAATGTGATTTCTACAGAATATTTTAATTATTGAAAATGCATATACAAAAATAGTAAATGTATTTTTTTTATTTATTCAATTTTTGCAAAATACAAATTAAAAATCACACAATTCATAAACCACATGATACGTCTCTGTATTTGTACATATGTAATATGAGAATTGTATATAAGTTCTTTTTTCTAATAATTACCATCAATTATAACATTATAATGTAAATTAACACATAGACAAACTATTATAAAGATGATAATTAATATCAAACTATATACTGGAATGAAAATCAATGTCTTTTTTTTAATTACTTGATTGAATTTAAAATAAAAAATCAGTAAAAATGTGTGAAAATTGACATTAACATTTAAAGTTTTGGATTTGAATGCCTGTTTAACTTGAATCTCAGGATTGTTATTTGTATTATCAAGTTGTTATATAAAAAAACGAGTTATATATTTAAAAAAACATACAGTTTAAAGTTAAAGTGTTATTAACAATGTTTAACTTTCGACCATATATAAAGGAATAGATTATATTACCGGATTCTCTTCCTTTTGCTATATAATCAATAACTGTAGAATTCTGAAAAATATAAAAGTTTGCCTTCTAGAAATGAATTACTCTTAAAAATTTTGAAATTCATAACTTTTCTCTAGTATAAACTTATAGAAAATGGAGAATGTTTTTAGAAACTCCAGATATTATATAGAATGAAACAATTGTAAAGATATTATTCAATTAGCTAAAACCAATTTAAGCTAATTATTAATAATAATATTGATTTCAATAAAGTGTTATTTTTCCTGTTATATCGATACAAATTGTGTCATTGCCTGAAAAATTGGAAATTATTTTCGGGCATTATGTTTTGAAACAATGGTATCAAAGCTTTTTCAATTTCAATGACTAAAAACAATTTAAAATAAATTGTTAGACTACATAAAAATAAATATGATCACGAAACCAAACCGTTTATTCTATAGATATGAAATGGATTAGTATAATTTTTTCAACTATTAAAATACAATATTGTTTTAAGCGAAAGTATTAAATCAATACATTAATATTATGTTTTTCAATTGTCTTAACAATAATGGTGATGACTTTTTAGTAATCAATATGTGGTCAATAAAGTTATGTAGCCTGAGCTCGAGATACCACTGGTTTAAAGGATAAGCTTATCTGTGATTATAAACACAAAATATCCCATTTCTTATATTATTGTGTTTGCTACAATTGTTGTAAATTAACACGCTGATTAATTATAATAAATTATAATTATAAATGTCGGCTTGTTGATTAAATACAACTAATGGCAACAGTATTTTTAAAGTTAAGTATTCTTTTATGTTCTATATTCTGCCTTCCAATTTCATGTGAGTATATTGTTAATTTAGACTGACTGAATATTATTTATTAGTTATATAGTAGGAAAGTTACTTGTAAATAATTAAAATTAAATATATTTCAAAAACATTGTAAATGTACTTTTTTATCAAAATACACTATCAACATTTATGCAATTCTAGGTAAATAATTAAAAGGCTCTAAGTTTATATCAATGCGTACACTATATTATTTTTAAAATTAATTACATATTTAAAAATGTTAATTAAACAATAAATATACATTTATTTACTTTTTACAATAAGATTAAAATATACGTAATAAAATTTAATAGTAATTTTTTAAAGAACATTTTATAGGAGAAGGGAAAAAAGTTTATAATTGGGTTATTGAAGTAAAAAAGAAACATTCAAGAACGAAATATCTCTCGAAAGAAATAAAATAATCCTACACTTGTGGAGACTATTTTATTTATATTACTAATTATTTATATTTTATTTTACTAATATTTCTAAAATATTGGAATTTTAAAACCATTTTTCAAAATATTCACTAAATTTGCTTTTTATATCATCATATTTTTTTAAACAGAGTTCAAAAAATTTTCATTTTACATTGGTAATAACAATAAATTATGAATGTATCATTGTTATGAGTAAATGAGTGTGTCTACAGGTCTATTGAGCCAACAGTACTAAAAACAACTACCTTGTTTTGTCTCTCAAATTTCTGGATCGATTCTTGGTTAGGAAATTATCACATTGTGGAGCCAGATAAACTGCAAAAAAAAACTTGTTTTCAAGTTTCATCGTCACACACATATAATAATAATAACATAATATACATAATGAAAATGTTTTATATATGTACATATACCTTTATTTCTCTCTCTACATATATATATATATATATATATATATATATATATATATATATATATATATATATATATATATATATATACATACACACACACACGATTTTATATATGCACACACACATATATGTATTTTTATATAGTAGTATTTATTTATTTTTTCACTTATGCCTAATAATGGGAATGGATGATTGTTTGTTAAAAAAATCTTTTACTAATAACAAATAAACTGTAGAAAAAATTTTGGCTATTAAATACTTTATAACAAATTGTGGCGATGGAGGTGAAAATTCATTTGTGTTGAAATATTAAATAAGGGCACATTACTTAGATGGATCTTCACGCTTCCAGTGTTCAAATTGGGCAGTCTGATGAATAATGTTTTTAATAATTAAATTATATATATATACATATATATTTGTGTGTGTGATATGTATGTGTAAAAAGAAAAATTAAAACAATCTTATTAGTAATTATATATGTTTTATCTCTTATTATAATTATATATATATATATATATATATATATATATATATATATATATATATATATATATATATATATATATATATATATATATATATTTGGAAAATTATTATTACAAATACTAGTATATTTAGTCTACTTGATATTGAGTTACTTAAATTAATTTGATTCTATTAAGACTTCTACATCTAATCTGGTTATCCATGTGCTATATTCCGAAAAAATGAAATTCTTGTCGATTAGTATACTTTATTTGCGTCTAAAGTCATATCTGGACAGAATTTTCGCTCTACCCACAAACAAGAGACATGCCCTTTAGAGTTGAAGACCTCGTCATAATTAGTTTACATTTTTATTATAATATCAATTAATTTTAAAAAGAATAATTACATTACACAATCAATATTAGTAATTACTAATCAATTAACGGTGCTTATTATGGAATTTGTGATTGGAAAATTTATTCGAATTCATTTACTCTTAAAATTTGAATTCCTCCCAATCCATTAAAAACAATCTTTATTAATGATAACAAACTATAATAATATTTATTTACAAACACACATATGTGTGTATGTATATATATTGTAAATATATAAATTTTAATTTAATTTTTAATAAAAAACAAACTAGTAAATTAAAAAAAAATTCTTTTTTTATTTAAAAAAGTTGATAATTTAACAAACAATTATTACATGATTATTATTACAAATATTTTTAGAGAAAAAAAAACATTCTCAAGAAATGAAATTATGAGAATATTTGTATAACTTCTTAAAATAAGCAAAAAAAAAAAAAAAAACTAATTCTAAGTAAAATTCTATTTATATAATCTTCTTTGTGTAATGAAATTTAAAAATAGTTATTTAAACATGCATTTAATTTTGATTGTGATTTTTTAGGTGGCGATTAACATTTGCTCTAAAATATATTTATTTTATTTGACATGTTATAGAGACTGCAGTGTTTAAAAGTGAACGAATATTACAAAAATTACGAATTTATTTAAAACGAATGATAAATACTTATGTTACATAATATTATAATTATCTCAGTTTTTTAAAATTTTTAACACAAGAGTTGAAAATACTAAATGATTTATAATTATTTAACAACATAATGATGTGTTAAAAATATATACAAATTTATTTCAAAATCACATTATTTACAAATTTTAAATGATATATCAAATAAAAATTAAATATATACATAAATGGATGTAATTATTAAATGAAATAAAACTTTTGCACGTCTAAATATATATATATATATATATATATATATATATATATATATATATATATATATATATGTATATGTATTTATGAACACGCACACAAATATAATTAAACACTTAATTAACATTAAAAACACTTACAACAATTAAATGAAGACACTGTAGAGATATTGATAACTAACAGAAAAAAAGCCGTGATATCTGACAGACAACATTTCTGAACGGTACTATTGCTCAGTCAAGTTTGTAGATGTTACGTTATATACAAGATTACGTAATATACCTATAAAAGAAAAGTAATAAATAGAATCATATTTTATCAAATAAGATTGAAGATAGTAAATGATTATAAGAAAGTAAATAAGTATATATACATATATATATATATACATATATATATATATATAAATATATATATATATATATATATATATATATATATATATATATATATATATATATATATATATATATATATATATATATATATATATATATATACACACATATACATACACACACACACATATATATACATATATACACACACACACATATATATATATATATATATATATATATATATATATATATATATATATATATATATATATATATATATATATATATATATATATATATATATATATATATATATATATATATATATATATATATATATATATATATATATATATATATACATACGAATAATTAAATACTTAATTTATATTAAAAACACTTACATTAATATCACAAAGTCACTGTAGAGATATTGATAATTTAACTAACAAAAATAAACCGTGATGTTTAATAGTCAAAATGTATGAGACGAGTTTATAACCGTCGTTGTTACGTTATGTACATGATTACGTACTATCACTTTTAAAAGAAAGGTATTGAACAGAACCGTATTTTGTCAAATAAGACTGAAGATAGTAAATGTATATTTATTTCTTAGTCTTATTTGATATATATATATATATATATATATATATATATATATATATATATATATATATATATATATATATAATTAATAGGAAATATTGATTTATATAGAATAGATTTATAAGAGATTCTTAGACAAGCCATTGATTTAGAAAAGTTTGTAAATTGTAATAACGTTTACATATTATCATAGTTCTTGAAGTGTTAAAAACATTATTTTACAATTTTAGAATTATTAGACATCATTTATAATTGTACCTCAAAACTAGTGGTATAGTTTTGTAATTTAAACTTTAATGGTTCAATCATAATTTATTTTAAAAATTGATGGCTTTCTAGTTATTTATTATTTTCATTTATTCAGTCAAATCAGCAAACAATATTAAATAATGTCTATAACTCTATTTATAAATTTATAAACATTATTTAATTGTATATATATATATATATGTGTGTGTGTTTGTGTGTATGGCTTAAAATATGTATATACAACAAAAATAGATTACTGGTGGCATAATGTAGTTTATATTATCAAATGTATAATTTTTGAAAATTTAGTATTTATTCATTATCTTTTATTTTAAAGGTATATTTGTAGATATGCCTAATTATTCTATTTTTTACTTTGGCTATAAAAAAACTTTCTCATCATTTATCTAACCTATAAATTAAAAATGTCACATCCTAAACAGAAAATAAACTCTCAAGAAGAAATTGATCGTGAACCATTTTTATATATGAACATTGATGATAATTCAATTTTAAATGAAATAGAAGATAGAAGTCCATGTCCAAAATGTTATAAATCAAGAAAATATTTTTGTTACACTTGTTATGTTCCAGTGGAATATTTGAATGGAAAACTTCCAGTTGTTAAGGTTTATTTTTAATGTAGAAAAATGTTAATTTTTAAAAAGTATTTTATATTTTATGTTAATGTTTTATTTAGTTTTTGTAAATATTTATAGATGTGATTTGTATATTATTACATTTAAATAAATCTATTAAAAAACTTGAAAATATTTAATATATGTTTAAATGCTCTCCTTTTCTGTACAATTGTTTTATTTGAATCATGTTTTTAATAAAAAAAAAAATTAAATTCTTATAAATTAAGAAAAAATGTTAAAATATACTAGATTTTCCATAAAAATTATTAAAATTTTAGTTACCATTTAAAATTGATGTAATAAAACATAAGAATGAGATTGATGGAAAAAGTACAGCAGCCCATGCTGCAATTTTGGCTCCAGAAGATGTAACTGTATACACTTATCCAGATATTCCAAATTATGAGTTATACAGTGATGTTGTTTTGATTTTCCCATCCTCGAATGCCATAACTGTGAATCAATTATATAATAAAAATGTAAGCATATCATAGATACAACTATACCCATATAGATATTTTCATATCTTTATAATTACACTTTTTATTTTTAGGTAGAAATAGATTCACAGTATGTACAAAAGCATCAAAATAGTACATTACTGAAAAGTATATTAAAAACAAAGGAGTATGGTGCAAAAACTACATCCAATATGTATGAATGTGTACCAATTAAAAGAGCAGTATTTATCGATAGTACCTGGAACCAAAGTAAAGGAATTTATAAAGACAATCGAATAAATAAACTACGTAGTGTAGTTTTACAAAATAGAGCATCACAATTTTGGAGGCATCAAAAAAATAGTCCTCGATGGTATCTTGCTACGATAGAAGCGATTCATCAATTTCTTATCGAGATACATATTAATGCATGGGGATTGAATGTGAATTATAATGGTTTACGAAATATTTTTTACAAATCTCCTCAACAATATGAAATTATTACTGAAGAACCTAATAAGAATGAATTAAATTCATATTGTATTTCATACAATGGACAGTATGATAATATGTTATATTTCTTTAAATATATGCATAAAAAAATTCATGAATATTATGATCACATGCAATTAGAATCATATAAACGACCAATGACATAGAAAAAAAGGAATTGTATAATTATATATTTGTTTTTGTTATTGAAAACAAGTTAATGTTACTGTAATGCTTATAAAGTAATTCATTAATTTAATATTAACATGTTATTTTAATTAAATATGATGAGAATTCTTATAAAAAAATTTCTTTTAATTACAATTTCTTTTTCTTAATGCTTTATATAAATGACATTAATTTTATTTTATAAAAATAAAACTGTAATTTTCAAAAAAATAAGATTAAAATCTTCTTTAATTTTTTTTAATTAAAATATAACTTGAAGTTTAAATTATTTACTTATATTCAAAATTACAATATATTAGCAAATGTTTTAATCACAATATGTAAAAATCATTTAAACTAGTTATATTCCAATTAAAATTCAATATGTATTCAATATTTCATATTTTATTATAAAAAAAAAATAAAATAAAGTAATTCAAAAATAATTACAAAATTATTCAATACATAAGTAATGTTAAACATAATTTTTTTTTACAAAAAAGTTTTTTTCAATATTGTTTATATATGATTTGAAAATGTGGTTTATGCATATGTATGATTGTAAAAATATTTATATGCACATTTTTGGAACAACTCTAAAAAATAATGAAACATATGTAAGTGAAGAATATAAAATTAAACATTTTAATAAAGGTATCTTTGTACATTTTTTAAATTATGTATAAAAAAACATTTATATAAAACAACTATTGTAATATGATTGTCTAAACAAAAATTTGATTTCATATTTTTTCTAATTTTTTACTACAATAAAATATTTCAGTCAGCATTAGCAGTGATGTATTGTATTTCATATTAATTTTATTTTTATTCTCACATATTCATATTACCACTGAACACATTTAATAATTTATTTTATAAAAAATTGGAATAATTTGTACTTATAATAAAAAGGTTTTAAATAATTAAGTTCAATATATTTTTTATCTAAAAAATACTTGTTCAGTGTTAAAAATATTACCCTTAATAACATTTAAATACTCAATAATACATATAAAATATTTACTAAAGCTATGTGTTTAAAATAAAAAAGATAACAGAATGTATGACATTTTAAAACATTTATATATAAAATATTTTCTTTATTAATACCAAACTGATTTATGATACAATGATTTTTTCAAAGTTTACGGAGGTCAAGGACAAAAACACTGCCATCAGATGCACTAGCACCAACTTTATCTCCTCTAGAATTCCAACAAACCTACACAAAAATACAAGTAATAAAACATATAAACTTTACAAACATAGAATACCAATTTATAAACATACCTCAAAAATGCCTCCAGTTCCTTTATATGAATGTACTAATTGTCCAGATTGTGTTGACCATATATGTACACACTTATCAAAACTACCACTAGCAAGATATTTTCCATCTGGACTGAATGCTACTGAATATACAGGTTCTGTATGTTTTGTTAGTGTATGAATGCAAGCACCACGGTCAACATCCCACAGTCTTACTGTTGAATCAAAACTAGCTGAAGCAAGAATCAAATTCATATTGGGATTTTGTGTGCCAGCACCAGTTGGTGACCATTTGATTGTATAAATTTCTTTTGAATGTGCTTGTAAATCATGCACACAATTGTCCTGTTTCATAGACCAAATTTTAAGAGTCATATCATCAGAACAAGAAGCAAGAAGATTTCCTTGTGGATCCCATTTGATAGCATTTACTTCATTCTTAATATGGAAAATAAGTAGTATTAATACTTCCAATGAAAATATAAACTTATGTAGTAGAATGTTTATAACTTACTGTATGGCCCTGGAATGATTTAATTGGTTTGTCAACACTGAGTTTACAAACATGAATACACTGATCAGTTGAACAGCTTGCAAAAGAAGTATTTGTTTGCCAATCTACATCTAATGCTGGTGCAGAATGAAAACTAAATTGCTGTGTACATTGACCACTAGCTGCATCCCAAATAATTGTAGTTTTATCAACCTGATAAAAAAAAATTATATCAGTAAATAGAAATTCTGTAAATATTTTTGAATTTTAATGATTTCTTCCTTAATAAATGTATATTTTTTAATACATTAAAAATGAAATTAAAGTTATAATACAACAAATACTTACTCCTGCTGACAGAATGTAATTTCCACGTTTATTCCACTTTAGAGCAAAAATGGGCCCTTTATGTTGACCTAATGTACTTGCAAGACGACCATCTGTTGTCCAGATTCTTGCATATCCGTCATAACTTCCAGTAGCTAATAGAGTACCATCACACTGGAAATAAATTTGTTCAATTTTCGATGTTACATGTAAATAACATATTTTATATTGAAAAAGTATATTAGAAAAAAATAATTATTTTTTTTACATATTCGTTTTATAATGTAAAAAAATATATATGAATATATAAAAACTTGAAATAAAAATAATTTCCAAAATATTTTATATTAAATAAATAAATTTTTGACTAACATTCCAATCTAACGATGTGACATCTTTATTACTAGGTACTTCTGTACCACCTTTTTGTATACAATGACGGAGTACTAGTTGATTAGGACTGCTTGTGTTATCAGACATATCCCATATACGGGCAGTACTATCACCTGAACCACTTGCTAATAAGTCTGTTGTTGGATTCCAAGCACAAATAAACACCTCTGATTCATGACCACGAAGAACTGTTGCTTTTGAAGGAGGGATTTCTATACTTCCATCAACTTCCATGTTTTCTGATTGTGTAGATGCAACAGCTGCTTAAAAAAAATATATTTTCAAAAAATACATACCACGATACATTTTTTTTTTTAACGTAAAATATTAAAATTATGTATATCATATAAGTAATTATAAATAAATAGTTATTTAACTGTACAGACAAAAGAAAATCTCATATATTACAATTATCAATTAAATAAAAAAAATTACAAATTTAGTTTTTCTCTTAAACAATAATTAAATAATTCCCTATTTCCAATAAATCATATTTAAAAATAAACAATTGAAATTACCTTCTTCGCCATTTGTATCTTGTATTTCTGATTTCACAGCCTGTTTTTGCTGATTATGTTGATTTTGCCGACTTGCTACCACATCAGGCATAACTGCATCTATTAAACTAAGGCTTTCAACAAGTCGCTGTTCAGTACCATCTTCACCTATACTAATTTCTGCTTCAGTATACTGTAACCCTTTTTGAATTATGTTTAATAGGGCTGCAGGTGGGACTAAAGCACCGTTTATATTTGATTGGGATATATGTGATTCTATTCCAAAAGTATAGGCTGAATGCTGAAAACCTTAAATTTATTATAATTATTAAATTTTGTACTGAATACAAATTACATTTATGTATGTGTATATATACACATACACACATATAACTATATTTTATATAATTCGTATGTAATAAAATAAATATTTGAAAATTACCCGATTCTTGTAAATATCGATACACTAAAAAGTTAACTTCATCGCTTGAAAAACTCATTATTTATTACAATTAAATCATAAAAATTAAGTTTCAATAAGTAACATTAATTAGTAGTAAAGAATCTATGTCTTTACTGCAAAATATTTACTAAATAAATAAATTCAAATTAATACTATTTTGAATTCTTCTACATTCAAACTTTTACAAACTAGTAAGTTCACTTAATGTCAGCATACTTTGTTTAGGTTAATGTCAGAGACCTCAAACAATTTTCTTTACTAATATCAACTTTACAAAAAATACAATTTTTAATTGCTTTTTAGATTTATATCTTACTATCATACATACATACATGCATATATATATATATATATATATATATATATATATACACACACAAATTGGTATGGTTAACTTTTTTTTAAAAAAAATAAAAGGTACAAATATGTTAAAATAAAATACAATTATTCATATTAACAATTTATTTAGGAAATGATTCTTTAATTACAATGATTTTAATTAACAGATCATAAATATTTATTGTGTTGTAATAAATAAAAGAAGTTTAGTACTTTAAGCTCAAACTATAAATCAAAATCCCTGAATTAATGATTATAAAAATAATTCTTTTCAAATCTTTTGTCGCTATATTTAATATGACTTATTTTAAATTTGTTATAAAAAACATGATTTTGTACATTAATAGTTTGTTTTCTGTTTCAATAATTTTGTTCTAGTGTCAGATTCTTCCGAATTTATATATTATTCAAAATAGTTTTGAGTTCTGCTTTTTATTGTATATATATATTTAGCACTGATGTATGTTTCGTACTAGTTCTTTATTATTTCAATGTAAATAATATGTAAATAAAGTCATAGTTAAATAATTAATTTACATATTTCAAGTAAATATAATTGCAAAATTGATGGTGTACTTTTACATATTTCTAAATTTTGTGTAAGAGAGTGAAGAATATTTGTACTTTTGAACATTTTTTTTTAATTATTCAAACATAAAAAGTGTTATGTAGAAAAAAATTTTTGATCAACAACATAATTTTAATGATATATTCTTTATTTTAAAAAACTGCTTTTCTTATGCACATTTTGTACTTTTTGACTGATAAATAGCAAGAAAAGAAAAAAATTATGATAAAAATACATTTTCAAAATAAATGTAAAGAAGTATATACATTGTTTATAATTGTAAAAAATTCAATATTTGCACTTTTAATTTTTAGTATAAAATGAACTTTAATTTAAAAAGTATATACTAATATGCTAATAAAATTGTGCTCTTTAATTTATAGAATATTTTATTAGAAATCTATTCTCATATTTTTGTATCTGATTTTTAACCAGTAGGAGTTTCTGTCCTACCAATATTGTTTGGAGTTGTCATGGACTTTATTTGCAACCTACAATACATACAATAAATGTACTAATTCAAAAATTACTTAGTGTAGTATAAAATACAGTTAGATATTTTTGAGTTATTAAAAAAGTACTTTTTTAAAAGTAATATAAGACTCAAATTATTTACAAGGAAATATATAAATTTTAAAATTGTAATATTAAAAAAATGTAATTGATACTTTTAAAAGTAAAAATTATCTTACAAATTTAATAATACTTACTTTAAAGTTGCTGGTAATATATCATAGTTTAATTTATAATTTATCACAGTAATCATGCATAATGTTTGTAATAAAATATCAAAATCTAGAATATAAAGATCATCATGGTATTGTAATCCTTCATCATGATCGCCTTCTTCTCTTTGAGGGCTAAAATAATTATTACATTTAAAGAATTAAAAATACTTAAATTTTTAATAATACATAATTTATGCAAGTGATCAATATTCATATATAAATAGTATTATTTTCATATGAAAACTGACCTGGTTCCACCAAACATAAACATTTTATTATTGTACATAATGCAAGCTTGTCGTCTACGTGCACAGGGACTTGAACTTAATGGTTTTATAAATTTCCATTCATTTTTTAAAGGACAAAATCGAAATAAATCATTATTATGTCTGTCAATGATTCCATTGTATCCACCAAAAATATAAATATAATTATTATGAACAACTAAAATTAAGATAGTAATCAAAAGAAAATAATTTTATTATAATATATAAATAACTGTGTGTGTATGTATGTGTGTGTGTATATATATATATATATATATATATATATATATATATATATATATATATATACACATACATACATACATACATATACATATATGTATACTCATATATTTATAATGAGTATTAATAAACAAATATTTTAATTTTACATATTAATTTATATATCATACATGCTGAATGGCTTCTACGACCACATGGTATAACACCACATGTTGCTGGTCTATGCCAATGATTTGTTTTTGTATCGAGGTACATTATATCTGGACAATAATATTCTTGTGAAAATGGATTACTAATATCACCACGTCCACCAAAAATATACATTCGATTATTAAAAGCAGTTGCTGTATGAAAATCTCGAAATGAAGGTGGTTCTCCATAAGTATTTAAAAACCTCCAAACCATTGTTTTAAAATCTAGTACATAAAGATCCTACAATATAAATGATAGTTTCAGTGATTATTGCATTTACAATGTATTAAATATTTAATGTATTAAGTAATGTATGCATTTTGTTAATCAATAATATGAATTTAATTTTATTAAATCTATTTGTTTTTACAAAAATGAATTTTGTAAATATTTTATTATGATTAAAATTTAGTAAATGAAAAAAATACAATATTAATGTATAGAAAACACATTTTATCATCAGAGTAAATGTGTGTATATGTATTTATTGAATATATTCAATTTAATAAAATAAATTTATTATTTAATAGTTATTAAAATTACATATAGAATAAAATGTATTTCTTTATCACACTTAAAGAAGTATTTCTTTAAGACAACACATTAAGAAAAAAATAAACGTTATTATAATCTAGTTTTTTTTTACATAACAAAACAATTATTATTAACTGATTAAGAATATTTGTGTATATATAAATATATGCAAATACAATCAAATATATGTAAATGTTGTGTATGGACATGTGTATATATATGTAATTAAAATATTTTTTAAATTACTTTAGGTTATAATATGTTGATAAAAGATTAAAGGTAAAAATATAGATTTAAATGACGTACTTCATTTTTTTAAAAAAGAATAATTTAATAATTGTTATTTATTAATTATAAATAAATATGACAAAAATGCTTTGGTATTAATTGTAAAAATATGATATAGATAAAAAGATTATGAAAATAACCTGAGTAAAACGTTTTTGTTCTCCTTCATACCCTCCAAAAATATACATATGATGACCAATAACACAAGCAGTATGACCATCCCGAGCTATTGGTATTGCTCCTGTTACTAGAGGTTTACTCCAATTGTGTGTTTCTACATCAAAACAATATAAAATATTACATGTCACATTATCATTTTGACCACCCCATATATAAATTTTATTATTATAAGCAACAGCAGAATGTCCATAACGTTGATATGGAACACAATCAGAATCCCAATTTGATGGTAATAATACCCATCTGTAGTTCCAAGTATTTAAAACATGTACATCCATTGGTTGCATCTGTTGTGTGTAGATACCAGAGCAGTATCCTCCAAACGAATATATTTTGTCTTTGACAATAACTGCTGCATGATTTACTCGTCTAGGACCACCATCAATATGAAATATCCAATGCATTTCGATTCACTTTTTTAGTGTATCCTGTTAAAATAGGGCATAAAATGTTGATATACATGAATTGTTGATGTAGTAAATTAATGGTAAAAAATGATTATTTTGAAATTTGTTATTTTCATAAACAAAATTATTTTAATTTGTGAATTAATAATTATACAATATTGTCAAAGGCATTTTTTTTAAACAAATAGAAGTTTAATGAAAATATTTTAAAGACAGATATATATATATATAAAAGAAAACAAATTGTGATGAATATTTTTATTCAAATGATTTTGTACACAATTTGTCAAAAATTTGATTATCCTTTGAGGTGACCTTTTACATATGAAAAATATTAGTTAACAACGTTTGAACTCACGTTTGTTTTGATTTGTAATGATCACATATCACTGTTCATTATTTAACAAATTTATTTTATGTAACTAGGAGTCAAGTTTATGTATGTCAAACTTCCTCTTATTTTACTTATTTTATAAGTATACGATGCTGAACTTTTATTAGACCGGTAAACAACCTATACACACATTTTTATATATATATATATATATATATATATATATATATATATATATATATATATATATATATATATGCATGTATGTATATAAGTATATATACAAATGCTTATGTGTGGGATGTGTATATTACGTATATTTGATGGCAAAAGCATGACAAAAATACACAATTCATAGAAGCTATTTTACCTACACTACACTCAACAATTTAGTTAGGACACATTACTAATTCTAATATCAGTTGTCAAATGAAATTGCCAAGTGGAGTGCGTGTGGCTATGTAAACAGCAAAAATCTTGTGCAATTTAGTTTATTTTTATTTTACATAACATTCAGTATTTATTAAAGGTAATATAGAATTGTTACCATATGAATATATATGAACTTATTTATTAAAAATTCATACTTATTTTCTGCAAACTAAATTAAAAGGTTAACATTAATATATGACTCATAAATGGTTGTGACACGTTTTAATTGTTCCAATGAAATGTTATTATTGACAATGAATATTTCTTAATTATAAATGTACATTAAATTATAACATATGTATATTTTAAAAAAGTTAATCGATGAGTATTGTTTAATTGCATTTTAAATATAAATGCTGAGATAAAAAAAGCAATCTCTATAAAACCTTCCAAATGACAAGAACATTAACAGATTTCGAAATTTATGTAGTTATTAAATTGAAAAAGAAAATATATTTTCATTTTATCGTGTTAATATTATCAAGTTATCTGAATTCCTTAATCAAAGAGATAAGGGAAAAATCAATTGTCAATTTTGATAATGTAATGCAACAAGTTATGAAATATTATTGTTAATAAAGAAAATTATTAATAAAAAAATATATTTTACATAAAAGTCTAAACAAATAATATAAAAATAATATTTATTAACAGAACTTTTATTATATATATAAATCATTTGTGTAATGTATTTGTTATAAAAATGTTTTATATTTAAACAATGTATATCAAATATATATATATATATATATATATATATATATATATATATATATATATATATATATATATATATATATATATATAAAGTTAGCAACAAGAAGCTTTTACTGATTTTATGAAATTCAAGTTTTTAAATAGTTATTCATTTTAAATTGTTGCAATTAAATTTAAATGTGTATTTGCAAAATAATTACTTCAGTTTTCAGCGATATTATTATTAAATGCTTATTTGTTTATTCTATTTTTCGATATCTTTTAATTTTCAGTATCTTTTTATTAAAAAAAGAATAGTGCTTCGTCTCTGGCGTAATGTGAAAATTTCATTTCCGAACTTTCTCGAAATTTTCCGATAATTCCAAAGTATAAATTTTATAAAATATTAAAATTAATAAAAAACGGAAAAAAGATTTTCGCACAAAATAAATTTTAATTGTATTGGCATCAGATTCGAATGCATATCAAACCACTAATCTATAATAAACATCGCCTGCACATTAACATATCTATCTAAACGTTTTATTTTCCTTAATTTATATAAATTGTTAAATAAAAACAAGTTTAGCGGTCGATGAACGAAGCGATTAAGAGGCGGAGCCTCCTAGTTTATAAATATCTTTTTTTGTAAAAGAATAAAAATTGTTAGTTGAAATATTAAAACGTATGTTCTTTTTTTACGGTGAAAAATAAATAATTTTGTACTTAATAATTATAAGTAAATTTGTAGGTGTTCATATATATTTGTAATTATTTAAAGAAACATACGTTTATTTTAATAAATTATTTAAAATAGTGATTATAAGTGTTGTACGAGAAATACATTCCTTAATAAAATAAAAATTAATTTATATGTTTTATTATATAAAATTATGAACTTAATGCA
Organism: Neoneuromus ignobilis; assembly: GCA_029203775.1. NCBI lineage: Eukaryota > Metazoa > Arthropoda > Insecta > Megaloptera > Corydalidae > Neoneuromus > Neoneuromus ignobilis. The sequence continues at coordinate 19,420,786 of CP092095.1, forward strand.
AGTTAAATTACATGGACTGAATTCTAACTTCAAATAAATAGGCCACAAAAACAATAATAATATATAGAATATAATCAAGTTTTGTTATACATTTTGTTAATAAAATTATACTATACTATTTTTTTTTTATAAAATAAGCTACTTTATATTATTATCTTTTTGTCGCCATGAAAGTCCATTTTTTTAAAGTGAATTCAGGGGATTAATCTCGAATTTTTTAGATATCAATTTTTTTCTAATTTAATATAATTTATACACATACGTATATGTTATCAATATCAAGTTCTTTCTAACCACTTTTGGATGAAAACATCTCCAAAATAGTTCTGTTTCTTTCCACATACCCACGAATTTTCTAATATCTTCATCTAACTATCGATATTTTTTTTTTGGACTTTTTACATCTCTAGATTTTCAAACAATAATTTCTCATATTCATCGGTGGTTTTCTCTTCAATTATACATATTTTTTATACATATACATTTATAAAAAAATGTTTAACTACCAGAAATTATTTAAAAGAAAATATATCAAATTTAATTACTTTTATGTACACGTAATATATTCTGTAAAAATATAAATGATTTAAGTACTATTTTGATAAATGCAAAGTAACATTTTATTTTATATATATATAGTGAAGATTTATTTTGAAAATAAATGTAATATTCATTAACTAATGATTGTTAATTAATTTTAATTACATAATATTATAAATAAAGAACAAATGCAATTATCGAGTCAGTACTTCAATATTAATTACGTACTTATAATCAGTTTAATTCCTAGTGTATAATTATTAATTTGTTGTGTTTTTCAGCAAAAGAAATGCAAAAAGATGCGACACCATTGAAGCAACTGACAGTAAATATTGTCAATATTTTGGTGTTTATTAGTCAGTTTATAGCATGACATATATAATTTTGCTGTTTTATAATTTGCTTTGCTTGCAACTTATTTATTTATTATTTTGAACATCATTCATTGAAATATGTTTTTATAATAATAATCTTGTACTTGAAAGTATAAAAATGTATATAATATTAATTTTTTAAAGAAAAGAAAACTAAGTAAAAAGAAGAATAAAAGTGAAAATAGTTCATTGCAGTCTACATATATCCATAATTATTTATAATACTTGTATTGTATGTCTATATATTTGTCTCTCTTTAAATTAAATTTGATTCCTTGAATAATTTAATAACATTTAAACAATACATTTTAATAAAAAATCGTGATATAAATCTTTAATTCATTCTCTTCAGAAATCAATTAAGATGAATTAAATAGGCTAGAAGTCGTATTATAAATGAATATTTAGTACAGAATAATTGTTTACATATATATATATATATATATATATATATATATATATATATATATATATATATATATATAAAGTAATAATTATTAATTAAATACAAAACATTTGTGATAATATGTGTAAACATATATTTCTAAAAATAAATCACGTTTTGAATAAAATGCAATAATGTAGTGCAATAATGTAATGGATTTCGCATTTATTGTGTATATTTATGGAATTTAGTTCACAGGGTTATTAAAAAGGGGAAAATGGGTAAATGAGATAATTCAAAAATAATTTATTATCTTTTTACATAATCGTTTTTTTTTATTAAAAGAATGTAAATAAATATATATCACGTGCTTCTTTTCATGATAACCTTACATGACGACTTCATGGGCTCAACTGTTCATTTGAACTAATTGCTGTTTTTTTAACATAGTATTGATGCTAATTCTTAAAATTATTATCGCACAATTTTTTTTATTGTTAATGAGTATTTTTATTGTGAACTTCTTGAACAAACAAATATACATACATATATTTATTCATTCATTGTGTTCGTCACGATGTGCTACAATATTATAAATGTATAATATTGTAGCACATATTTTTCTATTTTTTGACATGACTTGATTTGATACACTATTCGATTTACCTTTATGATGGGATTATATAATTTGTAATTATTTTATTAAATAGACACTGTCCATATTTTGAAAGACATATTTCAATTTTCTACATATAGTTTGATAAAAAAAAATTAATAAAATTATCTATTTTTTAAAATTATATACTATCAGAGTTAATTAAAACGAATATTAAATATTAGTATTGTAAATTTTTATAAAACTATATTAAAAAATAAACTCGAATGTCAATAATTATACATTTTTGCTATTTTAGGAAATTATATATTTTTTAAAAATAATTTATTTTGCTGGAAATGATTTGTATTTAATCAGTAAATGCAGTTCATGCTTTTAAAATAATATTTTTTTTTATTTTTCAAAAATTAAAATAATTCTATTTATGCGGTTATTGATATCCATTAAACGGTGTTAAATAATGCAGAACATAATGCATTAAAATTAATACAAATAAAGTGTTTAATTATATTTAGAATATATTTTTATAAAAATTATTCTTTAGCAGGTATAAATTTTAATACTAAACACAATGAATGGGTATTTATAAAAGGATTCACAAAATACTTTTGTTCCCATAGAAGGGTTGCTTATAAAAGATTCGATGTCCTTTTGTTGAAATGCATCACGTCAATAAATCTGATTAATATACGAAAAAGATTTAAAAGTCATCAGAAATAAAATTAACAAGTTCATAAATGGAAAATTAATGTAAATTTAATATTTTTGAATGTATATTTTTCAATTATGTACGTAGTCTAAATTTCATTCAAATGTATTCAAATTATAAAGTTTAAATTTTAATTATATTTTTGGACTATAGATTCTAAGCTATATATATATATATATATATATATATATATATATATATATATATATATATATATATATATATATAGAGAGAGAGAGAGAGAGAGAGAGAGAGAGAGGCTAACTATTTCTATTAATTCTTATTAGTGACACATTAAATTTTTATTAATTTTTAAGTCTTATTTGATTTGTAGTATTAATATTTTTGAAACAATATACATTCATGTACGTAAATTTTACTGATAGATGTTTGTAATGTAATACTTATTTTTATAAAAATTAGATTAGAAAAAATGAGAGTAATAAATGATTGTATTAATTGTAATGTTGTTTTGGTGTAAATAACTTTAAAAAGTATAATACTTTTGTATGTTTACGTACAAAAAATGACTAATGTCTGTTTTAGAATGTAGATAAGAAATGCAAATTAAATATGATAAAACACACCATACAGTCTGTAACTGCTATACGAAAGTTTCTACTGTTCAGTAGCTTGTTACACTTTACTTAGACAAGTTTGATTTTATAAGCTCTGTATAGTTTATAATACTGATCAGTTGTAGATATATAAATAAACTATAAAAATAAATTACGAAATTTAAGATAGAACAATTTATATCTGATTAAATATTATAGGTGTTTATTATTAACAATAATATTTTAAAGATTAGTAATTGTTTTTTCAAATAACATTTAATTAAATTGAGTGCAGAAATGATTTTCTGATTTGAACTATTATTAGTACAAAATTTATTTCGAACAATATTTTATAGATTTATATACAAAAAGAAATTTATTAATAATTACAAAAAAATCTAAATCGTTTATGAATATTAGTCAAAGATTTAGTTATTTATTTATTCATAATGACATCCAAATTAAATAAAAAATATAAAACATATAATAGCTTGAATAGATGTGTTATTGAAAATGAGGTAAGTTATTTTTGTCATCTTTTTTTTAAAATAAGTTAATGATGTAATAAAGCGTTTGATTTAAATTGATTTCGTTGAAAAATAAATATTTAAAACGCAAGAAAATGTAATAAACACGAATTGTTTTGAATGACTTTGTTGTTGATAAAGTTTTAATAATATTTATTACACAAATTCTAAACACATTTTTTACGCCAAATTTATAATATAGGATCATCCAAATGTGATGCCTAGCTTTGTGTTTCATGAAAGAGAAACAAAAGAAACTATACACATGTATCCCTATACACATGTTTCTTTTTAATAAAATACAAATTTAGACGTCACATTTGGATGACCTCTATATATATATATGTATATATGTCAGAAAGATTAATTATTAATATGATTATTTTTGTAAAATATATTGTTATATTATTTAACACATTTTTAAGATTATTATTTATAAAAAACTGACTTGTGATTTGATAATTTTGACATATCCACAATTAAATTCAGGTATATTTATGTACTTTTTAGAAATACATTATTTTTAATATTATGTAGTTTTTGACAAATCGTTTTCATTAACAAAGATTTAATGATAATCCTGATATAAATTAAACAGATTGATTGATTAATTTTATATATATATATATATATATATATATATATATATATATATATATATATACAAAATAAATTAAAAAAGGTGCATTCAAGAAACAATTCATTTCAGAGTTATTGCTTTGAATTTTGTCGATTTAACATATATAAAATAAATACCATTATTATTACAATTAACTTTTATTTTATAGACAATTTATATTGTATAATTTTGAGATCATATAGTTGTTTTTATAAATTATTTATTATATATATATATATATATATATATATATATATATATATATATATATATATATATATATATATATATATATATATATATATATATATATATATATATATATATATATATGTAAATATACATAATACAGAATACTGTTGCTAATTGATGTTGTTTTCAATTGCGTTAAATATTGTTTAAACGTAAAGTAAATAAATTTCTTACAGATCATAACTGTTGCTAATTGATGTTAAAATATTTTCTTATATATATATGTATATATATAAATATCTTGGCAAATATCTCCCTTCCGCCTTCTGGTCTTTTGAATTTCGCAGCTATGTACAAAAAAAAAAAAAAAAAAAAAGCGGTAGGGAGAAAATTGCCAACCTAATATATATATATATATATATATATATATATATATATATATATATATATATATATATATTGGTTGAAACTGATTAAACTTCAAAAATAAGAAAAAAACTTATTTTATTATTACTTGATACATGTATCATTTATAATAATAATTATAAAACATTGTGTATTATGAGAGTTTTTAAAAAAATTAAAACATCTATCAACTGATTTTAGAATGATTTCGACTCTAAAACCATTATAGGGTATTTTCACCCAAATGAATTTTCACCCCAACACCATAAGATATTTTAAAAGTGTTCAACAATTATTTATTGCTCACTTTATTTATTTATAAGTCGATACACAATTTGATGGCAAAGGGCGCTATATTATAAAATCTCTGAATAATAAATAATTGAACAATAAAGATCTCATATGGGGGTATGTTTTGTAGTTTGGTTAATATCAATATTTTACGAGTTGTTTCAATAATTGTATGTTTTTTTTTATATTTTGTTGCATAACATTTTATTTTTTAAAAATTTTGAGGTATACTTATTTAGAATTAATTGTTTGGTAATGGGAAATATTCATATATTTTTCGATTTTATTATAGTACTTATTTTTATAAAATTTCCAAATGTATTAAAATTAAATCATTCAATGAATAAACATAAAAAATAAAATAAATATAATATTATGAAATATATTCGGGTGTTGAAATAAAAATAATATATATATATATATATATATATATATATATATATATGACATATTTTGTGACTGAATCTATTTAAACTTTGTTTGCGGCTCTTTTAAGTTTATGAATCAGAAGAACAAAGTGTATAAGACAAATAAATGTACTGATTGGAAAATGCCATTCATACCGATAAATTATGTTCAAAAAATTAAACAGATAACGCAACTATGTACTTGGCTAATATATTCGAGATTCAATAAAGAAAACAAACAGATCTAGGTTAAACGATGTAATTGTTGAAATATAACCGATAGTGACCTCGTCCAGTGGAATATTTTATTATTGCGATAAAGTCGTATTTTGCTTATGATCTAAAACAATTTTATAAGAGTATCAAGTCAAGGATTATTAGAAAAAAATGCTTTTCAGATTAAATCCAGTAATGTCTTAATTTTTAATTATGAAGTCAGATGTCATGTTTATGTTTTGACTTTTTTTAATTAATAAAAAAAACGATAATTTATCGTGTTTTAAACAGTTTTTACATATTTATTTAATAACGTCATCCACGAAATTTTTTTTATATATATATATATATATATATATATATATATATATAATTATTAAGTCGAATATTCTTTTATGTTTGAAGAAAAAAGTTTTTAATTAATGCATCCTACTTGTTCTAACGTATAGTAGTGAAACATTGGTCTTATAAATGCCAATATCGAGCCATAAACCACACAAAGAAACATAAAACATGCATGTTAGGAATAATATTTAGAAACAGAAAGACAAAGGAGTGGATTAATAAAAATAAAGTGTTTAATTATATTTAGAATATATCGGTTTTAAACAAAAGTTACGTACTGTATAACAAGAATGAATATTTAAAATAGGAACGGTCTATCTAAGAGTGAAAAGAGAAGACTACGGATGAGCAACGATAAAATTATTGATTTGGAACTCATAATTACAAAAATGGTCAAGAAAATATTTATAAATAGATGGGTAGACAAGAAAATTCATTAATGTCGAATGAAAGAGAAAGATATTGAATTGTTGGAAGTGGAAAATTTATACAAGAAATAAAAGATATAATTCACAGAATTATTCGTATTTTTAATAAATTTAGAGCAATTTTATCATAATTTATAAATTAATACTTCGTTGATCTATTATATATTTTAGTTTAAAATGTTGAACTATTTTTTATATTATCAATTAAATTCCATCACAGAACTGATTTCATATTATTTTTTTAAACATACTTGTTTTTAAATGTTTTTATTTGTTAATCCCTCAAAATCTTAACAAGTTTCATAGTTGAGCTTTTAAGGAAATAATAAATTAGAAATATTGTATCTTGGTAGTGTTTAGGGTCGTTTTTCTGTTAAATAGAATAGTTGAATCAGATTCTTAATTATATTAAATTTATTTAAACTTTCCTAAATATGTTTATATACTTCTTAAGTCCCTAATACCGTTTATAAACATTATATTTTCCATCTCATTTCTGACTACAGGGTCTCATAACATAATCTTTATATTTAAATATCAATTTTAAATTTTACTGTTCTAGTTTTGTATTCTTTCTCATACGAGATTTGATTCATTTAAATCATGTATGCTAAATTTATTTTTTACTGAAAATATTACTTGTTTTCAGAATGAATCGGTTGTATTTAATTGTAGTTTTACAATATTTAATCACATTTACTATTACAAATGGGATTCGTCTCATTATTCGAGTTTGATACTATACTTTAATAAATTATCATCTCAATATCACAATATTTTATAAATTCCTTATTTATTTGAAGCTTCTAAGCAAATAAAAAGAATAATAAGTATTTATTGAACACTTTTATAAAATATTATTGTGTTGGGGTGGTGATTTATTTGAGTTAAAATATATTAAATTTGTGTTTATATGTTATTGTTTTTATACGGATTTTTTATTTCACGCATGAAAACATTATTATTACACCCATTTAGTACGTCATTTAATATATATAAATAACCAGCTTTTTTATTATGCTTTACATGCTAGATTTATTGTTGCTAAAATTAATCTAGTAGTTTTTCTTTGCTAAATAAAATAAATGGAAAAATGTTCTTAAACCGAAAGGAAAAAGAAAATTTTCGAAATATCCAAGAAATATTAGCAAATTCGGGAAACAGCATTAAATTTTATTGACTACTAGTATTATTATGAATTAAATTCTTTGTTTTTACAAAATGTTATATTTTGAGTAAAAATCGAATAATTATTTTGAAATCGTTTATTTCTGATCAGTATATATATTCTAATCAAAATTTGCTCTTTTATTACAATAATGTTTAATATATTTTTTTGATTATTGAATGTACTAATTTATAGAGTACAAATTGTTCCTTGGTTCACTGCAAATAAAATGCATTTTTTTTTTAATGATCGCTTTAGTATTTATCATTGTTTATCTAAATTATTAACTTATTTATCTAAACAATAAATAAATACAGGGATGATATATAGTGTAGAGGTACAAATTTAAATGATTTTATTCTTTTAGGGAACACAGTCCATAGGGAAGAAAACTATGAAAAAGGATGAACGGCAACCATTGCTTGAACAGGGTGAAGAGCAAAGTGTAACAACTGCTTATGATGTTTCCCCTGCTGTAGTGAAGAGTGGGATGCGCCCCGATGTACGTGCATCCCCTGAAAATGTTGTCGTTGATGTTAATGATTCTTTGCCCATTTTTCCAAAAGAAATCGATGAGTATGTTCCTGCAGATAATCGAAATTTGACACACCCCACTTCCAATTTGGATACAATGATACATCTGTTGAAGGTGTGTGTAGAAAAAATAAAATATAAACAATATATTGGAATAATTGCCTTATTTGTTTCTATTTATATTTTTTGTTTATTATGCAGGGAAATATAGGAACTGGCATTTTAGCAATGCCAGACGCTTTTCGAAATGCAGGATTAGTAATTGGATTAGTTGGAACAATGTTCATGGGTATTATATGTACACATTGTATGCATATGTTAGTACATTGTGCAAATTCTTTGTGTCGTCGAAACAAAATTCCAGCACTGGGATTTCCTGATGTTGTAGCTTTTGCTTTTCAAGATGGTCCAGAACCATTACGTAAATTTGCTAATCATTCCAGGTAAATTATAAAAGATTTAGTTTATTACTATAAAAAAAGATTACAAGTAACAAGTTTTTGCATTAATTTTCAATGTAAAAAGATAACTAAAAATATTTGTTTTTATTAACAAATTAATTCATTATTGAGCAATGTTTTTATTAGTACATTACAATAATATTACATTAAAAATTAACGATTTCAATTTTACAGATTTTTAATAAATGTATTCCTCTGTATCACACAAATTGGCTTTTGTTGCGTCTATTTTCTTTTTGTTGCTGCTAATTTACAAGAAGTTTTACAACATTATAATATTAATCTAAGTGTTCATGTGTATCTTTTGATTTTACTTGTGCCAATGATTTTTTTGAACTGGCTGAAAAATTTAAAATATTTAACACCAGTGTCACTGTTTGCTGCATTACTTACATCTACTGGTCTTGCTATTACATTTTGGTACATGTTACAAGACCTTCCTCCAGTATCATCAGTTAAGAAATTTTCAACTTGGACACAACTTCCACTTTATTTTGGAACAGCTATTTACGCATTTGAAGGAATTGGAGTTGTAAGTGTTGTGTTTAATATATATTTATTTTTTTATAATTATATATAATCACATTAAAACAAGTCAACATTTTTAAAAATTTAATATTTTTATTTATCTATGTGGAAACTATGGGACTTAAACTATTACTTTTTGCCAATAATTATATGAATGAACTTCTATTGAAATAGAACACTCTTTAGTTCAAATGGAAAGTATTATAATGTATGAAAAAAAAATTAACTTCGGAATGCTTATATGTATATTTAGAATTCAGATTACTTTTTAAAATAATGTACATTTTACAGGTTTTACCATTAGAAAACAATATGAAAAATCCACAAGCTTTTGGTGGTTGGAATGGTGTGCTTAATACAGGAATGGTGATAGTTACATGTTTGTATACAGCTGTTGGATTTTTTGGATATGTTAAATATGGAGATGATGTACGATTAGGAAGTATAACTCTCAATTTGCCTTCACAAGATGCGTAAGTAACAAAATAAATTATTATTAATTTGATTTGATTTTATGTTATCTCACTTTTTTTAATATTTTTATATATTATTGTGTATTTTTCAATACATAAAAACCCCAAAAAATATAAATAAAGAAAAGAAATAGTGAAGATATATGTTTTACTTTTTATTTACCTATATTGCACAAGAATTTATGTAAAAGCTAGTTTTGAAATTTAGAAATATTTAATAATTGATTTTAGTTTGGCACAATCAGTAAGGGCAATGATGGCTATCGCTATCTTCTTGTCATATGGATTACAATTTTATGTTCCCATGAATATTATTTGGCCTGTAATTAAGGACAAATTACATACTGAAAGAGCACAACAAATTGGTGAATTATGTGTACGATCAGTACTTGTATTTATAACATGTAAGTATAATTATTATCATCTTACTAATATATTATACTTTTAAGAATAACAAGTTGTGAATTGTTCAACATGGAATTTTAATGTACATTAATAATATTTAATGTTTTATTTTTAGTTGCACTAGCGGCTATGATTCCTAATCTTGGTGCAGTCATATCATTAGTTGGTGCAGTAAGTAGTTCTGCATTAGCATTAATTTTTCCACCATTGATTGAAATAATTACTTTTTGGCCCAATGAACTTGGTACTTACCGTTGGGTGTTATGGAAAGATATATGTATTATATTGTTTGGAGTTGCTGGTTTTGTTCTGGGTACTTATGTCAGTATTTTGAATATATTAAGTCCAGAGTATGTTGATTTAGTTTAAATATTATTTGAATGTATTTAAGTATATATATACATTTATTTTAAGATTTTATTTAATTTAATGTTTAATGAATGTTAACAATGTAATGTGATTAGTTTTATCTTAATAAGGTACAATATTGTATGTGACCAATGATTAATATTACATATATATGTAACAAGTGTTTACAGACATGATTTTTGAAGAATTTTATTTACTTTATATTTTTATATATGTGAAAGATTGTTAAATACTTGTTATTATATAGTAAATTATGATTATTGTAATCATCTAGTCTGATTTTTCAATTTAATCATTTAATAATGTAAAAAAGCAGTGAGTAATAAAATTGACTAAAGTATAGTTATATTATTTTTTTTTAGTAAATTTGACATTTTTTTTTATAACATTGCAATGTTAGTAGATATGTGATTAAAGATTGAAATGATCATTCATATACTATTTTCTGTATAATTATTATGTGTTATTAGTTTATAATAACTGGCTGTTAAGTATTATATATATATATATATATATATATATATATATATATATATATATATATATATATATATATATATATATATATATATATATATATATATATATATATATATATATACACATGTAAAGAGATTATAGAAAAATGTATTGTTAGATATAGGTATATTTATTTCATTGAAAAATTAAATATTAAATTCGTTGTTTGTAATGACAGATTTTATTCATCACTGTTAAATTCTATATTGAAGTATAAAGAGTTACTATAATTTTAGTGAAATATGAATAAATTTTTTTTAAAAGAATATTTTTTTTATTAGTATGAGTTTAAAGCATTTTTTGTAATAAGTATTAAAAATACATTCATTATGAAAATTTAGTATTTGTCAAATGTTTACATGGCATGTTTAAAGAAAAAAATACATGATGAAATTTATTCCAATCAAGTTCATGTAAGTGATTATATTATACTATATAAATGTTTAAGTGATTGTACATTACTTATAATTGAAACTTATAAAATCTGTGAATTGATTTGAAAAATAATAGTGGAAGTAAGTTTTTATAATGTTAGAAGTCATGATATATTAATAAAAAAGATGAATGTAAATTTATAAACTAATAACTTTTAAACAAATAACTGTAGAAGTATAAAATATGTATTTTTAAATATAAATGTCATTATATTTAAGTACAAGTTTTAATATATTCTTTAAGAATAGTTTGGTGCTTATTTACACACACATATATATATATATATATATATATATATATATATATATATATATATATATATATATATATATATACACATTTACATACACACATACACATATTTGTAATTTGGTACTTGAACCATTTTATTAATTATGTATAGAAAAATATAACATACTTTTAAAGTAATACATTTACAAATATGACAATAGTGTAATGTGATATTACTAAGATTTATGTTTACAAGTTTTATTATTTGTAGATGATTATTTTGTCTGTATATGTTAATAGACACACACACATACATACATATATATATATATATATATATATATATATATATATATATATATATATATATATATATATATATATATATATACATTTAATTGTATATTTATAATAAATTCATAATAAGTATTAATGTATAATAAAGGCACATCAAATGGAGAGATAATATATTACTGAATATAATTACTTACATATAGGTTGTGAAACACAAATGAGTATAGAAATAAAGATCATGTTTTTTGACTAATAGTTTATAGTTATTACTAAAATGTAATTATTTAAGTTAATTTAATAATTTTATAATTTATTATTAAATTCTGACAATAATAAATGTATGTAAATTTTAATAAGTGAAAGTATATAAAACTCATTTTCACCGATGATTTTTTATTTAAAAGTAATTTTACGTTAGGAATATTATTAAATATACATGAAAAAAATTAGCTGCCGTTGTAACAGTCGCCTTATGTGTTTCATTCCTCTGCCACTACTAATGGGTAATTATAGCTTTGATTTATATAAATATTAAAACAGTTAAAAAATGTACTATATTAGATATAAAAATGAACTAGTATATTTTGTTACCTTTTATTTTTCTATAATTAATATAACATATAAAGTGTTAAGAATATAAGAAATACAATTATAAGAAATGTATTATTATATTCAATTTGAGTATATTCATAAGTTATATTTGACATTGTAGAGATATAATTGACTTAAATCAAAATTAATTTATCAAAAAGTTGCATTTTACTAAAGAGTTTTCTCTAAAAATACATTTATAATAAATGCATTTATTATTTTCAATATTCTAATACATTTTCTAATACATTTCATCAAATATATCAATGTATTCCAATGTTATGATGTGAAAATAAATTTGTTTATATATTTTAATTATTTATTTTATTTCCTATTATTGTATCTGTGTACATGCTGTAATAAAAAATTCAAAATATATTTAATGTTTTTAAATGTGTTTTTTTACATTTGACTATAGATATATAAGAAAAGTTTTTATTGGTGTTTCCTATGATATATTTGAAATAATATATTGGATGTATAATAACAAATTAACACTTATTCATTTAATTATTCCTAGAAATATATAAACAATATAGTTTTATGATGTGTTGAAAAAAGATGAAAATACAGGCAATTAAACGTGAGAAATTTGAGTATTAAGTAGAATAAATTATCAATAATAAAAATAAAATATAGTACATTAAAAGGAAGTGTCAAGATGAAATAAATTTAAAAGAAAATATAAGAAATGACTAATATATGAAAAATAAAATCATTTTTCATATTCAATATAAAATTTGTTACAATCATAAAAGGAGTTTTGATTATATTTGCAAATATATTTATATATATTTTGTTAATTCTTTTTAATAAGATATCCAAATTAATAAATATTTTAAATACAGCATCGATTCTGTAAAATTATTTATTGTAAGATTTGTTATTAACAATACATCTTTTATTATTTTATAATTCTAAGACATTTATTTCAAACAATAATTGAAAAATATTGCATAGAATTGAACACAGTTGTTATTCATTACAAGAATTACTTTTAAAATTACCATTTACAAGAAATGTAGCTATTTTACAAATATTAAGTTTTTAGTTTACAAATACATCTAATAAACCCTTTCTTCACAAATATTCAAGTGCATTTATAATATAATGTTGATTTTTCTAATTTATATTCATACAATGACATTTTTTTTTTAATAATATATATGTATATTAATATGGTACTTGATAAATTTGGACAATTAAAAATGAAATATTATGATAATATACATGAAATTGTTTTGGCCACATTTATTTTCAATATAATCTTATATAATAAAAAAATAATTTAATATCCTATATTTTGTCGATTGGTTATTAAATCAATTAATATCATATTAGTGAATTGATATTTTTTTCAAAGTTATAAAATTAATGTTAAAGTATATTTTTTATGAACACACCGTCTACAATATCATTCGAAGCTAATTTACAGCTTTTTTTTGTTAAATATGTTTACAAAACGTCGATAAAAGTATAATTTTTAATAGTCTTATATTTGTTTACTTAATTAAGGATGTTTTTATTAGAATAATACGTTAATTTATTTACAGTATAGAAATTTTTTTTATGAAAATAAAATTTGCGTCACATTTTCATTAAAAGGTATTAAATACTTCTGTATTTATTTCAATTAACTATTTTACTGTTTATTAATTTTTTCTGTAATAACGTTTGAAAGGTGTTGATTTTTATTGTTTCAGCTAATAGCTAATTTAATTTTAATACTTAAAAAGTAATAACAGAATACAGAATTATATTTTAATATTATTTTGATTTTTTAAAAAATCAATTATAAATGTAAGCTTTTAATAATAATACACAAATATTATAAATGATCAGGGATTTTATTTGTGTTTCTTATTTAATAATGAATCGAACATTGATTTATTAAGTTATTCACAACATTAATGCCAAGTTTTATGTAAATACATACAATTATTATAAACACTGAATAAGTTAAAAAGTGTAATTTAATGAATAATGTTTGTTTTGAAATGTGGCTCAGTGGAGATAGAAAAATGTAGGTAGAAAAATATTTTGATTTGCGTTTTTTAATGAATACGAATATTTATACAAAAGGGGCGAAATAAATAATTACAAAACAGTAACAATATTTATATACTTATACATGAACTTATAACTGAAGTATTTATCTAGTATTGACCGTTTTTACAAATGTTAAAGACGTATATAACTTATAATAAAATTTAAAAAAATATTTTAAATACGTTTCCATACAGAATAATTGATTAAGTAATAAGCCTTATTTGCCAATAAAAATATTATATTTCCTTATAAACTCTTAATTCGTATTAGTCAATTACTCGATAAGAATGTTGTATCATTAATATGTTTTTGGAATATTTTGCATTCTCAAGGGCTGAGTACATATTTAATAAAAAAATAAAATCATTTCAAGTCAATATTAAAAAATGTATAACAAATATTAAGTTTTTTTAAATGCATGTACTAAAAAAGATGAATTATTTAATAATTAGATTAAAATATTTAATTTTATGATTGATCATTTTTTCACAAATATTTTTAATTTTATAAGTAAATATATATTTGGAAATTATTATATAATATACACTTCAATATAATTTACATAAAATATATTAGCATTTTACCCAATGAATATTTAATTTATTGCTATTTTTGGCACACATATATGGGTTGTAGTAATATTCATCAGTTATTAAACTATATATGTATATTTATTAACATTCATTAGTTAATTAATGAGCAAAGAGAGAAATACATAGATTTTTTTAATGTACCTTTTGCAGTTTTTAATATATCAGAAATGTTCAAGTAAGCTTAATAAGTTGATTAATATGTCTATTGCATATTTTAATATAACAATTTAAATAAATAATAATATCGATGCAATGTTTCAAAACGAATACAATTTTTTTGTATATATTTATATAAATAATTTGATTTAATAGTGCTGAATCTACAATCAACTATTAAAAAAAAATAATATTAAACAGAAATAATTTTATACAACTGTTTTTTATAAGAAATTCCATTATTTAAAATAAAAAAAAATATCTTAAATCTAATTTAATCATTATTTTTATAATTCATTTTTATATTATTAACTAATAACTTGAACTTTGCAGTCGATTTTATATACAATACAATAATTAATAATATAAATGAGAATTTTATTTTGCGTTATTTTAAAGAAGATTTGAATGATTTGTAGATTTTTTTTAATAATTTTATTTCATAAAATTATACTAGGTAAGATGTGTGTAAAAAGATTAAACGGATGTTAATTACAGAATATAATAATACACAATATTTTATGAAATATTAAATTGAGAAATTGAATTTTTATCGGTTTGCATATAACTTTAATGATTTTTTTTTCAATTCGAGACCTGTATATTATTCGGCCCAGGATTTATTTCAACGGAGCTTACTTTATACTCAGTAATAGTTTTGTATTACATACATATATTTTCTAATTTGAAAGACAATGTTATATTTTGATTGATTAAAAATTATCAAATTGATACTATATCTTAATTTCAAATAAAAAATGGTCATTGTTATCCTCTTTTTTATTATAGCTTCATTTCAGAGAATAAATAATTGAATAAAATTGTAATCCATAACAATCCATAAATATGTTGTCTATGACAAATTATAATTTGATATAATACATTTTATGTTTATATATATATTTTGTTTATAATCGTAATATGAAATGTCATATTTATTTAATACACTACATGTCTGGAAAGTAACAAAAAATAAAATCGGTACAGGCTTTTTTCATTTTATGAAAGAAGTCTTGTAAAAAATTGTGATTGATGATTTTATTTATAGAAAAAGAGATTGTGTTGTATCAAGTATTTATATAGGTGGTTTTTTATACGTGATAGAACTTCAAATTCAATCCCTATCGGAAGTTCTATCTAACCTAAAACACCTTAATATATATACATATGTCTGTATGTATATATAAAGTAAATATAAAAAATGTTTTTTTTAGGTTAGATACAACTTTTGATAGTGATTCAATTTAAAGCTCTATCTCGCTTAAAAAACATCTATACTTGTATTTCAATATTTAGTTCATTAGCTTGAAATAAAAAAATAATTCGATATTTTTTACATAAAAGATCCTTTTAATTTATATCCTTACAAATATGAAAGAATGAAAGCTAATTTAAACGTTTAAATAAGTTCATTCTGATGTAATAATTATAATTTTTAGTAAAAAAAACTTTTTCAAATAACTGTTAGCTTTAGAAATGATTCTGAGTAAAAACTAATAAATAATCATATTTAATCTATCTGCGTTAATATTTAAAAATAGGTTAAATATTAAAATTAAAATATAAAATATAACCAGTTTAAATTTTCACATATAAAATAAATATATGAATAAATACAAGAATTACGTATAGTTCGGATTTATAACTCGTGTATTACATACAAGTTTTCTATAAAGTGAATAGTATAGGATTATATGTGAATATATGCATATACATATACTATTTGTATGTGAATATGTACATATACATAAACATATACATACATATATATATATATATATATATATATATATATATATATATATATATATATACATAAATAAATAAAATAATTTACAGTACCTTAATTAATTTCAAAAAACAAACATAATAAACTTAAAATTTGAGATCACTTTGAATTATTTCACTTGTACGTTTGTAATCACAACACATGCTTTCACTCTAACTGTTTTCTTGCAAATGACACTCCGTTATTTTTCAAAACTGATTACATACATATTATGCAAGGAAATTTGTAGATAACTTCATTTTATTTCTTTGGAATAGAATTACAAAACAACATTTTATTAGTAACCTATAAAATAATGACATTTAACGTTACATTTTTAAATATTTATCAATTATAATTGTTATATATATATATATATATATATATATATATATATATATATATATATATATATATAAATACATGCACACATATAATTATTCTCGATTCATGGACACGTATATTACTAAAACATTTTATCTATTTAAAAATAGGTATTGAACAATAATTGAATTGTGATATAATTTTTAAATACAATTATATTGGATATACCTTTTACATTATCGATGACTATTAAAAATATTTTTTAAAAAACTTAGAATCGCCAATATTGTTATTATGTAAAAATTAAGATCACAAAAGTTATAGGATAAGACATTTTGTATCAGCGCAATGAAAAAACATATTAAAAAGAATAAAACAAAAATTAGTAATAGTGCACCAAAATTGACTATTAATTTAGATTTACTCAAAGAAAAAGTTGTAAATCTAAAAACTGTAAAGAGGTGTTAGAAACTGATTATAATTGAACAAAGGACTGAAAGTAAATGTCAGTAAGTAAGATCAAGGTGATAAAAATCAATATCATCGATTGTACTCGTTTGAAAATGAGTGGAATAAATATTGAAGAGTTCAAAGATTTGATTTATCTTGGAAATGCAGTTATCACAAATGGGAAATTGATGTAGACATTAAAGTACTTGTTATCTAGTTTGGAAGTTCAAAGAAGTCTTGCTACCAACTAAACTTCGTATCTATGGGACTAACTCTAAGACTATGTTCCTGTATGGTTGTGAGACCTGGAAAGTTATAACCGAGATTTCCAGAAACTTTCAAGTATTCATTATCAGATGTTTGTGAAAGATTCTTTGGGTGTTTTGGTTGAACATTAAAAAATAAATAATCAAAAAAATAAATAAATAAATGAATTGGTTCTATTTTATGAAAAAGACAAATTGTAGTGGAGAAGTTAGTACTGTCATAGAATTGTTAAGGAAAGAAAAAGCGAGACAGGCTTAGAATATATAGGGGAGGAATAATCCTAAGTTTTAAATAAGGGCAACAAGATATTAATAATAATAGATAAAAATAACAATAAATTATGTAAATTAAGTAAAAAATGTACTTGGTTTATCATCTTGTTTAATTTAAAATTAAAAATCTATATATAGCTAACAGGAAAATTACCCTCTTGGGACTTGCTTACAATTTTATACTTATATTGTCCTGTATTTAATCGTTATTGTTTCATAGTAAATAGTGATGTGAAGGACTGTTGGCATTTTGATTATTTTACGATGTTCTATCTCTTTGTCTTATATATTTTTTTAAAATTAAACATTATGTTATATCATAGTTTTAAAAAACATGTAAAATGCGAATAAAACTATCGATCGTTCAATTTTTATATACATAAGTTTTGGACAATTTGTATCTATTGATTTTTGTTCCCAAGTAAAACTAATATTTTATGTATTGTGTAAAAATAGCTCTGTATTTCATTTCATATAATTAAAAATAAATCTTTTTTTAATAAAATAATTCCGTACTTTAAGTGATATGACGATATTTCTTTTTTATTATATTTATCTATGATAAATCATTTTGGCATTGTTTTTCACTATTTTCTTTCTCTTGTTTTAGTTTCTGTAATGCAACGAATTCACTGAACGGTGTACCGTTTTCAGATATGCCCCACACATCGCAGCTAGGACTATAGCTTGACGTACGCGGTTGTTGTAAATCAGAATTTGGCTGGAGATAAGAAACACCAAGATCGCCACTACCGCGTCGTGTCATCAACGGCATCGAGAAGGTCGAATCTTCCATCGAATGCCATTTACCTTTCAAGTTCATAGGTCTTAGAGTAGATTTCGTTTTATTCGTCATTGGAAATTGGTTACTCGATTGGTTTACGTTCGCGTTATCCATTATTACCGATACTTGCGTACCGTAAGAGTGACTCTTTCTTCTATCTTCTAATGTGTTCAAACTACACGTTGGCATTATTTTATGCGGAAATCTTGGAGATCCTTTAGCACGTTCTCTGAACGATAATACCGGCTGTGATTGTTGATGTACTATCGATTTTCGCATAGTACTGGCAGGTATATTGAAATTAACGTGCGGTTCCGTACTGATTTCAGTCGTTTCTGGTTCATTTTTCTTTGACAAACACAGTCCGAGAGATAGTTTACGTAACGATGAAATTTTAATATCTTCTTTTCCACTTAACGACGTATCTGATGTAACATTCACAGATTTATCCGAACAACATTGACTACTTGGCGAAAAAGAATGCCGTTTCAAAACATTACTCGAAGTCGAACAATTATTTCCATCTAACGAATCAGTTAAGAAAGAAGTCATATTACCAGTCGATAACATTTGAGTTTTGTTTGAACCAGGAACGAAAGAAGCGATTTGGCCCATATGTACTTTCAACGCAGCTGCGATGCCGAAATTCGAATGACCGATGGAGGACGTTGATACTTTTCGAATGGACGTTTTGCTACCGAATAGATTTTTCAGACGATCCAACATACTGGATTTACCGGTTTCTGCATTGAAACGTGGACATAGGTTAAATAAATCGATAGTCGGGATTTCCTCGCGTTGTTTCGATTTCTTATTGAAAGAGTCGTTGAGTTTTGATTCTGAACTGAATGTGACTCCGTGGAATATCGATGTTGGTATTCCTGAACAATGGTCGGCTGATGGCCAACTTGCACGAGGTATTACTGGCGGTAAAACTGATAAGAGTAATAGAGGTAAACCACCACCTATACTTGGTGTTCTTGGATGATTATCCGTTGTTGCAATTGTTGAAATTTCGTCTATAACACTTACTTCCGGCTATAGAAAGAAAAAAAATCCATTTTGTTATATTAAGTATTTATAAGATAATAATAATTATCGAATGGTTATATGTGCATACACACACACACACATACAGGATGGCCCAAATGAAACTGAAAAATGTAAATCGGGACTGAAGATTATATTCTTGTCTAATTTGATCTATCCTATATAAATAAATTACTTTTTTCTTTTTCAATGCTTATATCAACCCACTGTTAGGTGAAAACTTTATTGTATTCTATCATTTACTGGTAATTGGCAATATTCACCATGCTAATCAAATGGATTCGTAAGAATTTTTCATGCGAGGTATACTTTTTTTGACAGGTTGACTTCATATAAATATAGTTGTCTTCATACATTTATAAATTAGACAAAATGTTATTTTTCTCATGAATTAATATTTGATATAAAAAATAAAATTATTGTATTTACCTTTTTATGTATTCCTGTTGCCATCGACGATGTGGCTGATGACGAACTTGAACTATTCGGTTTCGATGATTGGTAAAGCAGTTTTTCCAATCGTCCAATTTCTAAATCGAGTGCTGCAATTTCCCGTCTATACACTCTATTTTGAACCTACAACAAATCGTTCAGTTCGTTGATAACAACGATTATTTATTTGTGTAAAACTTACTTCAACTCGATATTGTAGTTCTCGTTTATCGTCGACGACAAATCTTCTTGTGTTGTATTCAATTTTAAGCCCCATGCTCTCGACGACAGGATCGATATTGGAATCTTGATGCATGAGGATCGCGTGAAGTTTAGGAAAGAACAGCAAACATAACGTTGAAGTGGTACTGATTAAGATCAGGCCTGTAGTTGTGACGAATGCGAGTGTTGCACGTTCAGATACGAGGTTCGCTAATACAGCCACTATGCCACTTGTGATGACTACACTGTAGACACTCATTCCGATGTACTCGGAATCATTGAGTGCTGGCACTTTTACGTGACGAGTTTCCCATGCCATGTATACACCTACTATCAATAAAAGTCCTTTATATGCGTAAAGTGCTCCGAGCCAACCGCGCGTGTGTTGTGATGCACACACTTCTATCTGCAGAGACAAGAAAAGCTTTTATCATCAATAAATACGTACATAATATTACATACACATATACTCATAGAATGTATATATATATATATATATATATATATATATATATATATATATATATATATATTTATATATGTGTGTGTGTACATTATTTGTATCTTTAAATCAATATATTACATTGTTAGATATAGATTTTTTATAAAAAAGGGCTTTTTTGCTCACACACAATTCATTTATATATATATTTACTTGTATTCGTGTTCGTATATCTAGAATTGATTTGTTAAAGAGACAAAATATTAAAGTGATCGAGAACATATTAATTTTTTTATTAGTTTTAAATATGTAGTAGTATGTATGTATTTATTAACAAATAAACTCTTACAATATTATTCATAAATTATTATAAACAATCATTTATTTGTTGTATTTATAAACCTATGGTTGTTATAACATTTTTCCTCCTTAAATTAATTAACTGATGTTTTTAAAAGAGATATTATTTTATTCCTCAGAGTGAATCGATATTTTAAATATTTTGCTAATATTATAAAGTTTCAAACCGCACATTTAATTTTTCAGCAAGAATTTTGTTTGTGTTTGTACTTAAGTATAATGGAAAATAAATATACATCACCTGTGGCTGGTAAACAACACTGCGATCAGTCGAGCTTATTTCAAGCGTAAGATTACGTAATGTACGTTGCATGGGATCAATTGCAACCCAGACAGTTACAAGTAATCCATCGGCAACAAGTAATGCACATACTGCAAGCATGAGTTGGGTGTCTTGTAACAGACGTCGTTTGCGGGTAAATGCACCGCCGCTACATCTTCCCGTTCCGTATCCGCCGCGTGTAAAGATATGATGTACACGATATGTTTTTGTGAACATTGATCCGAATGCTAATGAGAATCCAGCCGAGAGCAAGTACACGCGTGCCTTTAGAAAAAGAATTATTATAAATTATACTTGTATGCATTCCAAGAGATAACAATGGTAATTGCAGAAATACTTATATGCGAAGATTTTGAAATGTCTAAAAGAAAATCTTAAGAATAGTATTTTTTAAAAATTAATCAAGTATTAATTATTAACGTATTGTATTTTAAGAGAGGTAAAAAAAATAATACGGAGCAGGAACAACAATGTAAATACTGTTTTGGATAGGAATTACTTTAGAGTAAATGTATTAAATAAAATAATTAAGAATAGAAGAAAAATAATAAAAGTCTGATAGGAAAAATGATAAACGAATAAATGTTCTATGTGATTCAAAAGAAAATGTAGAGCATTTATAAAAGAAATATAACGAGATGGAGGAGTTGGGGAAAAATATTAAATAGACAAAATACATTAATGCAAGACATATGTATTGTACTGGATAATAAATTCAGTTGATTGAAGTTTCCTTATACGTAAGAAAAAATTTGATAGAAGAAATGAAAGACTTTTATGAAAGGAAGTAATATATGTATAAATCATTGAACAATTACGTTGATAATGAATTAGTTTTAAGGTAGATAGAGTAAATTATAAATAAATATATTTATAATGAAATGTAAGATAAATACGTTACTTTTATTTGATTTCAAATCAGTTTATCTATTTTCTTAAAGAAATTAATTACATAATGAAACACATATCTATATTTTAATAACTTTAACGTATTAACGAAAAATGTACTATAATTAATATTAAATAAGAATTTCATTGAAAATAAATCACTCTTATTTATAGAATCATTTTAAATATATATAATATAGAAAAAAGTATAAATCTTCTACTACGTGAAACAACAATTTCACGAAATTTTAATAATTGTCCTCTTTATTTTTCATCTTCGTCATCTCCAATCGATTACAAGCACTTATAACGTCATTAATTAAACTATAGCGGCCTACAGAGCGTAACCCCATACGTCGCTACATATTCATTATAATTTATATTACGTGCTATACTTTATCGAAATATTCATTTTATCATATTCGTAACGTGAATACAAAGTGTTCAATTTTACGATGAACACTTTGTATTCACGAGATTCGCATAAATTGAGTCATTTTAATGGATCGGTAATACATAAATGAAAGTGTGTTTTTATCGTTCAATTATTTGATTATGAATTGATCTTTCATCAGAATGTTTCAATTAGTTTATCTTCTTTAAAATGTTTAATGCAAGTGAAATAATATTTTTTACTTATACAATATTCACATGTGATATATACATATACATATATATATATATATATATATATATATATATATATATATATGTATGTATTTATATGTACATACATTTATATATACATATACATGCTCATATGTATTAGATACTTCTGGGAAAATTCACTATTAATATTATTATTGAATTTCTAAGAAAACGGGTGTCGAATACATTTAAGTTTAAGTTCAGTAATGAGATTTTATTGGGTAATTAATAAATACAGAAATTAATTAATAAATAATTAATAATCAATAACATAAATAAATATGGTGAGTGCCTGCTACATATAAATATAGCTATATATATATATACGAGTAAATATATATATATATTTGGATTTTCTGATGAAATTATTATTATTTTCTCAATAATATAAACTTGAAAAAATGAAAGAATTAGACAAAGCAAGTCAAAAAATTGATTTTATGACAAACCAAAGCAAGATAAAAATAATGTGTAATGAATTTGTTCATTAGATGAAAACTGAATTAATAGAAATAGAAGAGATGAAAAATAATGTGTGTGTAGGATAGTTCATTAACATAAAAGGAATGTTTACAGAAGAGGAAGTGAACAGGAGAATAATAATGGAATGGTGTTAATTTTGAAAAAATGCTCATATCATGGTATTAAATATTTCTTTATATTTGAAGAAAAAAATGTCTTTGAAAAAGACGTCCTACTTGTTTTCGCTTATCATAGTGAAATAGAGGTTCTTAACACTAAAGTAATTCAGTGACTCTGGATTACAAAAATAAGTAGGAATAGTATATAAAGATAGAATGAGAAATGAGTTGATTCGACAAAAATTCAGATTTTTAGGACTCTGTAAATATGTATATTATGATAAAGAAGATAATAATAAAGAGATAGAATTAAAACCCTTTTTTTACTAATTGTAGATATTATTTTTTATAAATTACTTACCGTACAAACAGTGCTAAAGTGATTGGTGTCTTTTAGTGTTGCATGATCAAGTCCTAATAAAATAACGGCCGTGTATACAAAAATACATCCTATTGCTGCCATATTATTAAGACGAGGACTCGACAGCTTGATAGATCTAAATAAAAAAATATGAATTTTAATGTGTACATGATTCTATTTTCATTGGAAATATCGATACACTGTTTTGACAGTGGGTTATTTATATTTAATGTATAGGTTAATGTTTTTAAAAATCAACAATATAAATGAGAATTTCAAAACACATTAGCATTACTAAATTTAAAAAAAAAATGATTATTCATTATATGCATTCGATTCGTATGCTATATCCATCATGACCATTGAAATGTGCATCAGTGAATAAACTGAACAAAAAGTGATTATTGAATATTTTTATAAAATCTTGTAATGTTGGAACGAGTGATATATTTGAGTTATAAATTAGTGTTTAGTGAACTTTTTAGTGCAAGATTCTATTATGTAAGTACTGTGGTGTGCAGGATTACCATAATTTATCAATGGTGTTAAAGTGATTTATATATATATATATATATATATATATATATATATATATATATATAGAGAGAGAGAGAGAGAGAGAGAGAGAGTAAACGTACAACTACGTCCAAAACAATTCAATTTAGTTTTAAATTAAAATTGTGAAGTGTTTATTTAATCCTTGACAAGCAGTACAGACAAATTTAGCGTTGCCTTTGAGCAACGCATAGAGCTGTCATGAGTAATCTTACGAGTGCACTTACTTGAGACGTCTAAAATGGAGGTTGAAGACAAGGAAAGCGATGGAGAGCGTTATGCCGATGATTGCGAGACAGGTGATCGCCGAGAACGCCGTCGGTGCAATCGTTAGCACGCGCACGCGGAACACACGTCGCGCAACAGGTGGCGACGCGTCCGCCTGGCCCGACCATTGTACGGGCACGCAACCGACGCACTCAAAGTCGAGTGCCTGTAGCGCAGGATGGAACAGCGCCACCGTAACCGCTTTGCCGGCTGCAATCAACGATCAATTTTCGACAATGTGCCAGGGCCTTTTATACGAAAACTAAATCGTTTTAGGCAGTCGTGCAAAATAGATTTCGATAGGAAAATTAGAATTCGGACGGATACACACATAAACGAGCTTGTTCGTACGACGAAAGTTTGTTGCAGGTTTTGATCAATAACGTACGCACATTAAGTGTACAATTTGTTTATGATCAACGACTTAACTGCATTTGAAGTTCCAATTGTCCGATATAATTTTGTATACTTTATATAATTATTGATACATATTTGTAATTATTATGGAATTTATATAGAATGGTCTGAATGAGATTGAAGGAGAGAACAAAATAGTGAGGAAGTAAATGTGTGTCTAAACCATTCAGTCTCAATTAGACCACCCTATAGAAACAGGAATATTTATATAATTGAATTTCAATAATAAATTTAAATTGAATTTTGATGAAATTTATGAAATGTGTAAAATATTTCATTTTAAACAAAATAATTTGCCAATCCAAAAATTTTGTTGCTTCGTAATGTAAAGTATTTTAAAATGAATTTATTTGTTTTAGGAAAATAAATATCATTTTAAAATACAGAATTATCTTCAATCACGTTTATATCTATTTATTCAATAATTGGTTCCACAAATTAGCTAAAAATCGTTTAAATTGAGAAATATATCTTTAGTACAAATGATCTGTTCCTTATATATCAGTGTTTTATTTTTAAAGTGTTAAACTTTTTTTTAATAAACATGTCTAAATAAGATATAATTATGTATTATCAAAATTATATTTTTAATGATTCTTAGAGGAAAATTTAAAATTCATTGTTTTTGTTCATAATATTTATAGTTGAGTTGTGATATCTCTGAAAAATTAGATATGGTTCATCAAACATTTATTCTAGTGTTGCTGTAAATAGTTCTAGTGATATCGTATCGCTTAGTATATTTTTTTTATAATTTTCAATTTTCTGTTTCATTGTGTATTTTTATAATTATTTTTTAAAGGTTCAATATATAATCATTTTAATACATACAATATTGCATATATATATATATATATATATATATATATATATAATTTACTAACATATTATAGTTATTTAACATTTTCTAATAATTTTAATAAAAACTTTACTTAAAATAATGTATCAATTGAACTGTTATAAATGGTAACAGGTTGATGAAAATTTGCACATTTTTGAATTGAATTTACCAGAAAAAATAAATGAATTTATATTTGACAAGGTATTATTATACACAATCGCTTTTTTTATTATCATTCGATATCAGTTATTGTGTATAAATAAAATCTTATTTTGAATCAATTCGAGGTTTCGCAAATAATTTATATGACCTGCAGCTATATGTATTGTACAATCAATATACAATTCTAAAAATGCTTTTAAAAACATTCTTTGGTATTCGAATCAATGATATTGTATTTTAAACTAGTACTGTTTTATTTTTATGAATACATACATATACACACAAAACCCCCCCCCACCCATATATATATATATATATATATATGCGTGTGATAAAAATTGAAAAAAATACAAATAAGCAGACGCAATTTTATTAAAATTGTTCATAGGGACTACAAAACTGTCAATTCGTTCACTTGAAAGGACAAATCAATATAAGTAAAAAAAGAAACACTTAATAATCTTACTAAAGATATTGTTATTTTTATAAATAATATATTAATCTATGTCTAAAGAAAAAAAGTTTTTGGTTAATGGATTTTCCTGTTCTCATTTATGATAATGAAATATGTGTTTTAAATCCTAGGAATAATTCAGTGACTCTAGACAACACTGGAAATATTGACAGATGTTTGTTAGAAATAACATGTAGAATCAAAAAAGAAATAAGTGGCGTTAAATAAATAAAATTTAATGAGAGTATAATAAGACTGAAAAGTCTAAAATAGAAACAGACCGGTTATATGACAAGAAGAGAAGATCATTGATGTATAAAAGAAATTATTGGTTAGAAACATAGAAATTTAAAAAGATACAAGAAAAGATTTATGAGTAGATGGAATACAGATATAAGAAATTTATTTGGTGTGGAAATGAAGAAAAATGATGATAGAATTGTCTAGAGATTAAAACTGTATTGACGTACTTTAAGTAAGTAAAAATCGTTACAATATTCACATTTCAGTGAAATACAAAAATGTATATTCTCTTAAGATAAATTTCAAGACTAAACATGTTAAAAATTCGTCGAAACATGTTTTTAGTGATGTTATTTTTATAGTCGTATGTTAATGAACAGAGATGTGAGTTCGGTCTGAATGCCTGTATAATTTATGTCAAAATCTCAACACGACGGTCGACATTATTAAAACGCGAAGTTTGTTGTCACGTCATAGGAACGAGTCGTTGGTTCATGACCAGACGTTCGAGAAAGATGCAGCGACTCCGCAATTCGTAACTCACATTTCGGAGGGACTTTTGGCGGTTTAAACAGCATTAATAAAATTAAACCTGCGTTCATGCTCAGGTGCGTAGTATATCAACACTAATGTTTTTGCGGCACGGTGATGTGGATTACACAAACTCGTGCAAGTTTGAGCTTACATTTGTGGTATCAATAACGAGGCATCTGCATCAATATTAGTCACAGCAAGTTTAATATAATACAGTGTTGTGTTTGGAGTGTGAGCGTGCTTTTTGTCTCGTTCGAACCTTTCACTGTAGATCATTCGTAGATAACTAACCGAGAGTGTTATGTATTTTATTACGTTTATTTGTATTACACGCTTACAACATATAGGATAAACATCGTACTTTTTTAGTTAAGACACGACTATAAAACAATAATTTATTTGTTGGGTCAAAATTATTACAGTTATTGTTCAAGCAATTTAATTTATTATAAAGCTTCATTGTGAGATGCTTTGAAGTTTTATTTCTAAAGAGTTATTTCATATATATTTGGTCACGAAAATATTAACCCACGCAGTATATCAAAACTTTCTTATGAATTTTATCATATTTGATTTAATTTAGGAAATTAAAAAATATATTGTGAACTTAAAAATTGAAAATTAAGTTTGTGTTTTATCTAGAATTTTTAGAACCAAATTTGTTGTCTTAAACTGGTGTTTTATTATTAATACTGTTTATCAAACTGTAAAATATTAAATATATATTTATGTGTGAATTTTAATTTAGTTTTTAATTTTTATCATTGCATACAAAAATATTTCAGCAAACGATTAAATTATATTCAAGTATGATATCTATTTTGAAATTATGAGAAGTAAAGAATTTTTTTTTTAAAAGTGTTAAAAGGAGTCACCCTACAGCTCAAACAATAATTAAGAAATTAGACTTGTATATTACTCTTATAGTCTTAATTAAGTAATTTTTTTATATTATGTGATCTTGAATAAAATATTTTTTATATATTTCTCTGGCAATTTAATCATGTAAAAAATATCCTATTTTTTGAAAGCACTGAATTGTTTGAAATGCCCATGATTACATTTTTGTATAAAAAAGTTAATAAAAATCGATTAGGTCATCTAAAAAAGTTTAACAGACGAGATAACAAATATAAAATTTTTCAAAAATAAAGATAAACCTTTTTTCATCAAATTTATATACATTTAAATGGAAACGATCGAAATCATAATTAAACCAGCCAAAGTTCGATAATAATTGTTCGTGTCACGAACTTTCATAGCCAATATTTAACTGGTTTTGTATTCAGTTTACATTTATTTTGTAACATCGGTTATAAAATACATGTGCATTTAGTTTTATATTCCAATAATTCGACCGATGTCATTACTAAAACAGTGTTACCTCCAGCTCCACAATCAAATATTCATATATTCGTGATGAATATGCGATCGTTGAAATAGAGAGTTTATATATACAATATTTATGTTTTGATCATGTTTTGTGAATATGTACAAGATTCTGACAATTTTACTTGTAAAAGCATCTTTACAAATGTAATTATATACATATATATATATATATATATATATATATATATATATATATATATATATATACAATATAAGTACTTATACACTTATTTATTCAGAATATTATGTTTTGTTCTTCAAATGGTATATTTATTTTAGAATAATCTATTTATTTATATATATATATATATTACATGTGCTCATAAAACACACATACATATTTTTGTATATAATTTATTATATGTTATTATATCTCACCTTGTATTTGATAGAAAGCCGTTGTACCCACTCTATCTGCTCCGTTGAATGACACTGGACCCTAAAAAGACATATTTATTACAAAACTTACTAAAAAAACAACGATATGTTTTACTTTTTGAAACATAAAACGCTAAGATTATTTTATGAATTTTACATGAACGAGAATATATCATAAGAACTTAGCAAAAATGTCTACATGTGCAATTCAGAATTATAAAACACAAAAAAGCATTCCGTTTGTTGGTGTACATATGGGCGTACGTGTATACATAATTTTTTTTAAGGAGTATGTTTCATCCTACGTGTGAATTAAAATATATGCGAATACATTTGTTAAATTAAAGAACAAATATGTGAAAATGTGGAGAGTTTTTATAGAATTCGTTACGAAGAACGTTTTTAAATAAGAATAATAGCGCACGAGGTACGTTTTATTTATTAGGACTTTTTTAAAATAATGTGCGTCGTTTATTTTTTTTTTATGTTACACGGAATTAATAATAGCTATGAAAATAAAATGTACGTTTGTTTTGTACACTTAGTGTACATACATACATACATACATATATATATATATATATATATATATATATATATATATATATATATATATATATATGTTCATATGTATTAGATATATAAGGAAATTTGTCGAAATGGACTGGAAGAGAAAGGCAATGGATCGGTCGAAGTGGAAAATTTTGAGAGAAGTTTTTATCTAGAATTTAATATAGTAAAGCTAATGATGATGACACACACACACACACACACACACACATATATATATATATATATATATATATATATATATATATAATTCATATAAAGAAATAAAGTCATGTATTAGGAATTTTGTTGCATCCAAATCAATACCCCTTATGAAAGTGGAATAAATAAAAGGATTGAACACATTAATAAAAAATAATGGTAATTATATGATACATTAAAATAAAATTATATATATATATATATATATATATATATATATATATATGTATATATAGGGATCCTGATTCTTGTTTTTTTTTCGATTTTGATGTATTTAAAACACAATTTTTATTTTTTTAATCAGTGTTCTATTTTTTAAAAAAATATTTGTAGTGCGTTTATTACACGGCGAGTTTTCAATATTTTACGTAGTGGTGATTTATTTTTTATATTTTTTTATTATAGAAACTTTGTTTCTTAATAAAATTATTAGATTTGACAACAGAGAAAGTAGGTGATTTACTTGACATGAATTGAATGTCATCAAAAATCAATTCAACATAGAAGAAATTAATTAAAAAAATATGTAAGCTTTAAATATAGAATTTACATAGAGTTGTTTTGAATATAGGTTTTTAAATAAGATTTTTTTTATAATACCACGATTATTATTTTTTTTTTACAGAAAAACGAAAAAAATATTATTTCACAAGTACGAAATTCACCTGACTTAACATCTATTGATTTAATTATATTGGGGAAATTCGAAATTTCAATGAAAAAGAAGTGATTTTATAGCGTAAGAAAAATAAAGAGAAAACGAAAAATGTATTAACTATAATTTTAAAAAAATCTTCAAGTATTTGTAAAAGTGAAGATTTTTTTTATAGAATATTATTCTAAAGTATATATAATGTAAGAAAGATATTTATTAAAATTATGATTGATTTGATAATTTTATTTTAAAAACATTAATTTGTATAAGTAAATATTATTCGAATATTTTCTATATTTATTGTCAACTAAGTACTTTGTCAATGTTAACAGCAATTTTGCTCCACGGATTTCAAAATTCGATTTATGTTTTTTTTTTCAAAGAAAAATTTTTCATAATGTAACAGTAAACACTTACCGATATTCCAGAGAAGTTGAGACGCGCGAATTGATCTAGAAATTCTGTAGCCATATCAGTTCTCGTATAATCGAAACGGGCAACGCTTGTAACCGTCTTGTTTCTATCAGATGATCGTTCGTTCATTTGTAGACGTTGACGCGTTTTCCAATGTTGTTCGGCGCCACGTAACGCAAGGGCCATTGCCCAAACAGCATCGTACGTTTGCGGTGCGTACCGAGATACAATCTTGTCTTTGATTGCTTCTCGTATCGCCGATCTGAACTGCTCGTTCGTCTATATAATTAATATTTAATCGAATAGAATAGTAATTGTCACCGATCTCGCAAGACAGGTAAAACCATACTCAAACTAACTGTGAATAATTTGATTAGAAGCATCCATATTTAATTACTTACATGTACGGTTGAGTAGGTGTAATGTAGTGTATGAGTTTTGTTTGAGAATTATCTTAAAAAGGAATATCTCTGATTAATAAAGAGAATTGGTGAAATGTACGATTAATTCATCTTCGGTTCGATTATTGTTTCATGAAAAAAGTACATGGGTTGATAGATAAACAATTAAATGATTTAAAAATAATCATTTCATATATACATAATTTTACAAAGACGATTACTAAAATAGTCTAGATTTTTTTATAAAGCGAATGAAAAAAAATCAAACGCGTTAAACATAAAAAACTCCTATCTCTTGATGAACACTTGGAGGAACGATACTACCTATTTGTATAATTTAAATCTTTTCAAAAAGTATTCAATAGAATTATACCGTATAATCCCGGCTTAATTGTTTAATTACTTTGCTGTCGTCGCGTACTTTTTTTAACAGAACTAAATTTAAAGTTTTCTTGAAAGTTATTACACTTTAAATGTCTGCGTTAGAGCTCAACGAAAAATAACTGCGTTGTATTGAAGGAAGATTAAAATCTTATTAACAAAAATGATTTATTTATTTGCATGTTTCGTTTATGTATTTATTGCCATTTATTGCGTACAGTGCAAATTTTAAATTGGATTATGAATCGATTTTTTTAATGTTTATTTATTATTGCTTTTATTAATTTTAAGAAATATATAAATAATATTAACTTTGACAGAAAGTCTTTTCATTTTTAATTAAAGAAATAAAAATATTTTCCTCTTTTTCATTTTATTCAATTATAGAGTTTATATTATTTCGCATATTGTGTTCAACTGATCTTTGTTTGATTTAAAAAGCTTTAGATGATTTTATTTCTTCTTGCTGAATTATAAAAAAATTAAAATATAATATTTTGATGATAATGATATGACCATTCAAATGCGTATCAGCGCATAAACAAATAAAGTGAATAATCAATGATTTTTGGATATTTTTAGTGTTGAGATGATAATTCATTTGTATTGAATTTACTACAATATCAGGATAAAGTGTATATATCATCAAGTAATCTTCAATTTAATTATTTTTATGGTATTTTACTTTTACATTAAATATTTAAAAATATTTACTATAAAAATAGAATATCATAAATATTTTTTTATAATAAATATTTAAAGTTGCAAGGTTCAGTTTTTTATATAAAGCTGTTTTATCATTTTATTTCAGCTATCTACACACACACACATTCATACATACATATATATATACACTAAAAAATATATCATAGAAAAAATAGTGTTTTGAAACAAATTTCAGGTATTAAGATATGTTCATCAAAAATATTCGTTTGAAAATTGACATTGATACAAATGACATATCTTTATTTTTAGTAAAAAAATCTCTTAGAAAAGAACGTATTTACACATTAAATCCATTGATTATCAGATTATAAAATTTAATTTATCCAGTTATTAAATTGTGGACAGTTCGGCATCTAATTAAATTTTATATTGTTTACGATAATAAACGTATGTAGAACTAGAAAAGAATATTGACCGACAGCAGATTTTCACCGGCCTTTATATACATATATACATACATCAAGTAACGTAAAATAAAGTTACAATTCGAGACATTTTGGCACATACGTACTCTAATCCGACATTTCTTGACAGTTTTCAAGCTCATCCATCTCTTATGGCTCTTTCTCAACTCTCACATTGATTAAAAACGTGAAATGTAACTCCGTGCAGGAAAATCAGTTGAAATACAGAAATTATTATTTGATGTATATATTCTACGTTAATTATGTTTCTATGCAGTGGAAATTTGATATTTCTCGTTATGTTCAAAATAATATGTATATATATATATATATATATATATATATATATATATATATATATATGTGGTCAGAAAGTCGTTCATGTTTGATGTATGAAATAAAAACATTTTTGTTTTATTTCTCATCATATCGATTATACAGTTTATATTATTTCTTAATACTGTGTTTCATCTTTTAGAAAGTATATTTATTTTATCTTAAAAAGAATTTTTTTATGTGGGTTTTATATATATATATATATATATATATATATATATATATATAACTTACAAACACTACAGCTCATATAGAGACAAGTTCTTCTGTGACAAATTTAGAGTTATAAGAGAATTATGTATTTACTAGATGAGGTTGTCAGCTTCATGCCCGATTTTCCAACTATGAATCCAACCCAATTTCCTATGACAAGTTGAGATTCAAGCTACTATTTCAGTTAACAGTGTTTATATATATATATATATATATATATATATATATATATATATATATATATATATTTATGTTCAATTATAATAAAACATTTATGTAATAAATGCATGAAAAAAGTAAAATTTCGTAAATCTTTTAAACGAAAAAATATTTTTCATGAATGATATAAAGACGTATGTATATATTTTTCATTCAATACAATGTACAGTTTAATATTTTTTAATAATTGATAAATACATCTTTATTTATAAACTTTTATTCGATACAACATGTTCGAAACAAACTTTACAAAATATTAAATGATTGTTATATTGTTTAAAATATTAAATTGATACAATACACATATTGTTTAAATATTTAGAGGATTTCTCATGGATGATGTATTTTCTCCGTACTATTGAACGTTTTTAAAATTTATTACAGTTAACTAACTCTGAAGTAGCGAATTATAAACGGCGATAAAAATTTAGTTATAATTGTTCAGTGTAACATTTGAAATACGGTAGATTGGTTTTGACGGTAGATTCAAAATTGAAATATTATAAATTACATTGTGCAAAATGTTTATATATTTAAAATAATGCATTATATTCAACACATACAAATATATACATACACTGAGGTCTTTGTAACTTACAAAAGTGTTTCAACTCATATTTTATTAATAAAACATTTTCTCGGATTTTCATATCTATGTTAATATAATAGTAAAACGACCTATTCATATTAAAATATATAGTTTAACGTAAAGTACTTCAAAATAGTACTAAAAATGAAGTAATTTGTTCCTTTGACTTTTATTTACATTAATTTATTTTATGCATTCGTAAAGTAAAAAGTAAGCAATATGTCTATTAAAATTGTAATCAGTCTAGACATACACTTTTGAAGGTAAATAAGATTAATTAATTTATTCAACTTTGCTATGTTAGACTTATATTTACATTATATAAATATATATATATATATATAAGTTTAAGGTTTTTGTTATTAAATCTTGATCCTATGCAATCCTACATTACTCAAAGTTCTCACTAATGACATGTATGCTTTTCCATTAATGATTGTACTACATCTACTTAATTATTTTTCCACAATTTAGATTTTTATGTGCTTGAGTTGCAATAACCATAATATTTCCATCACATTTAAAAGATAACTGTAATGTAATCTCGAGATATTTACATAAATCAGATGTTTTAATTTATATTTTATAGACAGAAAATAAGGCATGTAAATAAAAATTCGTTTATTAGTAAATCGAATGTAGGTACTTTTTGAGATATCCAATTCCATATAGTCATATTTTATCAAATTAATAATTTTATATCCATTATAAGCGTCCAGCACTGGATTTAGACATAATTCATTTATAAATAACGTATTCATCGGCAAAAGTTTAATTTTTGTATTTGTAATTCTATTTGGAAGATCATTGATAAAAATCATAAACCGAAGAGAATCAATTACATTGTTATCATCGTCAGAGCGTTGTGTTATTTTATAATCCAATATTTTGACGATGATTGTATTAAAATATATATTAGATTATTGTTGTTATAAATAGTATTTATTAAACACATTTCCATATTTTATGATATTGAGGATGATAATTTATTTGTGTAAAATAGACTACATTAAATATTATATTTTATATTTACAAAAATTTTATATTTTATAAAATAATGTTTGGAATAAGTAGAGATAACATGTTATTTAAAACTTTATATATATATATATATATATATATATATATATATATATATATATATATATATGTATGTGTGTATGTGTATTTATGTATAATCATATTTTAGATAACTCATTAGTGTAACATAATAAAAAAATATTTCAAAAATACTTTGAAAAAAACACATGAATAGACTATAAAGTGAAGTGTGATTATAAATACAGCACCGAAAGAAAATGTCTTTTTATTATTAATGAGATCATTAAAGGGATATGTAGTTTCCTTGCAACAGGTATTGGAAATGTCACTTTTCATAAATAAAAGAAGTGTAACATGTTTTTCCTTTTAGATAATTTTATAAAACAGTCTCCGTTTGTAATTTAAATACCTTTTTTATACTCAATTAAATATCGATTATGAAATGTCTAAAATTTGATTTTATTTCTTGTCTATAAACATTAACGTATATTAAAATAATAAAATGATAATATTAAAAATAGAGATGACATTTAATTGATATATATATATATATATATATATATATATATATATATATACACACACACATATATATGTAATAACAATATTTTAATAAAATTACATTTTGTCAAGCTTTAACAAATATATTGTTTATTAAAATACAATCATAATTATTTATTTTTCTTAATGAAACATAATATATTTTATGATACTTTAATAAATAAGCACATACAGTAGGTAGGTACTATGAGGAAAAAAATATTTGTCGATATGAGAAATGAATTGAATATTAAAAAATATTACAGTAAATGATTTATCGGTTAATTATCTATCTATCTTTATGTATATATAAATAAAATTATTTATGCTGAATAATTTATTAAATTTGATTGCGTCGAAAATAGAACGAAACAACATAATAATCGTATTATTCGCCATTTTAAAAAACGACAAATAAGTTAATACGCGGAAATTACGAAATAAACCACATTAAACTGGCTTCTAAAAGAGATTTATCGATTCAAATTATTGTGTCATTATTGAAAAGCTTGGAAGATAAATGCATTACATTTAATATATTTACCACGACGATTAATATATATATATATATATATATATATATATATAAATGAATTATCGACTGAATTTAAAATTTGTAAAGAACAACGAAATGGTTAACGAACGAATTGACGATGCGACGATATTGGCAGTACCTGCCATATTCTGTTAAATTACGGTACGGATAAAATTCAAGTTGTTTCATGTTGTCTTCTATTAAGACTTTCGCATGATCGCACCGATAAACTTCAAATGCGATTCGTTTATAAATATCGAACGATAAATGAAAGCGTTTATTTTCTTTTAATACGATTTTAATTTTGTATATATATATATATATATATATATATATATATATACACACATACATACACACACACACACATATATATATATATATATATATATATATATATTATTGATTTTCGTTGAGTCACTAATTATATATTTTTTCTATGATCAGTTTCGGTTTTAAAATAAATTAAGAGCAAAGCATTATAAAGCAAATTGACAATCATATCTGTTTGTAATAAATGAAATTATTTATAAATTGTTTTTAACACAAATCATTTTTCTATGTTATTAGTTATATGCTGTTACTAATATTAAAAAAAATCTTTTATTTCTACCTATAAATATTGGGATTCATCATAAACTTTTCAAAATCATTCTTATCTCGATAAGATTCCTAATCTCTGACATTGTTTTTTCTTCTTTCTTGTCAATTTCCATCAGATACTCCTCCTACTCTATTCGTGATTTTCTTCTATTCCTTCTTTCTTTCTTAAACTTTGAAAAGTCGATTTGGTATTCGATTTTCATAGTTATTTTATTTTTGACACGTTAAATAATTTATCAATCAATAAGAATTCAACTATGATGTTTCTATATATCTGAGGAATATTTTAAAATTTGTTATAAATACTATTTAAATTACATGTAAATATATTTGTATTGAGTATTATTTTTGACCATTTTATATTGAAGATTGTTACATCCTGCAGAATAATATTGTTTTTATTATTATTTTTTTAAAAAAACATAATCAGTTGTAAAATTTGGGTTTAAATTCGAGAAAATGTTAGATTTAAATTTACAGATGCTCTATTCAAATACAGTACTGAAATGACTTGAAACAAAAACACCATTTTAAAATCAAATCTGTATATATAATGCATTTGAATGTGTAACGTACGATTATATTTATTTAAATAACAAATACTTGAATTTGTATGAATACGAAGTAATTTGAATGTATTTCAACTGCCAGATTATAACAATTTACGCATGTTATTTACGTTTGTGAAAGAATCACTGATCTGCAGGGCACACAAACATTTTCAATGACGTCACTGAGATATTTTATATATGTATATATATATATATATATATATATATATACAACGTAAATGTATGCTGATTTTTTAGTATATTGTTTTAGGGTAAGTTTATTTATTTGCAAAATGAACGTTTCTAATCAAAAGAATGCAAATGTAATATAACGTAGCGTTTATTTATATATTTTAATGTGAAATTGAATTCAGTAGAAGTATGAATTATAGAAATATAAATATTAGTGAAGTATAAATTTTGAATTTAAAAAATATATATATATAAAATATATGCATATATTTACATATTATATTGGTTTAATATTTTTAAAACTGTATATATATATATATATATATATATATATATATATATATATATATATATATATATATATGGTAATCAAGAAAGTTCTATCGTTTTTGCATATATCATGAATTGTTAATGGATTGCATGACTATGCCAGGTAGATTATTTGAGTAATAATGCATATGATTAAGTAATAAAGTACTTATTTCATTCATTTACTCTATCTTAATGTATTCTCTTTCATTTAAAATGTATTTTAAACCGTTTAAAATGTCTGTGAAAAATAGTGTAATAGTGGTTAATATATATTTGTGTTCATGTCTATGAAAATATTATATTAAAAAGAAAACAAATTAAGAATAAACACTCACTAATCCAGATAATGATGATCCCATACCAACGATGCCATTATGACTACTGACAAGTAATACTCCTTCTGTCGCAATTGCAAACTGTCGTGCACTGCAGTCTTCGGTTAACATTTCGCCAAGTCTTGAACGTCGTCGTTTCCAAAATTTACCAGCAACGACATCCTCGGGTCTCCCTTGTACGATCCACGCATAATCGGCGCCATACATTCCAAGTTTGTACGCCTGTAAAAAAATAATTATTTACATTTTTTAAATTTCAAACTAGTTTTATATAATGAATGTGTTTTGATTTTTTTATAATAAATTAACGACAAAAATAATAGGAAACAGATAACTATTATAAATATTATAGTAAAATGCCATTATTATTTCATTTGGTACTATGGCAATTTCATTTTAACATAAATGAATGTTTTTTTTATTATTATAAGATTTTATAAAACTGTTTAAAAATTACTCATTCATATTATTCACAGATGTGTTTCGATGATCATTTTATCATCAAAGTGTTGTATTAGGAAATCAATATTTTAATAAGCAACGCTCTGATGACGATAAAATGACTGTCAAAATGCATATAAATAAATAAAGTGATTACTGAATACATATAAAAAATATTTTGATATTGAGATGAGTGGTTCATTTGTATTAAAAAAAGTATATAATTAGAAAATTATAAGAAAACCAACATTAAACAGAATACAGAAACATGGGATTTTTTGAAATATAAAATACTTTATATAAACTATTAGAAAGCAATTTAAGAATATAAATTAATTTTTATAATTCTATGATTGTAGGTATTAAAATAAATATATAAAAAAATATATAATAGAGACTTATGAGAAGATTGTAGAAGAATAGATTAAATATGAAAATAAATAAGAGTTGCATGTGAATTAATTTATTATTAAACCATTAAAATATTTTAAGTGATTATAGGAAAATTGTGCACTTCTACGTTTTCTTAATTATTTGCGTTATTTAAGTTTAAACAAATTAATAATACTAAATTATTATCGATAAAGATTGTTTAAAAATTATTGTAATATTTAATTTATGTAGTTTTTATATCAGGTTTTATTATTAAAAAAATAAATTGTGAAATTTAAAGAAGTTAATTATATATAAGCGTGTGTATATGTGTCGTGCAATGTATTTTTAGAATAATTGTGACAAACTGTTATAGTGAAATTCATGTTGAGAAGAACGAGAACAATAATCGTCGGTGTTCCATGAAGAGCAATAAACATTAAGTGTTTTACGCAACATGGTTATTATTGCGGATACGAGTGTTGCTGTTATAAGCTATATTGAAAGAAAATTTCAGCTTGATTGTTAAGAAAAGTTTTCATGGAAGTGTTGTGATAAAAATAGAGTACATGAACATCAAAGTAAAACGATTGAATGAAAGCCATTTTATATATCAACAAATACATCTTGTGATAAAATAGCAATATTCAGGTTATTTTTTATTAACTTTTATATAAACTATGAGAAATTATATATATATTCATGTATGTGTTTTACATAAACTGTCATTTACGCGAAGACAGTATTTATAATTTATTTGAAATCGAAAATTGTAAACCCTCGTTCTCAACTTACTTGTCCTTACTGTTCTTATTTCGTAATAAATAATTTTAAAACTTGACAGCACACGAAATTGCAAGCCGCGGTCTGATAGAACTTCAAATTTAGTAATGAAATCTTTAAATTTTGATATTCACCCTGAAATGAAAAACATGTTTTCAATTTTGTAGCTTTTTAGTGTATACATTTCGCAGTCGGTGAATGTTTTGACATTTGTGAAATAATTTATTTACGATGAAACTTTTTCTTTAAATATCGACAAAATTAAATTTATATATATATATATATATATATATACACACATACATATAAAAAGACATACATATGAATAGACATACATATATAGGATGGCTGAAATGAAACTAAAGTATGGTAAAGAATAGTAAATGAGAGTAAGCAAATAAATGTATTTAAACTCTTCAGTCTTATTTGGGTCACCAAATAAGACTAATATATATATATATATATATATATATATGTGTGTGTGTGTGTGTGTGTGTGTAGAAAATATTAAATAAATTCTAAAAAGTGTCAATAAAATTTATTTGTGTGATATTTACTCGAACGTATAAGATACAAATAAATAATGTAAAAAGTCAAGATCCATAGTTGTTAGTTCATGCCGTTGAAGTTATGAACTGATGTAATTTTGAAAGTTGTATAGCGAGGATTTAAATTGACTTCTTAATTTTATGTTGTCAAGAAGTAACTAGTTGAAGAACTATTTTAGTGTATGAATTTAATACGACTTGTTTTTGAAGTTTAAAAGAACTTTAATCTGTGTTAGAGAGTAAATCATAGAGAGATGGTTCTTAAGATAACGATATAGGCGAATGAATATTTCATAAAATGAATACTCTTTATAAGATAACTATTAGAAAATATAATAAATTTGTGATGGATAATTTCTTCATTTAATATTTTTTCGGATTACTAGTTTTTACTATTTAATTAAACTGTTCAGTTATTACTTTGAAGTTTAATGGTATTTTACTCTTTATTATATTATTTATCATTCGAAATGCTGCCAATGATTCCTCGATTCTTGATTTAATCCTTGATCGTTGGTCACAAATTTTCATAGGTATTTTATTTCATCAATCTGTTTTAAGCATCGATCCTTTAAATGTATATTTTATTTTCGACAAAGTTGTTAAAAATTATGTTAGTTTTATTTATATTTATTTTTAGTATAACTCTTCTACTTTTTTTGAATAGTATATATATATATATATATATATATATATATATATATATATATATATATGTATATATAAAATGAAAAATAATGTTTTTAAACTTTATTATTTCATAAGATAGAAAATTACCTAAATTATTTTTTAAAGTTAGTCATTTGACATTATTTAAGTGCCAAATTATTCAACCATATTAAATACTGTACACATGTATATATATATATATATATATATATATATATATATATATATATATATATATATATATAAGAAAGATGAATTTTGATGCCGTTGGTAAAATCTCATTATAGCACCTCTCATACCCCGAATACACACTTGAACTTAACGTTTGCCTTTTCTGTATAACCGATGACGACCCCCTCTTGAGTTGTTCCTTAGGGCGATTTCTTGTTTATTCACTCAGTGTGACATTGCAGTATGTATGTACATGTGTATATATATATATATATATATATATATATATATATATATATATATATATATACATATATAATTACGTACATTTATTTATTATATGTTTTTTACTATAAAGTATATAACATAGAGATTAATCTTATCAATAATATTAAAAAAAATAATTACATTTAGTCACATATTTAAATATCTTTCGTCCAAATTGACAGTAGTATGAATTAGTAAAATTAATTAATTAGATATATGTTTATATATAAGTCCAATTAAAATTATTTTGCAAATA
Organism: Neoneuromus ignobilis; assembly: GCA_029203775.1. Lineage (NCBI taxonomy): Eukaryota > Metazoa > Arthropoda > Insecta > Megaloptera > Corydalidae > Neoneuromus > Neoneuromus ignobilis. Next base: position 19,463,303 of record CP092095.1, read on the forward strand.
TTTATACAAAGAGTACTGAAGAGTAAAAAATCGTTTTATTCAGAAATACAGGTAAATAATTCATATTTTCAATTAAGAACTACATTAATTCTAATTGATTATTTTCTTTTTGTTTTCTGTTGACAGTACTTCTTTATGTGTGCTATCACTTTCACATAAAGAATAACTAGATATACATAAACAAAGTAGATTATTAGCCTTAATTTATATTACAAGTTAAAAATAATTAGTTTATTGTTATGTTGTAATTTAATTATTTTTAAAAATACCTTCGAGGTTTTATTTTTATGCCACGAAAATTTTTTGTATTAATATAATTATATTTCATATATATAGAAATAAGAAAATATGTAGACAGATTGTATTTAAAATAATTTAATATATAGATATATGAAAATTTAGTAATCAATTTAGATTTGAATTGACCTAATGTTATTTATATGAATATAAATTTCACACTTTTTATTGAAGTATGAATTTAATAATTATGTATCTTAATAATTATTTTATAAAATAGTAGTTTTGTAAATAATCGAATAAATTTTTACATATTATAATTAAAAATTGATGTAAGATAACCGAATACATATCACAATCTTTAATAAAATACATAATTTATAAATCATATAGCACACATGTTTTTATTAAATGCTTAATAAATTATTAAAAATAATTTATTTATTTATTATTTCATAACAAGCTCCGAAATGATCATATGATGGAATTTTTACTACATATATTGACTCGTGAAGACTTAATGTTAAATTAAGCGTCTGACTTAGTTTAAAATTGAAACAATGACGAGTGATATAATAATGGAAAGTGAAAATGTAAAATTGCCGCTATGAAACAATAGTCCTCTTGTTTCCAGTAATTTATTCTGTCGAGAAGAGCCCTAAAGTTACTGCTTAAATATAACGTAGGACATGTGACGGAATATTAAAATTTAATAGATACTGCTTTTTAGTAAAACGAATACTTCCAAATGAGTGAAAATAAAAAATATACTTGTTCTATTCTGGAAATTTATATTTGTTCGAAAAATATTATATATATATAACTAATATTGCAACATTTAAATTAATAATAGATATTAAATTTTACTAAAATTGATGACAAAATACTGTTCATTGATGTTTAAGTTTATTGATTAGAAGGCAACCTTTATATTAATGACATGTATTTTCCAGTGCTTTCTCATATATTGAAATTTCTAATCAAATGTCAAAACCATACAATAATTATTACTGATTAGTATATGTCAAAGTTAAATAAAATTAGTTGTAACTAGAAACTAATAAATTTAGTGTTTGGGCATGAGACGAATTGACGTAAGTATAATTAAAGTTCTTTCGATCGTGAGTGATCCGATCCGATCCGATTCAATGAAGTAGACCATGTTAAGATACTTTGATATATATATATATATATATATATATATATATATATATATATATATATATACTTATGTGTGTATCTTCTAGTTCTGATCTGATCGGAACTAAAAGATGTGCTGTTTTATCCACACAAATAAATGTTACATACAGAAGGTTAATAAATAATTTAAAAGATGTTTTCGTGTATTACTTATTAATTTATTTCAAAGATGGATAACGAAATACACATTTCGTCATCATTGTAAAATTAGAAAAGTTTTCGGTTATTTAACAATAAATATTTAAATTAAAATTGATTTGCTATTAAATCATATTGAGATTTTATAAAGAACTATATATAAGTTGTAAATATCAGAATCAAATTACAAAGTGTCCATATAATTATATATCAAAATAGATATTTTTCTAAAAAATAGTTGTATATTTTTTACATCCACTTGTTCATACTTCAATGTTGAATTGAAACCATTTTTTTGACTACTGATTTAATACTGTGTGTAATTAATTTTTATATAAATTAATTATTTGCCTTGTCACTATAGATTGTTTTTAATAATCATTTATTGTTCACGTTTTCCAATACACATTTTTATAACAATGATACTATAATTAAATTTTATAATCACACTTTGATGTTAATAGTGCTGGTGAATGAAAGCACGTTAGGGAAAAAGTGAACAATTTGTATTTAATACTTTTTTCAAATATGATGTTTGTCAGTGAATATTACAATGACATAATATTGATTGAATTATATTTTAAAATATTTTATATGCGAAAACTGAACTTATTAAAAAATGTTAATATATTAGGTTGGCAAGTATCTCCCTTCCGCTTTTTTTTTTTATTTTTTTTTGCACATAGCTGCGAAATTCAAAAGACCAGAAGGCGGAAGGGAGATATTTGCCAACCTAATATTTTGGATGAATGAGTTTACATTAATACAATGATCAATTTATTTTATAGATTTTTATATAAAAATAAAAGTGTTAAGTATGAATATTAAGAATAAAGAAATAAGAAAGAAAGACGAATGTCAACGAAGACATATTTACTTTCATTTAATTGACTATATATATATATATATATATATATATATATATATATATATATATATATATATATATATATATATATATATGTTTGTATGTATGTAAATTTGAATATATGAACAGTGTATATAGTACAGCAGGTAAAACAAGAGATAATTTCCTGTGGTAGGGTTTTCGTTAAGGAAGAAAGCCAGAGGGTAATTTTTAAAAAGGAAATGAATGCCGGGAAAATGGTATGTAAAAATTTATACGTACAATGTTACACATTGCGTAGTCTCATACGTTATGATTATTTTAACAAAGAAAATATTTCAACAATATGGAAATATTTTTCGTAAATAAAATTCGTTTATTTCTTTTTTTTAAATAAAATCTGCGAGATGTGGACAGGAACAATAAATGTAGTTATTTTTTGGTTTATTTAATTTATTTGTGGTATTAAATTAGAATTAGTTACGTGAATACATATGTATATATATATATATACGTTGATTTTTTGACAGTTATTTTATATTGATTTTTAATTAACCTAATGTAAGGAAAAAATTAAACACGATTTTTGTTTCAATAGAAAAATATAATAAAAAATATTTTTATTTAATAAAATTAAAGAACGAAATACACATATCTAAGATTTTTTTAAGAATATCTTTTTTAATTATCTGTTTAAATATTTTTCACAAATTCATATGATTATAAATACACTAACACAAATGCACGAATATATATATATATATATATATATATATATATATATACATGTGTGTGACTATGTGTTTTTCTTAACGCTTTTTAAACACAACCTTTTTCGTACTTTAAACATTATATCATTATCAGGACATTCGTAATTACTTTGTAGGCGAACCGAAAGGAAACCTACGTGTCCTGTCAAACTTAAAAATTGCTTCAAGGCAAATAGAGCAAATATTCACATGTTAAATTGAATCCCTTTTTAAAGTACCTTATTTAATTAATCTACTTTGTGAAAGTAGATAAATTCATGTACACATTTGTATATTTATGTGAGTTATTGAGTTATAAATTATTTTTGTATTATATATACATACACACACACACACACACATATATATATATATATATATATATGTTTGTGTATGTGTGTGTTTGTATGTGTATCGATTAAAATATTGTTCAAAAATAGATTCAAATTTAACTTATGGGTATATGTTTATACATTTTCAATACTGTTTTGGATTGATCAAACTGTTCAAAAAAAGACAAATATCAAAACAAGTATATAAATATTAGAAAATTATTCATTTAAACAAAATAATTAAAACGTACTGCGACTTTAAATTTTTACATTTCATATTCTCACAATGAATCTAACAAAGTCCGTCGTGTGACCTGTTTTTAAATCAGTGACTCTCTTTGTAATGAGATTCGATTCTACTACCTTTACCTATACGTATGAAAATTGTACAATGTTATTAAATAACGAAGACTTTCGACAATGTTTCATTAACAAAGAACTACGTCATATTGATTTTATAATGAAGGCTTGGCCAAATATAGCCAGAATCTTGAATATAAGTCGACATTTTGTTAATTATTTAATTAAATATGCTAACTGTACGTCGAATATTCATTTGAATTCTATTGATAAGGAAATGTAGGTTCTGAAAATAATTATATCAAATGAATGAACTCATTGTGAGGTACGAAAAATAATGAAATTACTACAGTTTGTAACCTCGAGTGTAATTATCAGTTCATTTTTTTTTAAGATTTTTAAACGATTATGCACGATTGATTTATTTAGATTGCTTAATGATAATGAGTCTGTAATATTAATAATTACTTCACTTTGGTTATCAATTTTAATAATGAAGATGACAAAAATAATACAAATATAAACACACACACATTGCTGGATGAAAACCTTTCCCAAAATATTCTACTTTGACCAATTCAATGTCTTTCAGTCCATTTCGATGATTTTTTTTTATATCTCTGATTAATCTATTCATCAGAATTTTTATATTCTAGGTTTCCAATTAATAATTATAAAAAGTTATATTAATCATCGATGGTCTTCTATTCTCTTCTATATATGACCAGCCTATTTTCAATAAAAACTTTTTTTTTTGATATTACGTCTGTACTTTTAGTTTTCTCTTTAATTCATTTAATTCTCTTTTTACTGAATTATCTTATTGATTACTACTATATTTTTATAAGCTCAGATGAACTCGAAGAAAGAATCGAAGAATTAAAAAAATCAAGATAAAAATAGATATGGACAAAATCGAATTACACAGAATAGGAAAAGAGGATAAGAAAAAAAAATGGAGTTAAATTGGAAGAAATGATTATATCTTGAAATCGAATATTTCTTTTTGTTTTTTAAAAAAAGTTTTTGATTAATACATTCTTATACTTTCTATATTATCATACTTGTGAAAATGAAATATGGGTTTTAAATGCTAGAATAATTCAGTTGCTTCAAACACAATACAGAGATGCACAAAAAGATGTTAGGAGTAACATATAAAGATAACTAAAGAAAATAATAAAATTGAGAGTAAATGAAAGTTATAACAAAAATGAAATATTTAAACAGAAATAGATTGGTCATGTAGCAAGGAGAGGAGCTTTAGAAATATACAAAGATCCAGAAAGAGACCTATAAATAGATGGAATTGAAATATGAGAGAATTAATCATTGTAGAATCAATAATTACCAAAAATATACTTGAGTAATTAATACTATAAAACGTACATATTGTACAAAAATATAATTAAATGATTATAGGTTATAATAAAAAATATGATCGATATTTCTAGTAAAAGTAAATGTCATATAGATTTTAAATCAAAACATAGAGTTGAAATTTAAATATTAACTCATAAAATATAATATGGTGTGATGAGAGTACTTGTACGAACACCTTTTATAAAATAAATATAAAACAAAGTAATTAATGTTTAACGATAAGTACTTTTGTTTTAAATAATTTAATTTTTTTAATTAATAATTGATTATATAATACGTGTACATATTATATATATATATATATATATATATATAAAGTTTAGTATATGCAAACATAAAGTTTTATATATGTTTTCGAAATGAGTACTGCCATTAAGCCGAAAATATATTTCACATGTGTATTCATGGAAATTTAGTGCAAAAAAGTAAAACGGGACAAGTTGTTTAACAAAAAATGTCGCTGCATAAAGTTATTTACTTTCACGCACGTACAAAAAGTTATATGTGTTTGTATGTATGTATGTATGTATGTATGTATATATATATGTATATATATATATATATATATATATATATATATATATATATATATATATATATATGATTGTAATAAAAATAGTGAACAGTAAAATAACGAAAGTTTTAAAAATATTTGTGCGTTAATTGTTTTTATGTACATAAATTTTTATTTATTCTCAGAAATATATATATATATATATATATATATATATATATATATATATATATATATATTGTTTGCGAGAAAGTCTTTTCGGTTTCATTCGCAATAGATAAAATAACTGATAATATTCTTATTGATTCTTCCTCTTAAAAAAAGTGTTATATTTTTATGAAAATTATTATTGTTAGTTGAAATTATTATTATTGTTAGTTGAAAATTTATTATAACTTTTACTTCAATAAATATAATACGAGTTTAATCCATTTATAGTAAATATAGGGTGATCCAAATGAGTCTGATACTAAAAAAAAACTATATCCACATTATAATCTCCATATTCACCTGATCTAGCATTTTTAAATTACTATCTATTTCAATTTTGATAAAATTATAATAATGGCAAATAATAAAATTTGTATGAAGATATGAAATAAAATATGAGAGTTTTTTTGCAACCATACTAATATCCACATATGAGAAAAGAATAAATAAACTTAATAACAGAAGGAACATAGTAGTAAAAAAATTAATGAAATTGATATAATCGATAAAAATGTTCCTATTAAGGCTTCACTAATCCAATATATATATATATATATATATATATATATATATATATATATATATATATATACCCAAGAGTAAAATATAATATTTATTATAATTAAAAATATAATTTTAAATCTAGAAAATAAATGTCATGAGTAATTTTTAAATTATTTTATGATGTACATTTTGACTATTCGACGATTGTTGTTTTTAAGAACTGTAAATAATTTGTTGTAAATGATGGCAAAGCCATTAAGCCATACCCATTAGCGAATAAATTGATTATTAATTGATTAAACTGATTATTAAGCACTTTCATGAAATATTGTGGTATTGGGTTGAATGATTGATTTGTGTAAATATGAATTAGCCACAATGAGAAAAACAATAGTGAATATATTTTGTACTCACCTCACAAAATATTTTTGGTGCGTATTCATATGAAAAACTTCCAATTATTATTCTGGTGTCAGAGTCCTGAAAAAATACAAATATTTAATACGTGTATGAATATATATATATATATATATATATATATATATATAACGAATAACGAATTATTTATTGATATGAATAAATTAATACAAATTTTTTGTACAATGTTTTGTGTTTTCGATTTATGATGAATATTATACTGTATGAATTGTGTCTATTATATATTTATGTCGAATTTTAAGTTTCAAATTTTTAATTTAGAGGAAAAATAATATATATATATATATATATATATATATATATATATATATATATTTAGTAGCAGCAGTATCAGTCTTTTTCTATCCACTGTTGGATGAAGATCTTTCCGAATTTTTTTTTACTTCGACTGACTCAATGTTTTTACCTTCCATATATAAATATAAATATATATATATGAATATATATATCAATATATAAACATGTGAAGATTGTATTTTACAAGTTATAACATTATAAATCAAACACAACATTACATATACAGTTTTTGGTTTCTCAAAAATATACAGATGTTCTTTTTTGTTCTCGAGTAATTCGTTGACCCGTACTTTTTACAGATTTTCATAAATATAATCTTAGTAAAAAAAAGGTATAATTCAAATCAATATAAGCGAATATCTCTGATAATGTGCAAAAGTTTTCAAAAGCCATTGTTGTACGTACAAAAACCATATAGGAAGAATATAATCGGAGCATCGATACTTTTTGTTAGTGATCGTCGTTTTATCTATTTGTAGTATCGGCGAAAAGGTCGACAAAAAATATTCTATTTTTGATATTCGTTCTGTTCGAGGGCGCGTACAATAACAAATGATCTATATATGCCAATTACATTGTTCTGTTTGTTTAATATGCGTACTGTATATTCATTGTTACCAAAAATAACATGCCGAATTATCAGTATTATCTTGTTACAACATTACCATTCGATAATTTGTATTTACACACGCGATGACCATACATCAGAAAATCATTTTCAGTTTGACACATTTGTACAACGAAGCCGTGTTCATAAAACAATCGGACGAGTTGGTTACGCTATGGTTAGAAATATCACGGTCTTAATTAATTGTGACCACATACAGAGTGCAGAATTAATTCAACAAATATTTGTATTCCATGTGTAAATTTTTTTTTTGAGTATTGGAATTTGTTATTGATGTATATTTATCTTTTGTTGTGATATATGTATAAGAAGTGTTGGAATTAAACACAAACAGTTAATGAATCATACCTTACTCTATCTAAATCATCTACATTGAATATAAAAAAATCCTTTTATTAAAATTTCAGTATATCATGTAATGTGTTTAATAAAAAAACAATTATGAGAAATTGCGAATGAAATAATGTTATTTTATAAAAAATAAATTTCATCAAGAATTTACCAACAATTTTTTTTAAAAAAATTTGAAATTAGATTATCTGAAAATTTCGAGTTTTTTTAAATATATATATTTATAATGAGATTACATTTATTCACTGCTGGATAAAAGCCTCTCTTAAAATTTCATAAGTGAGAACGGATAGGATGCATTATTCAAAAACTTTTTTCCATAAATGGAGGAATATTCGATATAATACAATAATATGAAAATTTTATATATACATACATTCATACATACATATATATATATATATATATATATATATATATATATATATATATATATAAATTATCATACACTTTATTTTTCTAATTTTGTATTTCCATTATTTTTATTTTTTTTCATGATGCTGCTAGCTTATCAATTTCATATTTAAAGAATTTCTTAGATTTCTAAGTAAAGTATCGGCATTGAAATGTGCATTAGGTTATTGTTATAAATAAACAAAGCGAATGATAAATAATTATTAAACACTTTTTAATATACTGTGGCTTTGGGAGGTGAGAATTAATTTGTATGAAGTTGAATTTGTCAGTTTCAGAACAAAGAGTAACAAAAGTTATATTAATAGACTAAAGTTATACTGATTTTTGTAATTCGATCTAAAAAATAATAAGATTAATTTATCTATCATACGGTATTATAAGATTAATCATCGCTTTTCAATGTGCAATATTATCGATTTGTCTCTTTTTAAAATTCGATTTTTATGAATGACGAGTAGTAAGTACATACTAATATTACAATATCATACACTGTTATAAATCTGGTCACTTATCTAAATATTAACCTTGTCCAATGTTGTTTAACTTTTGTATCAAAGAGAAAATCAGGGGTTTCAACATTACCAGCGATATCATCTTTTTACAAATACAAAATATTATCTCAATTAAAAAAAATATGGTCACAGAAACTTATTATGTTTTTAAATGTAGTTGAAAATTATCTACCTCCGCAATGATTTCATTAGTATTGTGTGATCATTTAAGTTCATATAATAGATATAAAATGAAAAATTATATTAAACAGAAATTTATATATATATATATATATATATATATATATATATATATATATTCATGAAGTTGCAAATAATTAAACGAATTTTTCGCACCGTTTAATTAAACGGCTTTGTTAGGATTTCTGCTGAGATTTTAATCCCGTTGTAAAGTAACCTTGTCGTCAATTATTATAATCTATCATTATTTGTTTCGAAATTTATTACATAACTTTATTACTCAAAACTTTGTTTTTGATTCATTTAAAGTTAATTTTGTACTGCTTTGGTTGATAAATCCGCAATTTTAATATATATATATATATATATATATAATATTTTGCTCCTGGCTAAGAATCCTGCTCTTTTAATACATACATACACATATATTATATTATAATCATTAGTCTCTTTCCATCCATTGCTGGATGAAGACTTTCTTTAAAATCTCCACTATTTTCCAAGATTTTCTTTCATTTCACTCTAAAGAATTTTCTTATATCTTTGTTCCATTTAGTTATTATATTATATATATATATCTATATATATATATATATATATATATATATATATATATAAATTCCAATAATGCAAAAAAAATATTTTTTTAAACAATTTATTCCTTTCATTTCTCTTTTGGAATGAAAAGTGAAAACAGAACATCTGCTCTTTAATACGGTCAACATGTATGTTTGTGTTTTATAAGAAACTAGAAAACATATCTATTTAATAAATGATATTTCTTACACGTCGTGTATAGCAAGTAATATGTTTCCGTGAAGGAGGATATAAGCTCAAAATAGCGAATGAAGAGTACACGATAAAAGCGTAAAAATGAATTAAGGTCGACGTAGCAGTTGTTTAGTTTGTCGGGTAATTTATATGTAAATAATATCAAAGAATATTTAAAGTAACTTGAAGCGCGTCATACAGTACTAAAATAATAAATATCAAAGTACTTAAATCTTTGTTTTTAAAGAGGGGTTTATAAATTTCATATATACTTTATATAAATATATATATATATATATATAATTTTAAATATTTATATTTAATACAAAAGGTTCCATAAGGTTTACTATAAAAGGTCGGTTTTATTATTTTATTTAAATTATTTATTTAATCAAATAAGTAACAATCATTTTGCTTGTAGTATTCGTATTCTTCTATTATTAAAGGAAGACATTTAATTTTCAAAATACAAACGTATACAAATTTTCAAAATACAAACGTATATAAATTTTCAGTCTCAAAAATCTTGAACTTTTTTCCATATAAAATGAGCTACATATAAAAATAGAATAGATGATAATTTGGAGGATAGGTGTTACGAGAATAAAAATAATCTGGTATGATTTTCCAATTCAATTCGTGGAACTTCTATTATTATGAAAGTGTGTGGTAGGGCGTTGTTGTGATAGAATATAATGAAGATAGTAGAAAAGACCTGAAAGATGATCCAAAACTCGATCGTTTAAAAATCACAACTATTGAAGAAGACATTAAAAAAGTATGTGATTCTTAAAATATTGGAAGAGAAGTTTAACATTAGTAAAGACACTATTCATGATATTATAATTATCAGTTTGAATATTGAAAAGAACTGTATTTGATTTGTTCCGTATTTATTAACAGTGAATTAAGAAATGTATTGCTAAAATTTCAAAAATGACTATGGTTTTTATACTTCTAATGTTATTTAATATAATAACACATATGTCAGTATTTGAATAAAACAACATCAGTTACAATTTCTATTGAAAAGCTATAAAAACTTCTAAAATCACCTAAAATGTATGATTACTAGTTTTTTAATATTTAACAATCCATTGATGTATAAAAGCTTCTTAAAATCTCTTTGAATTCGAACGATCCTTAGTTTCTTTTTTTACAGATTTTCAATTCATTTTCTGATATTCCTCCTTCACCTATTCACAATATATATATATATATATAATATGTAAAGTCTACCAAATTAAATTACTAGAACTGTATTGATCGTACTTAATCTACTTGATAAAAATCTGACTTCTATAATATTGAATGGCTCAAAAATATATCTATACATTTTTCAACAATCGATGAGATGAAATATAATAATTTATTTTTGCAATCTTTTCAATGAATGTACCTTGATTCACTAATATGTCTTTTATCCATATTCAAATTGAATGAAAAGTCTATTGAAAGGTTTCCAGAAACGTTGGTTGTAATTATTATTCTCTGATGAATTTTAAAGTGTATCAAGAGGATATACCAAGTGTATGCATACGTTGCGTGCTAAAATGGATTGTGGTCTTATTTTAATAACAGGCATCTAAGTATAAATTATTGATTAAGTTTAAATTTACATTTGGGTTTATATATATATATTAATATATATATATATATATATATATATATATATATAATATTGTTATTTGGAAAATGAATTGAAAATTTTCGAAAAGATATTTGACTGAAGTATATTTTAATTTCTAAGAGTGTTATTAAAAAATAATGTTACAGAAATATATATAAAATAACGACTAGTTAAATTTATAATTTGTTTCCTCAATATTCTTAAACATTCATTGAAAATATTATTTCATTTTGTATTTAGTTCTGATGAAATAAATTTCATTTGTTCGATCTTTTTAAATACGATTTAAGCAGAAATGAAATAGAATGAGTAGAAAGTTTTCCTTTTTAGGTAGAACACGTACATATAAAATAAAGAATTTAGTTATTTTTTATTCAGTAGCAAATTTTAAAACATTTTAACATTAAATATAATTCATTAAAAATTAAACCTATTTATACATCAACTAAAAAATATTTTTATACATAGGATGGCTCAAATGAAACTAAAGGATTTAGACATACATTTACATACTTACTATTATACACTATTCTTTATCATCTTTCAGTCTTTTTGGGACACCCTATATATACACATACAGTGTTCAGTTGAATTAAATTTATATAAATAGTTTGAAAATATGATAACACATCTATATTTCGTAAGGTATTTACTATTATTATTATTTTTTTTGGAACCTTATAAATCTCAGATTTGAATTTACTATTTTGCATTGATAAATCTTCTATACAACATCCATCGAACCAATTACGTTTTTGTAATTTCCTTATAGCTGTTCCGCCAAATCAATTGAAAATAAACGACGTGACCTTTAATTTCAATTAACTTCGTTTCAAAACAAATACACTTTTAATTAAAATAATTTTCCTATTTATACCACGATTTATTTAAAATTGAATTAATACAGAATTTTGCGAATAAAATAATCCGAATAGAGAATAACATAAAAATAATTTGATAAATATGAATATTTTAAAATGTAGACCACTTAAACTTGTTATATCATTAGATTTAAATTGAAAAAAACAGTTTATATAAATATTTGATAAGGAATGTGAAAACAGTTTGACATGTAAGTCGTTCGTCTACATACCTCCGGCAGATTTTTCGAACGTAAAGCGTACAATGTTAAAATACAGAATAAACATGCCAATTTCACTATACAAGAACTGGAGCTGTTGCGATCGAACGGTGCTTATCTCTCCGAATATCTAGAGATATGGTCGTATGACGCACATGACACGACCACAGAACATTTTCAGGCATCCGAATAAAATTTCAAATATATGAAAACAAATAGAATTACTGAAATGTTTTATCGGAGAAAGAGTAAAACTCATATCAAGAAGAAACATTATCGAGTTTCGGGTTGGAAATGAAAACTGATTCTTATTATTTTTCAATAAGAATATTCACATTTTATTATTTGAAAACTTGTTACTAGTATAGTTTTCTTTTACATATTCGGATTATTCGTTTACATCATTGAAACTTTTTTATTTTAATTTTATTAAAAAAATATTATGTTTTTGTTTATCACATTGATCTCATTCGTTGGAAAATAAATTATTTTCAATCTACTTATTGATTTATATATAATTATTATTTTTTACAAAAAAGAAACAGATGTTAAGATAACAATATTTTTTGTATATATGAGAATTATTAGAAAGATGAAACAGTAACATATATATATATATATATATATATATATATACTCATCATCATCAGCTTCTCTCTATCTATTGTGGGATGAAGGACTTTCGTAAAATTTTCCACTTCGATTGATTCAATGCCTTTCTCTTCCAGTCTATTCTAACGAATTTCCTTATATCTTTGTCCTATTAATCCTCGAGTCTCTTCCTACCCCTTCTTGTATATCTACGTTCCCAATTAATAACATCCCTTGTCCATTGGCGGTTCTCTCTTTTTGCTATATATATAAGATTTATAAATTAAATTGAAAATTGAATACATGATTTGTTCTGTGGTATAAATAATATTAATGAAATTGTCTGATTAAAAAAATATATTATTTGATAATTAAACGTTTGATGAATTCACCAGATGTGAATTCATTTATAATATAATTACAAAGTTACTTGGTTAAAACTTACTATTTTATCCTTATCTAATTTATTTCCTTATACAATTTACCTATGTCATTAACTAAAATCCATAGTTTCGTAATCAGGTACTTGTATAAGTTAATAGTATTCATCAAAAGCTGTGAAACGTGAATACTTGGAACCAAATAAGTTCGAATACGATGTGATGACATTCAAACT
>CP092095.1:19482228-19617228 GCA_029203775.1 Neoneuromus ignobilis
AGACAAAATAAAAAGTAATGGATGAGAGTTCTTTGCACTTACTTTTCGCCATTAGTTACACTCTGTCATCGAGCTGTGTAAATACAATAAAACTTGTGATCGTTATTTTCAGGTTTTGTTTGTTACAAGTCTATATATTATTTTATCAACTTATAATCGGTTTGTATACTTGATTTTTTTGGAAATTTTGGGAAATGTTATCATTTCGTTAAAAATAAATAAATATATATATATAATAAATTAATATATAATATTGTATAAAAATGAATTAATATATATTGTATTAATTCGAATGCAAAAAGAGTATTATATGAACTGCAGAAAAAAGATAGACTTAATAATTTTTGTTTAGTACTGGTATCTGTTCACAAGTTAAAAAATAATAATGAAAATAATCTTGAAAATAAATGTAACCAAAAATCATTAATATTTCTATATTCTCATTTTTTTGTAACTTTACTAATAGTCAGTTTCTAATTAGTAGGAATAAATTCGATAATCTGGATAATCTTTTTGTCCGTTTTGAACATTAATGGAAATGTCCAAATTAATTAAAATATGTGGTTTAACTCAAAGAACCTAAATACATATTATAAAGCTATTGATAGTTGAAAATCAATGACTAAATTTAATAATAATTAGTAGATAGATTGAAATTTCATTATACGATAAAAAATATAAGAAATTTGTTTATATTCTATTTATTCTAATGGAAAAATATATAAACCTTTTTTTTATTATGGAATTTTTTTTAATATATATGTTGTTTTTGAAAACTGTTTCTTTACCGACAAGAATATTTTATAAAAATGATAAAAAAATGTCATTGTAAGATTTTATAGTTTATGTAAATTCCAGTTGCTCTGCTTTTCTATCCTAATAATTTATTAATATTTATAATAGCAAAAGAAGTAAAAATCTAATGTTGTTAGAAATAATTTATTAATGCGAAAAGAAATTATTTATTAGACCAAAGTAATTGTAAATATACAAACCAATTATTAAAAGAAAAATAAAGTTTAGAAATATTTAAATTTATTTCTTTACAATAAAATTCTAGCACAGAAAAATATATGTAGAGACGATTTTCACAATAAATTTGTAGTGAGTGCGTATAAAATTACAAACAGTTGATTATATTTAGTACGACGATATAACAAACATAAATAAATCCAATTACTTTTTTTGTCAAATACACGTAAATATTTTACGAACAAATGATGAAAATACGTCAAGTATTCATCTTAAAGGGACACAAAAAATAAAAGAATTTCGATTGAAATTTTATTTCGTTAAGGTTGTTGTGATTTTATAAAGGTCACAGACGAACACAATTCCATCATCCATACACACGTCATTCTTCGATTCGCTGATAAATCCTCGTTGGAACTAAACTAAAAGATAATATAATATAGATAAGAATTTTTACATTTCGTCACAGGACTCCTCTGCACGTACTCACACTAGCACAATATGACTTTGTAGTTAACACTTCGGATTTGTAAACAATGGGACATAAGTTCGAATTCATGCCGAATTCTATGACAGTTTTTTTATGCGTGAAACATTCGCTTTACGTCGTTTTGAAGGGTTTGAAATGTTCGCAGTATAAACCGTTCTAAAATTACCCATATAAAAAGAATCTTACTGTGAAATATAAAGAAAATACATATATATTTACACATACACACACAAATATATATATATATATATATATATATATATATTTAGTTGGTAGAAAGCCTTTTCGGTTTTGATATATGAAATGAAAATATTTTTTTTATTTTTTTACTTAACTGATTTTATAATTTCAAGTTATAGTTGATGATATGAATTTTGAGGAAAATTTTAATTAATCAAAAATGAAAAACAACTACGCAGTTTGAGTAATTGTAATAGACTTAGACTTATTTAGTCAAAACCAAGTCCATATATATAGGGTGGCTCAAATGAGATTGAATGATGCAATCTTCAGTCATCATTTGATCTATCTCTTGTATAAACGTTACAATCTTGAAAATTCAAATGTATTTTTTAAGGAGTGTTAAATTTCGATATTTAATTTTTATTTTAATTTGTATGTGATTGACCATAACGCGACTATTTTCGGGTGTTGAAAAATTCGATTTTTGTGCTGATGATCAGTTAAAGTGTATCAATGTCTAGAAAAATTATTTGAAAAATAAAAACAATTTCAAAAGAAATATGATGATGTTTATTATTTTATTCCGAAAACTTTTTAAATCATCTTTGTAAAAATAATTCACTAATCGTTTTTGATACTTTGTCTAATTTATATTTATTTAGTTTACTCAGTCTAAAACATTACAAAATGTGTGATGTGTTGAGGTGAGATAATTGATTGACTTGTACAAAAATAAGAGAAAATACAAATATGATCCAAAAAGATTTAATTTTGGCAGTGTATATTTCTAAGTTTTGTATAAAATTGATATACTTAAATGTTATTACAATGTGTGTGTGTGTTTAAACGTGTGTATATGAACACATATCAAAATGTAAAGTAAATATATCCAAAGTGGCTTTCAGAGTGATGCATGTAAAATTTTAATTCAAACTAATCAAAACAGAAAATGTATTATGCTGCAATCTGTAAAGTTTTGTTTGACGTTTAATTTAAAGCAGACGTTGTCGAAAACAGGACGTTTAAATTTCAACGGACAGTAATTTACCCTTATAATGTGGATACTGTAACATTTCACGTACATGCTTTATATGATCCTTTCAGGGACAAAATGGCATCACTACTGAAATTATTACAATATCAAAATATGAATGAGACGTATTTTAATACATGCATAAAACATCTATCGTTTTATGGACGTTTAAAAATTAATTTGCATACATTTTATAAATTTATTCTTCATATCTTTTGTTATTTTTATATTCTTTTAATAAAAAATCTCTGGTACGTTATACATAAGATTTTTTTCATTAAACGTTAATAACATTTAAAAAATATTATTATAAGATGTATGTATAAGATATTGAAAGTTAAATTATCATTTTAGTTGTTATCAAATGTTTCTATTTAACAGTAAATATGTTATTTTGATTTTGTATTCATTAGTATTAATCGTTTTATTAATAAAATTATATCATTATTTTACATCCAATCTTAATAATATATATTTGAGTAGCAAAATATTCAACAGTATGATCTTTAAATTGTTGAATAAATAATTTGTACACTGAACTTAGATTATTAATATAAGTTTTATTTAAATATTGCCAAATTCTTTTTTTAGTAGTACTAAACTTGTAATTCAATTATAAATTTTATATTGATTTTTAAAAGTAAAGTTTTTTATACTAAAATAATGAAATATTTGAAAATGTAAAGTAGAATTAACTCAACAGTTAACTCATATAAAAGTTTATTGTTGAACAAAAACCTCATCAAACGTCACTAATTCTTTTTAAATATCTTCCAAGATTATTTTTTTTGTTTTCTGTCCATAGTTAATTTTATCCAATCTTTACCTTCATTATTCTTCACAATTTAATCTTGCCGTCTTTAGCAGAATTTCTTTCTTGGTCTCTTTTTGTTTCTTGGTCGTCATTTAATAATAATTCTTGTTTATCTATTATCTTCTCTTCTTGCTATGTGTCCTATTCATTTCCAATTTAGAATTCTATTATATCGGTTAGTCTTGCTTATCCTCGTATCCATTTACAGTTTTTCCGGTCATATTTAGAAATTCCTAATATTATGTTTTCTATAATTTTCTGAGTTGTCAAAAGTTTGTTTCATTTTTGTAACTTTCTGACTCAAAAATACAAGTAAGCAGTACATATTAGCTATATACTTTTATTTTCAGATTGAATGAAATTTTACACTTTGTTATATTATTCACATACATACATACATACACACACACACTTATATATATATATATATATATATATATATATATATATGTGAGTGTGTGTATGATAACTTTTTCAATCATTATTAATCACATTAAATATTAAACAGTTTTTATTAGAAAAAACTTATCATAAAAATAAAACCACACAATCTTTAAAATTGTATAAAAAAACGTTTCAAATATCATGCATTTTTTATTTATCGAAACTTTTGTATTCAAAATTTTGCATCAATTTTATATATTGTAGAAGTTATGATCACGTATCGGATTGGTTTCTCGTTGATCGATATTTCATTCAATGTATTATATTTTCAACGAAGAAAATTTGTAATATAAAGTTTTAGAATTTATTTCAGTTCTATCTTTATCGAAATATCTACGTAATTATTCATATCTGAAATCGTGGTAAGAGTAAAGAAAACTAAATGGATATTCATCAAATATGTTTTAACAGTTTTAGCCGGAATAAATAATTCATGCCCGAATATAGAGAGAAATAAGGAAATTTTGTTTTGTACGTCAAGATTGTATTTTATAAATTATTACATTAGAAATCAAATATACTACATTAAATATAGTTAGTTGTTTCTCAAAAATATACAGACTTTCTTTAATAAATTGTTGACCTATTTTTTATGTAGATTTTTATAAATACAAAATCGTCATTTTGTTTTTAGTCCTATATTGTCCCATGATTTTTTGTCAGGTTGATTATTTATTTTTTAAAAAAAAATGTTTTTATTATGTATTAAAATATATTTGTATTTTATTAATTGTACAAAGACTTACATCCAATAAAAAACTATTAAACGATATTATTTTTAATTTGTTTAACCTTTGTTTTTAATTATTTAAAATACTCATACAAGCCACATAATAATAGTTTAAAAAAATTCGTTCAAGGGATAAGAACTATGAAAGTGAATCTCGTAAACGTTCAGGATTAATAATGACAAACTGCGTACTCTAGTGGATTTTATTTTTTACTAATTTGTAAAAATTTGTACAGAAATATATGTTTGGATTATTTAACAATTTTTAGAAACTTGCAATCACTTCGAAAAGTCAAGAAGCTGGATTAGCAGTTTGTTTATGAGTTCATTAAAAAAAGAAACATAACAGACTGGATGGAAGTTTGTAATTCTTTACTCGCTCGGATCAGAAAAGAGTCGTTTTTGAGTGATAAAAATGGATTCTATATGACAGTTGTTACCGATCTTCTCAACAGCTACATGCTAGTGAAATTCCAAAACATATGTTAAAACCGAGCCTTCATCCACTGAATATAATAGTGATTGGTGGTTTGTAACTGACGTGATTTACTATTTGTTTTTGAAATTTGATGAAACAATTAATATCCAGAAATATTGTCCCTAGCTAGAAAAAATGCATTAGCAATTATATGTTTAAGAAATCTTCATTGTTCAACAGATATGGAATTATATTGATTCATGATAACATTCGATCACATGTTTCAAGAATAACAGTCCAGAAATTGCAGAAGTTGCAAATAGGTCTTTTCCTTATTCACCAGATTCACTAGACCTCACGCCAACAGATTACCATTTTTTAAAACATTTGAATTGTTTTTAACAAAAAAAATTCAACAATGAATCAGTAGTCAAAAATTATTAGATGAATTTCTAAGTGTAAAAATTCGGATTTCTACAGAACTATTATGAATGCACTTGTATCTGTTAGGAGAAATGTATTTCATTCGACGATGCTTATTTTGGTAATTAAAAATTATTTTTTACAAAAATACAGATGTTTAATGTTTCATTTAAAAATCTGCTATTTCAAATGCAACAATCTAATGCATTATTTTTTTAATAGTACCTATATTGACTTGAGATACAAAACCCAATACGATATATTCCTAAATGTTATAATAAATCGTATAATGTGTTTATAATATAAAACACAATAGATATCCGCACGCTCGATTGTAATCCTTGGCTGGTTGGCTATTTTTCAACTATATTCATCAGACGAGACACGTACGCGGACCTTGAAACGATTATCGCCGACATTTTGTTTCAACCGTAGTGAATTTAAGCACCGGAATATACATCTACATTTTCATTTATACGTGCAGACGTATTTTATCGTTTTAAACCTATGTCAAACTACACACGACTGTTATGTTTTATGGAATTCAGAACTGGTACATTGTAATGATGTACTACGTAATGGAAAAACATATCTTTATACTTTATTCACTTTATGAATTAAATATGATGTATTATGTATACGTTTTTGGGTCAATAAATTCAATTTAGCTTTGTTTACATACATTAACTGTTAAAATATAAAGAATTAATATCATATTTGTTTACTTGCTTTTCTAGACACGTTTAATGTTATGGGTTGCTTGTTAACAGATTGATTTAAATGAATAATATGTTTTTTTTTTGATGAATAACTTGTTGTCAGTAATAAAACTTTAGTATATGAGCTGTTTTTTTTTGAAAGTGGTATAAGTCCATTTTTTCATATATTGAGATATTTAAGGGTTTGCATTTGAGTTAATTTAAAAATATTGGCCAACTGTAATCAATTCGAGTGATGTTTTTTACACTATACACCTTTTAAATTTTATTATGAAATAATAATTACTAACATTATTTTACAAAATAAACGATTTTTTAGCTCCACATGGACTTATACCACTTTCAAAAATAACATATTACAAGAAGTAAAAACAAGAGCAAATTTAAGTCCATATTTTTATAGACATAAGCTTTACTGAAATGGATTTTTATGTAAAAAAGTAATAGTTAAAATGAAGACATTTAAATAAACGAATAACTAAGTTTATTAAGAGTTTATTTCAGTTATATTAAAAATATAAAAATGAAAATTACTTCGTTAAGATCTTTAAATAAAAAAAAAGATATTTTAAACTTAGTTTTCTTTTACACTTAGCATATTGAAATATTTATGGTGAATAGGTGGTATATAAGGTAATAAACTTATCATATCGTTATATTTCTCTCTTATTATGCTCCTTGAAGTTTTATAAAGCGGTAACATATTAATTTTTCTGAGGTTTTTTGGTCTTCCCTTTTTCCAAATAAAAAAATTGTTTTAAATGGAGCATTTTCTTCCATACTAATTTTATAAAACATTTTGTGAGGTTCATTCCTTGAACCTCATCCAACATATTTTAAGCCAGTTTACAATTTCTCCGTCCGTATTTTTTTCCTGTTTGATATGCCTCTTCTAGAGATTTGGTTGAGACAAAGTCTTCTCTTTTCATTTCATACAAAATGAAGCTGTTTTTTTTTCGGCAAGCCTTTATTGCATCATAATAATCTGCTAACGAGCAGCGTGCACTGAAGTAACAATAATCAATAATAATTCCAATAAGAAAGTTGTTTTCATTATAATTATTAGGAATGGACTTATTCCACTTTCAAAAGAAATATTTGTGCGATAGCATTGTACAGCAAAACTGTTTTTGTTTATTTTATATCAAAATAGAACTCTATTGAAATTGTGATTGTAACTATAAAGAGAAGGTGTCTATAGCTCATTAAAATTACCGTTAACTTAGTTTTTTTAAAAAGTGGACTTATACCACTTTCAAAAAAACCAGCTCATATGTCAAAGTAGTAAATATAATTAAATTTATTTTTTAATTTCTGTTGAAAATGAATTTATAAAGAGAGTAAAACGTTACATCGCATGATTAAAAAATAATTATAATTTCTCAAAAGATTAGATTTATATACGTTTTAGAATTTCAATTTCTATACGGTGGATATTTTTTTAAGAAAAAACAAACAGTAATTAAAAAAACAACATTTCCACAGGAACATGGTATACTCAACTCAACCTGATTAATTTATGTATAAATGTCCAGTAAAGATAAAATAACTGACCCGTAACGTGCGCATCTGATCTGCAAGATCTGCTTCGGCGAATGTAACGGCCGCTGTGCACGTGATGTTGGCGCGCTCGAGCTGTGCAACGAGCTCGTTGACGGACAAAGCGTCGCCGAGCGTGCTCACCGCATCCCATCCGAAGCGACGGGCGAGTGCCACACGTGCCGCGTGATGTGACGAGTCCGGAGCTGCGGTCCGGAAAAACAGCGGGAACTCGGCTCGGTCGCTCAATGCCGGAGACGTCGATCCAAAAGATACCTGTGCGCGTTCGGAAAGATGCTACTGTGAGATATGTGTGTTGGCGAATTTGTACGAATGTCTGTCTATCTGTCTATGTGTATGTTTATACGAATACTAATCGATAAATACTCGAATAGGATTAGTTCGAAAGTAATATTTATTAGAGCGTTATATGTTTAGATGATTTGATATTTTCGATTTTGTATCGTAGTTGTAGCCGAATCATGTATAATTAATTCAATAAAAAGGAAGAGAAATTCAACATTTTTCAATATCATGAAAATGTAAACAAATGTCTCAGTTATTATATATATATATACATATATATATATATATATATATATATATATATATAATTGAATTTAAATATATTAAAATAATTTCATACGAAATAAATGAACCCGTCTACGTTTGAAGAGTATTTCTTTTTAAAATTGACTTTTTTCCAACATCGCTAATGAACATCAATTAAAATCATAATTAAATCTGCCAAATAACGAAGTTCTAATAGTATTTTCGTCAAAGAAATACGTAGAATATCTCTCTGTTTAGTTATTTATTTTTGGCCATTGATTAATAAAATCAAATAATATATCTTTAACATTTTATTAAAAAAAAAATTAAGGATGAAAATTAGTTGTCACTATTTATGTTTAGAATTTTCGATTTATATAATGAATATATTTAATACTGTCTATTGGTGTTTCCTAAATTATTAAGAAACTATAATCTTTACATGTCAAAATCTTGGATGAACTGACTTAAATTAAGGATATATATATATATATATATATATATATATATATATATATATATATATATACTACTAATATTCGATGCTGTAATGTTTGTTGGGCTTAAGCTTCTCTGACAATATTAGTCCAGTAGAGCTTTTCTTGTTAGAGTTTCGTGACGATTATGTTTTTTTACAAGATAAAGTTGTTAACTCATACCTAATACTCAATTTTGAAAGTTATATATGGGGTCATTCAAATGTGACACCCAGATTTGTGTTTTATTAAAAAAAAAAACATGTGTATACGGTGGTGTATAGGGAAACATGTGTATAGTTTCTTTTTCATAAAACACAAATCTAGGGGTCAATTGGATGGTCATGTATATATATATATATATATATATATATATATATATATATATATATATATATATATATTATGTTGTCAAGTATCTCCCTTCCGCTTTTTTTTTTTTTTTTTGTACATAGCTGCGAAATTCAAAAGACCAGAAGGCGGAAGGGAGATATTTGCCAACCTAATATAACCGAAATGTGTTTTAAAAACTAAAATAATTCAGCTATTCTAGATAACACATAGAAGTATGAAAAGAAGAATGTTATGAATAACACATAAAGATTAGAAGAGAAATGAATAGATTCAATAAATAATAAAAGTTATGGATGTTGTAACAAAAGAGAGAATTTTGAAATGGAAATGGATCGGTTAGAGAGAAAAAAGAGAAAACTACCATGAGTAACAGTCATTATTGATTGTGAGGCAGAAAATATATAATGGTTTAGGAAGAGATTCAGGAATAGAAGGGATAGATATATAAAAAAATCATTGTTGTGAAATGGAAGAGAAAGGCATGGAATTGCTGGAAGTGGAAAGTTTTTGAAGAGATATTTTTCAAAAATAGATAAAAAGAGTTTTCTGCTATTGTTTGTAACAGTCATTATTAATTTTGAGGCAGAAAATATATAATGATTTAGAAAGAGATTCAGGAATAGAAGGGGTAGAGATATAAAAAAAATCATTATTGTGAAATGGAAGAAAAAGGCATGGAATTACTGAAAGTGGAAAGTTTTTGAAGATATATTTTTCAAAAATAAATAAAAAGAGGTTTCTGCTATTGTTATATATATATATATATATATATATATATACACATTTATATATATATATATATACACATTTATATATATAAGCTTATAAAATACTTATCATAAAAATGGGTTTTAAAATTTTAATAAATCATGTGTTTTAATACTGTGGAAAAATTCATTTTAACACAAATGAATTATCACTCCAACACTACAAGATCAATGTAAATTGTCTAATAATATTCAATGATTGTTGGATGTTTTTATAATTTGTGTTTATAAAACATTTTAGTACTAAAAGATTGCATTATATTATAAAGAATTTTATATTTTTTAATATTATAAAAAGTATTTTTAGAACAAATTATAAAATGTATTTGTATGCATATGATCTATAAAATGTAACAAGATTTTATTCAAGTGCATTTGAATATATTTACATAGATCGTGCACGAAATATATACAGTTATGTTTATATTAAAAAATCAAAAATAAATCTTTTGAAGCCATGTAATCGTAGACGTAATATTGAGCAAACATAGTTTATATTTCTGAACTAAAATAGAAAATATTCCATATACGTAACACATGCATACAAATATACATATATATATATATATATATATATATATATGTATGTAAGTTCGTATGCATGTATTTGTATAATCTCTATAAGATATTGATAGAATAATATATAAGAAGAGACGCAAACGTACGAAACTGAACTAAAAATAAATGTTGAAATACGTCAGTTGTATCGAATATTCCCAAAACAGAATTGTCATCTGTTTTTATTTATTCGGAGACATGGAAAATTGACGTTTACTTTTTTTCGCATTGTTCTTGGAATTTTAGATTGTATCGTAGTTGGGAATAAAACTATAATTGTTCTTTTGAAACGAAATGGAAATTTTTCTGTAAACTGATAAAAAATAATCATGAGCAATTTTATCTTGTGATAAAAGAGCATAACATAAACAAGTTTGTTCTATAATTTGGAAATAAACAATTAAACACTATGAATTATGTATGTATATATATATATATATATATATATATATATATATATATATATACAGTTGTATGTAATCCAAAGTTAAGTTTGAAATTAAAATAAATGCGAAGTCTATACAACAAAACAGAAAAAACGCTTAATCTTCTTCTCGTATCGTCCGATATATAAACATTTTTTTAATGAGTTCATTATTCGATTTTTTAACTTAAATTGAAAACAAGTAATTAAAACGATGTTCTATCTTCTATAAAGTAATTATAAAACGAAACTCAATTATTCACAGACTTGTTAAAAACAGTATAAAGAAAGTATTTTATTTCAATTTCAAATAAGTTGCTACTTGTTTTATTACAATAATAAAGAGAAACTGCTAATTTGTCTTCCTTGACATTTTTTTTAGATAAAGGTACATATAAAAATAGCTACAAGAATAGATGGATACTTGAAATGAACACGACACACATTAATAATGATCTGTCGCAAACAGGCGAATTAATATTTATAGAAAAATATCTAACAATTTGTTGAAATTTGTACTGTTGTATCGAGTATATGAATTGAATTCTTGGAAAAGTGTATGTCTTTAATATTTACGTTTCATCTAAAACCAAATAATAAGTCATGAATGAATCCAATTATCATAATAAATTTTGAATTCTATTTATATATATATATATATATATATATATATATATAAATCATTTAATGACATTTGTTTTGTTATAAAATTATGAATAATTTGATTATGAGCCTTGGATAAAAAGTGAATAATTTTCAAATCAATTATGAATTTTTTAATGCTCTTATCGTCTAAGAAGTGGTAGAAGAATTGTGTTATTTGATGATTTTCTAAACATTTGTTAATCTCTTTTGAGATTTTATCGAGTGCAAATAATGAAAGGTGATTTTAAAATATACGTTTTTAATTGTGAAATTTTTAACAAAAACATATAAGTAGTTCAAAGTTTTTCGAGAAAAATTAACGAATATAATGATACATTATTCTCATTTTTGTAATTTTGTCGACATTTTTATTACAAAATGTGTAAATCTGTTGAAATATAGAAGCTTATTATCAAGGAAAAAGATAATGGCGTATTATATGGATAAATTACTGAATGATATACAATAATATATCAATTGAAGGGGACCAAAAATAGTTTAAAAATATAAAGAACATAAAATGTGCTAGAAAACGAAAATTAAAAATGTCTGATTGGAAAAATATCGAATTTTGAGAAAAGTATCTACAAAGTTGATAATGTTATCATGAGTTTTAATGAAGAAGTTGAATAATAATGCTGTTATTAGGAAGACAGTTCTGAATTTAGATTTGAAAAATTATATTGTTAAGGAAAGAGATATGAATTGTGTTATGTCCAATAATACTGCGATCGTGATATTTTATTCGATGAATTTGAATTAAAAAACTTGTTAAAAATGCAAAAATGTCTGTTGTTGATAATTTGATAGATTAAAATTTAATTTTGTTTACCAAAATTCACTACACTGTGGTGGGTCTTACGAATTCGATTTTTTTCTCCATGCGTGTAAATCTGGCAAAAGTTGCTAGAAAAATGAATAGATTTAATTTTTAAGCTATTTTAGAAAACAATTTAAAAGAATTAACAAAAAATATGAATTTACGGATATATACATTTATGTGTGTGTATTAAATAAATATATTTGTGACAACAGAAAAGTATCTGCAGAATTAATCACTTTATACGAAATTCTAATAAATACATTTCAATCCATTAAAAAAAAGTAATACAGCGTTGATAACACTGAATACAAACAATATGTACAATAACTGTTATTACTCTTTATTAATCTATTTCTTTATGCTTATTATATAATCCCAGTTCCGTTCATTATTACACTCATTCGTTTGTTCAGTTTCTACTGTTCTTTTCATTTGAAATGACAATGAATTCGTATTTAAAAGACTTCATTCATTGTATATTTTCTTAATAGTAAACAATGTAATAAATCTTTTATGAAATGTACATCGTATACCCATTTGACACGAAACAAAATGGAATTGCTTTATATATCTGACGACTTACCGAACTGGATAAAAATAACAAACTGTAATTTCAGTTATAATCCAATTTTATAGTGACTGATTTAGTTATTACAAAAGGATTATAATTTTAATAAGATTTTTTGGAGTGTTCAATAATTATTTATTATTTACACTTTGTTGTTTAAATTCATTTTTAGGGTATTTCATATCACAAAATCTTTAATAATCATAAACTTTTCTTTTATGTTTTTCCAATATAAAATAATCTTTATCAACAGGAGAAGAGCCAATAATAAGTCATTGTTGAATGAACACTTCAAAAAAATCTTGTGGTGTTAGTAGAATGATTCGTTTGTATAAAATCAAACAATTATTATATATTAAAATTTATAAAAAATGTAATCTGGTAAACGTCAAAGAAATATATACATATATATGAGTATGCTGGATTGAAACAAAGGACAAAATACTTTTCATCAAGCTTTAGAATATTTCGTGTAAATAAACGAATGGAATTACCTATTTTCTTTGATTTGAAAGAATATAAAACGTTAATCTTTGAATAATTCATAAAATTTAAATATGACAAGGAATATGCGTTGCTTAACAAAAGAAGAATGAATCTGATTAAATTGACAAGAGATGAATATTTTTAAAAAGAGATTGAAATATATATATATATATATATATATATATATATATATACATATACATACAATGTCGAATTTTGCATTTTAAATAAAATAATTTACAATATAAAAAAAAATTAAACAAAATCAATCCTTAAGTCACATATGTCTATGTACACGTATATATATATATATATATATATATATATATATATATATATATATATATATATATATATATAATACAATCGAGATTACATTTAAGTAGTAAGAGAAGTAATCTGACGATGTAATAAATATCAACTACCTATATATCTAGGATTTATAGATTAAGAATTTTTTTTCAATTAAATCAGTACATCAGAGATATTGAATGCATTGAAAAATCAAGAAACATATATAAAAGTTTTAAGAAATATCTATCAAAGTTCTACATCTACCATGTAAGTATACGAAAAAAGGAAAATTTTAAATTATGAAATGGATGAGACAAGACCACGTAGTATCATCAAAATTTTAGCATAAGAAAGGTTAACTATGTATGGTTGAACAGCTGAAGGAATACAAGTAACTGGAGAGATATTCAATCATTTCTAATTTTCTGATGCTCTTATATTATTTTTTTATGACATTAGATGAATTTCAAAAAGAATCGGAAATTAAAATAAAACAAGTGATAAAGTAAAAAATAAAATAATATTTTAGTGTGAAATGGAAAAGAAAAACGTTGAATTGCTGGAACTTGATTTTTTAAAGTAAAGTCAATATCAAAGAGTGAATATTGGAAGGTTAATCATAAGGTTCTTTCTATCCTTAGCGAAATGAAGGGCTCTTTCTAAGCATTCCATTTTGGCCGACTCAGTGCCTTTCTCTTTTTTTCTATTCTAATTTTTACATATTATATATATATATATATATATATATATATATATATATATATTCAGAAATTGATTTCTCTAAATTCCCACTTCATTGCGTAAAAGCATCGTGAAAATTAAAATGGGATTAAGAAGAAGTATTGCAGTTTTCTTTGATTATTTGTACGTTTAACTATGTAGAGGAAACTTAGAAAATAGTTCAGATCAAATACAAGAGGTATTCACCAAAACACAAGTAGGATCAGCACGGTGAGTAACGATCTCAACCCTCCCTTCCCTTTTATATAAAATGCTAAAAGTATAATTAAGATGTAAAATTTATTAACGAATATCTTGTTTATGTAAATCAGTTACGAACGAATGATAATAAAGTAAATCGTTGCAATTTAAAGCCAAACAAAAGAACGAAGTCCATAGTCGCTGAATTTAGATGTCTTTAAGTTTTATTAAAGTTGATGTTCAGTCTTAGAGATTATTGTTATTTTATAATATATATATATATATATATATATATATATTTGTGTGTGTATATTTATATATAAATGATAATTCGTAATTATATACATAACTAAAAATTAAAACATGTCAAAGAAAATTTACAAATTTTAATAAAAATATTTAATTCCATTTAAAATGTACAAAACAAATTTTACGTCGCATTAGATTTAGGCATAAAGAAGAATTTTATTCTTTTTTTAAAATGACAGATAGACACACGACCGTACGTTTTTCTTTTTTTGAGAAAACTAACATAATGTTTGAAAATCCCATTACTATTATTATGCAAATATACACATTTACTGACCTGTACAATGTTCCAGTAAGGTACAACTTTAGCAAGACTCATTGTTACTTCTGAGCACGCAGAACCGAGTAACATGACCATTCGTGTTGTCCTTTGGGTGTACAGGGCATGAAAAAAACGATCGACGCCCACGCCGGGATCACACTGAAACAAATTTTAAATTATATACACAATTGTACAAAAAAATTGTATACATACATACATAAATACATACATACATATATATATATATATATATATATATATATAGTGCTTTTTTAAAAAAAATGTGTTAATTTTTTTAGCAATACTTAAAATTTGTAATATATTGAAATGGAAAGTTTTGAAAAAATATTAAAATAGAAGAATATTTTCTTGAATGAAAATAATATAAAATTTAAGACACTAAATGAAATTGAAAAAAACAAAATATAAAATTAACAAACCTATACATAAATACAAACTTGGAGAAAATATCAGCAACGACTTTTCGAAGGAGAAAGGAAACAATTATATATATGTTAATTTCACTTTCGAAATAATTAACTACAGTCCAAAGATAGACACGCCAATAAATCTGAGCAAATCAATACCGTTCACTAAAACATTAACAGGAATCAAATCCGTGCTCCATAAATATTTAAGCGAGGAAACGAATCCATAAACATTGGCCGTAACACAAAACGTGCACCGGCGTGCATGAAAATCGATTTTCGACGAAACATTTCAATTATCTAATCTTTACATTTTCATTTTACACATTCAGCAGAGCCGTTTCCTTCGTACTAGTTGCTAATGAACATACTTCATGAACATCTCTACACTGTTTTAATAGTACAGATAATGTATTAATGCTATTGTTACGAATAAAGACTACGTTCTAGTGTTAACACTTTATTTGCATTAGGTAACTAATGGATAAATTTCATAAAGAATTCGTTTAATGATGTAAATTGAGGCACACATATTTTGTGTTAAGCTTATAAAAGTTTATGAAGAAATTTATAAATGTTTAGTGATATACATATACACACATTCACACAACAAAACACACACAGATATATATATATATATATATATATATATATATATATATATATATATATATTAAAACTATTCAATATAGAACCAGGTACGATTATCCTGAGGTTATATCTCATTAGAGTCTGCAGAGCCGCAAGCTTCTAATAACACAACATTTTTAGATTCAATACAACTGTTGGGACATATCTGTTATAGTCATGTCTGCTACAATTACTTCAGTTAACCATCCGAGACACTGTTATATATATATATATATATAGATATATATATATATATATATATATATATATTAATGTTTATTTATACACACACATATATATATAATGTGAATAAAACTAAAATCATGTTTAATAGGTTGTAGAGAAAAAAGATATACATTTAGAGAGTCAATACTAATGTTCAAATAAAAAAATCAATTAAGTTTCCAGAAAACCAATAACAGTTAAAATGAGTAATTAAATAAGTATTAAAATTATTATGGGTTATTTGTAGATAAAACAGTATCGAATTGCAATGAATAGACAGATTAAATAAAATTTTCACATTATTAGAACATATATAGGGTCATCCAAATGTGATGCCTAGTTTTGTGTTTTATTAAAAAGAAACATGTGTATAGGGTGGTGTATAAGAAAACATGTATATAGTTTCTTTTAGTTCTCTTTTAAAAAACACAAATATAGGCGTCACATTTGGATGACCCTATACTTTCAATACAAAACTCATTAATTTTAAATGGAACAGATATGAAATCTTC
Source organism: Neoneuromus ignobilis (assembly GCA_029203775.1). Lineage (NCBI taxonomy): Eukaryota > Metazoa > Arthropoda > Insecta > Megaloptera > Corydalidae > Neoneuromus > Neoneuromus ignobilis. The sequence goes on from CP092095.1 coordinate 19,499,228, forward strand.
ATGTGTACTTGAAACATTTCTCTAATATCGATATATTAAAATGATTTAAAAATTATAGAAATATAAGAAAATTAAAATGAAATCATAAACATTGTTCCATAAAATATTTGAATATTATTTTAAAGTTTAAAATGCAATTTATGCACAGTAAACAATTATTGTAGTATACTGAAAATATTAATAAATATTAATTTAAACATAACCCTTAATACTAATTATTTTCTACGTACTTTGAATATAAATAACTCATTTTAAATATGATATTTTTTCATAATATTATGATATGTATTCAAGTTATACAATGCTTGTTTTATGTTAGTGTATAAATTACAAATGAGCTGATTTTAAAAAAGTTTTGAACTTATTTTTGTACACAACATTTACTTTTGTAACAACTGTCACTCAGGAAACAAAACTTTTCTCATACTGTTCTGTAAAACATACTTATTTGAAAATATATGTATTATTTGTACTTCTTACTCATATTAAAACACAATATAATGAATGCATATATTATATATATATATATATATAAATATATATATATATAGGATGACTCAAATAAAAGTGAAGGAAATGATAGTAAAGAAGTGAATGTATGTTTAAACTCTTCAGTCTCATATAGACCACCTGTACATACTTATATTCAAATTTACAAAAAATATTCATTATATTGTATGTTAAGAAGAAAAGTGAAAATAGTAATGATAATATAGATATAAATACACACACACACATATAAACACACATATTTATATATAAAACTCATTTAGTAATTTTTTAATATTTTTTTAAGAACTTTTGCAAATATCTCTATTTTAGACTTAATAATTACATTTTGGTTAATTTAAGAAATTAAGAGTTATTGTAAGAATTTAAATAAGGAATTTGTAAAGTAGACATAAACTGTAAATATATATTTAAGATCAATGTTTTTTTTTATTTTGAGAAAGCACTGTTAGTGATTGAAATAAATGGGATATATTTGAAAAATTCAGAGTGGGTTTGAATAAATAGATGCTGTATGAGCGCTAGATAAGTAGTATAAGTGCAGGCGAGTGGAAATGTATGATATTTTATGGATAGTGATTGTATTTTCTTGAAGCTCCTAAGCATATATTGAAGTAATCGTTGTAACACAAAAAGGTTCTAGTATCAGTGTAACTGTTCGTATAAAGAGTAGTCTTTTTTATACAGGTGAGTCTATAACAACAGAGAAGTATTGTGAGAAAATCGATATTCATGAAAAATTAAAAATTGTGCAACCTGCATTGGCGAGGAGATGTAGACCAATCATCTTACATGACTATTATTTATATCTTACTATTTTGTTGCGCAGATCACCATATAAAATTGTTCTTTAATCATATTCATCATTTTTTTTTCAACAAATTTTCACATTTCTCACAATTTAAACTATTTCTTCAGAAACAAATGCTATATAAAACATATAGTTGTTGAAAAAGACTTCATGGACAACAAAGGGCTTTTATGATTTTTTTTGGAAAGAACATAGATTGTTTTAAATAAAATCATTAGAACATGCAGTAAATGAATGCTTATCTTTTTAAATTGAGCATGTATATTATTCATTATTTATATTAATAAATATAAAATGTATAAATACTTTTCTTGTTCATTATACACACACACACACACACATACACACACACACACACACACATATATATATATATATATATATATATATATATATATCAATCTACTAATTTAGTGATTTAATTCAAATACAAGTACAATTTAAATGTAAATTCATATGATATAAAATCTTATTATCTTAGTAAATCTCATTATTTCTTATGACAAGTTTTTATGAAGTTTATTAAGATCAGACATTTCTTTAATAATGTCTTGTTATTTTAAAATACATGAAGATGAGTGACATCACTTGATATTATTATAAGTCGTTTTAGTTATGAATTACATATATATATATATATATATATATATATATATATATATATATATATATATATATATATGTTATCATTATTTTCAATATTTAAATTTAAATTATTTTTTTAAAAAAACTTAAATATTAAATAATAACAATGATTAAATATTTGTAATAAGAATTCATTTTTGAAATGTGCTTAAATTGAAAAATGAGAATAGAAATAAATAATAAAATAATTAATGAAGTAAAATTTTAAAATAATTATATTTACATGTCGATAGAATTATATTATCCTATTGATTTTTTTCTTTTAAATAAAATGCAAAAAGTCTATTTGTATTCTTTGTTTTAATATTATTTTTTTTATTATCAAATAAATTCGAAATAAATACTAAAATAAATAAAATGTGACATCTTTAGGGATTAAAATTTATTCCTTTTCAAATTAAATTTCCAATTATAAAAAATATTTGTATTTATATTTTATATAAAAATAAATATTAGCATATAGTTATAAATTACACATTCAACATTTGATGCATTTAATACTACTTTAAAATATAAATGTTAACAATTAATTGTATATCTGTCATTAGCTGTACAATAAATACTAGTAGATAAGAAAAAAACATCATTGGAAATACATAGAAAACAAAAACTACAAGTCGTTCAAATTCAAACTTTGGGGAAAAGTTTCCCCAAATTTGGGGCAAACTTTTCCCACAAATTTGTGTTCACTTTTCCCTGAATTTTGGGAAAAAAATTTTGCCCCAAAAATGAGACAAACTTTTGCCTCAAAGTTTGATATTTAGATTATTGTACTTACAGAACTCATTTATTTCAACAATATAAAATATCAATAATCATAAGATTTCTCAACAAATTGTTTACTTTTAAGTATTTATGCTGTTCAGAATTTAATATGATAATAATTGTAATTTTAAATTTATTTCTTAATTTATATGATCTATCCTTATTACATAAAATGTTCAAACAAATATTTTACTGTTCTCATTAGAGTTGCAAAGTTCATTTTATACATATGATATTACATAAATATTATGTATTTCTATGTTTATAAATGTATTCACTTCATTTATTTTACAATATCATTGTAACGTATTAAAATCATATAATCGATTTATACTAAAAATAAATGTAGTTAATTGAAAAAAGGAAGTGAGTTACAATAAAATTTGTTTTTTTTCAAAATAACACATAATAAAATGATGAATATGAAAAAAAAAATGCAATTAATATTTAATGCTCACAAATATTTATTTACACACACATAACACTCTAAATCGATAATAAAGTTGTTGAATTGATATTATTCTCGATAATAATTTCAATTCGATATATTCTTTATTATTCATGCCAAGTTGAAATAACAATTAAAACGCATTAAGTATTTAAATATAAAATGTTTGATGACAATATCACATTCTAGTTTGACAATAACAAAGCAAGTATTTGAATATCACATAATTATGAATACAAATTATTATGGAACTATAAAAAACATAAAGAACAATTCTAGTTTCCCTTAAATGAAATGTTAATTTTTCTTCAGATCACTTAAATAAAACAATATAATAAAAAAGAAAATAGTAATGAATTATAACCAACTCATAGATAGTGTATTGAAGTTAAACAAACTGTGACTAATATATTTTCATTTTATCAAATTTAGAAATAATTAGATTTCTGCAAAATTTTTTTAATAAATTAAAATTTGTAATATATAAATTCTTTTTATATTTGTCAAGAATATATATATATATATATATATATATATATATATATATATATATATATGTGTATATATTTGTGTCAATTTGCAATTATATTTATATATGCAAGGTCAAAGGTTTTCATACTTTTATTTTAAAATTGGATATATTTACGTGAAGACCCTTAGGGACTGTGAAAGGAAAAAAGGTATCGAAGGTGACAAGCAAAATTTAAACACAATTTTAGGGAAAATGTAGTTGTGTATAGACTTGAAAAACATGTATTTTCTATATAAAATAGAACATATGAATTTATGTGAGAAAAATGTTTTATATATATATATATATATATATATATATATATATATATATATAAAATGGGAAAAAAATAATATATTTCATTTTGAGTATTCATATTCTTCAATCGATATCGTATATATAATAAATGATTTTAATAATTTAAAAAAAAAATTGTAGAAAGACTGAATACGATTTAAAAATGTATATATAAACATTTTTGGAAAACGATAAGAATTAAATTTAAATATTTTTATTTTCATTTTAAGTATTTTTTTAAAAAAATATTTAACTTAAATATTGATGAAAGTATATTTTAAATTTTTCTAATATTTACTCAAATCTATAACAGTGAAGTCTAACTGTTCCATGTTAATTAAGCTCTGTGTATTATAATGTGCTTATCATTATTAAAGAACATTTTGTCGATAATTGATTACACTCTTCAAGCAATAACAATACACTTTCAACCATGGTTTTTTCAATTAACGAACACTCGGTAACATCAACTGTCCCGTTTTCAGTTTTCATGGACATAAATTTGAATTCGCTTCAAACATCTCAAAGATAAGACATGCCGAGTGGTAGTCGTCCAATATAAATTAAATATTTATGTTACTTGTACGAAATGCGTGTATAAGGCCACGTAGCTTTTCCGCCTCAGCGAAACTGTCATAACTCATTCGAGCTTGAAGTTTTTCGAGATAAAATTTTTGATTAATTGATTCGAAATATATTTTTAATTATGCTATTTTTCCCAGACATCTTAAATATCATGTATTTTAATTACAATTACCGAGCTGTTTCGTTGTTAAAACGACGAGCGAAACGTTTATAAGAAAACACTGAATTTGTGACCGTCGAATGACACGTTAAAATATTTTCAAAATTAATGGTACAGCATTAATAACTGAAGCTGCAATTAAATATCGTCTGATGGCTAAAGAGAATATCAAGACGGGTGAATTGATGCGATCATTTGATTACGTTGAAAAATTATAGGTGCTTTTTAATATCTCTTAATGGGGTTAAAAATAGATTTCTGTCAGATCTGCACAATAAACAATAATTTATTGCGTGGGTTTACATTGTCTATATTAGACCATTATGTAAAAAAATTAATTGCTTTTTTTGAAAATTATAAACTCACTGAATATATCAGTTTATAGTAATTTATTAGAATTAAAAATAACAAATAATAATGAATAAAAATATTTTAGAACAATCACACGTATTCACACATATATAAAAAGATATAAATACAATTAAAATCTTTAAATCAAATCAATTGTAAATAAACAGAGTAATCTTAATGATATATAATTAAATGTTATCTGTAATAACATTTCGGCCTACAACATGTAAAAAGTCAAAGTCGAGGAACACACAGCACTGTTTACGATTTAAGGTCTCGACCTAACGACCGTAGTGCTATAAAAAATATTTATTATGAACATTTTGTCTCGCGCTTAAAAAGCAAAATGTTGCTTTGAGGTGACTTTAACGTCACTGAAAATATTTTTAAATTTTAAAAATACACGAGAATAATCGTGAAATAAACGAATATATTTAGATGTACGAATATTAAATTGTTCGGAATGGGACTCGTACTCTTTTTTTATTCGCAACAGTAGATTTTTTCCGCAGCTATTTTTTTCATATTACTCTAAAGAACATTTAAAAAACCTCACTTATATTTTGTAAAACTTACAATTATATATAAACATATATATATATATATATATATATATATATATATATATATATAATTTTATAATAGAAATGAGTATGGTTAACAACATATAAAAATAATATGATTAAAAATAATATTGTTAAGGGATTTTTTTAATAAATCATAAAAAGTGTCATTTATTATGCAAGCCAATTAATATATTTCATTTTTTTAATTTGAAATATATTAACATTTGAATATAATTGAATTTCAAAATATATTTATCCTTGTTTATGATTTTAAAAATTAAAATTTAACATATAATTATATTTTTATACTATCGCTAATAAAAACGATTTTTTAATGATTATTAAAAAATAAATTACCTTGCTTTTAATATGTGGTTTTTACATATTTAATACTATAAGATGCTATTTAAGTCAAGATAAATAAGCTACTTTTTGTAGATACTTTTATAATCTTAAGAAATTAAAGTAGCCCAAAAAGTAAAATTAGTTTAAATATTTTTAAAAAATGGTATTCCATTTAAAATCTCTACAAGAAAATTAAAAATAAACAATAAAATATTATTAAATACTATTAATATAAAATATTTGATGTTTAAGGAATTGACTCATGCAATAAAAAACAATTATAAATACTCAGTTTTATTATTAAGGATTTAAATTTGTTCGATACTCTTCTTTTATAAAATTCAAAATTTATTTATATAAAAAACAGTATAAGTTATTTTAATATTATAATTAAGTATACTTACGGAAAAATTCTATCTATTATAATAGTAGTAAATTATTGAGTAATATTTATCAATGAACAAGTATGATTAATAATATTATTACGTTTTCAAATTATCTTAAAGACTATATATATATATATATGATATACACATATTTGTTCATCTAAATATATCTGTTTGCACCGAAACATAACAGTCGTTACGAATGAACGACTTCGATGTCACTGTGGCTATTATCCTCTTTATGTAAGGGAATTATTAATTCCCCAATACAACTCAATCACGGACGCTTAGTTTACCTCTTTTGGGATTTATAATAAACTTATTAGCTACACAAATTACTATCTAATGACAGTATTGGATATTCAAACGTGCTTAATGATAAACTATTGGAATACAATGACGATTTATATTAATTTTACACCATTTACAATGACATATAAACACATATTTGTATAAACAGGGGGCATTGTTTTCAATATCCATACATACATTAATATATATATATATATATATATATATATATATATATATATATATATATATATATATATATATATGTATTATACATAAGTGTAAGGTTGACAATATTGAATTAATCTACTGTGAAAAGAAATTATTTACATGACACATGTTTGCTTAAATTGTTTAATAGTGTGTAAAAATTGTAAAAAAATGTATTAAATATTTTATTTTATATAACAATAAAATTATTAATCTACGAGTATATTTCATTTTATGTATGTAATATTTTATTTAAATATTTAATAATAACTAACAATACATCAGCTCTGGAATTTTTTGTTAACTTGTAATATTTTCAGCAAAAATTAACAATTTATAAAAACTTTAATAATAAATATATAAATTTATTTTTTAATAATTATAATAATAATACGAAGGTCGTTTGATAAGTATGGTAAATTTATTTATTGTTTAATTTATTTAATTAAATTTTTCAATTTAGTTTTTCTTATTTTTTACCATTCTTATCAAACGACCCTAGTATATACTTATAATAATATATATTTGGATTACCTATATATATATATATATATATATATATATATATATATATATATATATATATATATATATATATATATATATTTAGGTAATCCACATGAGATTGAAGGATTTAGACATATATTTACCTGCTAACTATTATTTACTATTTTTAGTTTTATTTAGACTACTCTCTCTCTCTCTCTCTCTCTCTCTATATATATATATATATATATATATATATATATATATATATATATATGATACAACTGTTAAAAGGAAAAATTAAAAATAATATTATTTTCATTAATTTTAGCCTTATCTACAAATATAAGTACATTTATATGAATTTAGAAAATGCTTTGTATCTTTTATATTAATTATATTTTTTTAAAAAAATCATCAAAAAAATTAATTTTTAAATCAATATTTTTTCATTAAAATCAATGAATAAATTCAGTTCTCAGAGAATATATCCTTTTATTTTTTTATATTACTAGTCAATTATTAATTATTCATATTTTAATGAATTATTTTAAAAAATATGAAAAGTGTGAATTTTTTTATCTTATTGTATATATATATATATATAAATGTGTATGTGTGTTCAAATGAATGTATGAATATCCATGTATCACGAAAAAAATGTATTCAAAATTAGTTCAATAATTTAAAAAAAAGACACGATGCATTCATTTGAATATGTAGAACGTTGCGCATCCAGATGCGAAACTGGGGCATTTATCAAACATTTACGTTCAACAGGGTGTCGATAAAACCAGTGATATACAAAACTTGTTCGGAAAAACAAGCTGTCTAAAAAAGCGTCCAAGAACCCTTGTTAATATCTTAAACATTTGCTGACAAATGAATTCCTCCAAAGATCGTGTTCTGTTAACTTGTTATACGTATACATATACGTGTACGTGCGTGTATGTGTAGAAATTGAGAAAGAAAATCACGTGTCAGCACAAAACAAAGAATGCTGGTTAACGAGGAGGCTTACATTTCAAAATCCCTCGAGATGCTGTGTTGTGAGTCGCATTCGTTGTGGTTATATCGATAATGAGTGAACTACTACTCTCTCCTGCTGACTTCATTCGTTCTTGATTGAACAATAGAAGTGCATTATTTCGTTTAAGTGAAATCATTTTAGGCTTTTATTATATTTTGTCGGATGTTCATATATTTTTTTTGTTGAAATATTTAATAGATTTCTGATTGAATCTATATTCAGTACGCTAGAAAAACGTGCGTTGCAAATTGATTGAATAACAGAATTTCAACAATATTTCAACGTAGTATTCTTCTAAATTCACGGGAGAAATATATAAATATATGTGCATAGATATACGAATCGATTTTAAATAATTTTTTATTATACAATGGTAAACAGCGAGAAAAATAAATTTCTACCATGTACTATTTTTCTTTATATTATGAATTTCTGGTGTTTTATGTTAAATAAAGATTTATTTTTAAACGCTTTTCATCTTCAATTTATTTCTCCGGATAAAAGTATTAGTTTTGACAACGTGGGATGTATACGACTCATATGGTATAGAGAGAAAGTTAATGTAAAGGCTTGGCATGTACAAATTAGTAAAAATATAATTCAATAATTACGAATGTAAAATTCTATGTAGGTTGTTAGCCTCCCATTAGGTGCCTTTCTAGGTGACATATAGTGTTGTAGTAAAGTAACTAGGAAATAAAATACTTGGAGTGAACCAAAATTATATATGTGTACTTTTATGTACGTTGAACTTAATTTTATTTATGAAAATATATAACTGTTAAACGATGATTTTGTACAGAATTTTATATTTCATATATTGTTAGTTTAATTTTATTATATGAATATCGATTTATAATTACGTTAATTAGTTGTAATTAACCTGTAATCTCCTCTTTTACATTTCAATATAATAATGATAGCAACATAATTCGAGGATAATAATTATAATCGTATAAACACAACATCATGCATACTTGACAAGAGAAGTTTGTTGTAATCGAATAACAGAATTAATCAAGATTTGAAACTTTCTTATTCAAAGCTTGTTAACATCTGTTAAAACTGTATTCCTGACATCAGAAACGTTGTCATTATCCTGTTTATTCAAAATGATGACCACATTATAAATTAATTCTTTTAATAAAGTGTGATTAGATCAGTAAAAATGTTATTTATTTGAGTAGTAGTTAAATATTATATTTTATTTCAAGTTGTATGTTTTTTTTAAAAAAATATTTTAGAAAAAATAAGGTAAGTATATTTTTTTGAAGTGAAACTTTTTTAGCGGCATTGGGGTAAAATTTTTATTTAACGCGGAAATAGAGACATTTGTCGGACCGATAAATGTCGGACCGACAAATGTAGGACGATATTTTGATATATTTTTGATATAAAAAATTAGCAATATAATCAATTACAAAATAAATTTTCATTTTTTGTCAATAATCGAGAAACTTGTATAAAAAATCAAATATATGAAAAAATTAAAATACAAATAATTCAATGTCAATATAAATATGTGTATATGGAATGCAACAGTTAACACGAGAATTCATAAAAATCTTTTTTCTTAAATAAGATGTTCAACTCATCAAACATCGTTAAATATTTATAAACATACAGAGAAAATATGTATCCGTGTTGATATAATGAAACAAAGAATGGCAAGTATTCGTCGACGTTATGTCACAAATTTAAAGGAATATTTCATCGTATGAAATACTAACGATGCAGAAGTCTCGGTTTTTTAAAAGAAAGTGAATATAATAAAATACGTGTTACAAAAAAGAAAGGTGACAGCAAAAGAAGCCGAAACGCATATTTAAAAAAATATTTTGGTATTTTCTCGAATAGAATCCAGAAGATAGACGTAAAAATATAATATAGCGTTCCTGAAAACTTAAATGAAAAATAAAAAGAGACCGTAGACAAATATATATGTAGGACGTGAGGTATTTTTCTTTTCGTGAATATTTGATATAAATATTCATACACGGCGACATATTATTTCCATTCTACCTACATTCCATTCTTGATGTTTTGATAAAATAAAGAATTCAATGCTTGATTCACTATTTTTTTCTATACTGGTATAATTTAATGAATTAATTTTAATTTCATCGAATGCTATCCACTTTTAAACAACTTTTATCCGAATGAAAAGAAATCTATTGTAATTACGAGTATATTGTCTTCGTAGTATAATGAAATTTAAGAATAAAGATGCTCTTTATTTATAACTTTTAATTTATATCAGCTTGTGTGCGTATTTATATTGTATATTCGTTGAATTATATGTGAACTTTGATGTCAGTTTTTTTTATTCTTTGGAAATATCTTTTGTTTCTTCTATACACTTAAAAGTTTTAGTTCGTAACAATCAAATTTGGCAAAAGTTCAACACATCAAGAAAAAAACATTGCTAACAAGCCAGAAGTTGTTGAATCACGGTCAATGAACATGGATATATATATATATATATATATATATATATATATATATATATAAATATATTGAGACTAGACAAGGATAATTGATATAGCATAACAAATAAAACTGATGAAATGTTTATGGATAGAACATATAACAAGAGAAGAAAACAACAGATGGACAAAAATCATTATGGAGTGACGATCAAGAGACAAAAAAAAACACAGGAAGAAACACTATCAAATAGGATCAAATAGGATATTTTGAAGTATTGTGGAGATGAGAGTTAGATGAATTACCTGGGGAATGTAAACAAATGGAACAATCTTGGAAAAAACATTTAAGAAGACCTAATAACATTCAATGAGGCTTTTTCCCAGTAGCAGGCTTTTATGATTTTATATACACAATGACTTACACAAGTGAAAGAACAAACAAAATAATAAAATTTTTTAATGAATTATAAATAAAAACGATAAAAAATGGATATCGTCGTTTAATAGTGTTTTATTAGATATAAATCTTAATCCAATTAATAAAATGTAAATATGTTTTAACATGTACTATCGCTTGCCATATGCAAATATCTAGAACGTATAAATCATTCTAAGCGTTTTTTTTTAATACCCGACATTCTGATCAGATTGAAATGAAAATTAATTTCAGTCAACGTATATTCTGATCCTCTAACTAATTGCTGGTTTGTTCAATATTTCCATCGATGTTTTAAGAACGGACGATGTTCGTACGTTCATCGAGTGAGTATTCTTTGATCGTTATGGAGAAACGAATAGAAATAACAACGAACATGTAAAACAAGTGCTTGTGGATTCTGTGTTAAGCTCGGAATATTATTTTAGGATTTCATTCTTCCATCGAACTTACATAGGCGCTACCTTGCAATGTACACAAACATGTTCCGTCGACGTTTGTTCATTATATTATTGCATTTACATTTGCAATTAATTATATTTATACACGATTTTCGATTTCTGCTTTCACTATTTTCATATGTATGCCCGATTTCATACGGTATTGTTTTAGTAAAATACTGATTTCATTTAATTTATTTCAATTGACGAAAAAAAATAAGTTTATTTTTATTAAGATTCATTGATTTTCAATTCACATGACAGTATTATAAATAAATGTATAATTTATTCAGATTAAAAATATTAAAAACCTCTAAAATTAATGTTAAAATTTGAAAATGCTATAAATGTTTGTCATTGTAATATTAGAATTTTGAGAATATATATTTTTTTAATATCTGTGTTAATGTTTATTATTTAATTCAAATTACATCATTTTCAGACAATAATAATATTTTTTTCGGCCTGTGGTAAATGCGAACCTGTAACTCCGCCACCGTAATAGCAGATATATGAGACCTTGACCACCCTCGTACGATATCGCCAGCTGTTTAGTGTTTTGTAACAACGCGCGAGTAGTGCATGTCACGAAAATATCGCTCAAATTGTCTCGAGCAGGTTGAAAGTGATCCTACTCTTCTCGATCGAGTTATTACTGGTGATGAAAGTTGGTTCTTTCAATATGACCTCGAAACTAAACGACAAAGCCATCAGTGGCTGTCCTTTGGAGCACCAAGGCCAAAGAAGGCGAGATAGTTCCTGTCAGAGTGCGTTCGAAATGTTCTCTTCGCTTTTGGCGTCTGAGCAAGTCCAAAGTGAAAACCATGTTGATTTGCTTCTTCGACAGCAAAGGGGTGGTTCACAAAGAGTTCGTACCACCTGGACAAACCGTAAATCAAGTATTCTACCGCAATGTGCTCGAAAAATTACGAAAAAAGGTGCTCAGAGTACGTCCAGAGATCGCGAAGATTTGGGTTCTGCATCACGACAATACTCCCTGTCACAGTGCGTTCAGTGTCTCTCAGTTTTTGGCGTCTAAAGGCATCGCAACGTTACCACAACCGTTCTATTCACCGAACATGTCACCCTGCGACTTTTTCCTATTCCCCCATATGAAAAAATTCGTCAAAGGTCGACATTTTGACTCCGTTGAAGATATCCAAGAATCTGTGACGAGGGTACTCGGAGAGGAAAAGTGTTCCAGAATTGTTACGAAAACTGGAAAACTCGCTGGAATAAGTGTATAGATGCAGGAGGGGACTACTTTGAAGGGGATCGCAGCGATGTACCTTAATTTTTAAATATACTCGATTTTTGAATTTTGTCGCATTACTTAATTGTCTGACCTCGTATATGAAAAGTGTAACGATCAAATTAGATTGAAAATATTGGTTCCTATTTGATAAGTACAGAATAGGACTTTGTTAATATTCAGTCAAATGATTATCTAGGAATACAGAATATGTAATTTTCAAAAATAGACCAAGTTGAGGATTGAATCTGAAATTAATTAGTTCGTCTAATAAAAAAATATAACCGTTACATTACTCAAGACAATAAAAAAAATTATTAAGCTAGTATTTTCAAAGAGATGAAGATCCTACAAACGTCATAGCACTAAGTAATAATAGCATATGAAAAGAATTTAAGTAATTTAATGAAGAAAAATATTATTTGAGATTAGAGATCTTGTATTATAATTATCGATATGTAAAAGAGAAAATCGATTCATAATATGAACAAAATAATAAGCAGAAGTCATTTTACAGTATATAATATCATAAAAGCTGACTAAATTATAAACTATTTGAAAATTCAGTTAACAAACAGTATTTAAAAATATTTAATTTCGACGAATCTTGTATTACTAAAAAAGTTACAAAAAAAAATGAAATTAAGCACTCATAGACTAGTTCCAGAGTGAAGAAATGTTCAAGAAAAGAGTTCATCTTGAAACAATAAGAATTATCTTAAAGAAAAATGAATTTAATTTCAGAATAACCCGAAAAAAATATTTTATTAGTAAATGGAATAGAATACATAAAGATAAACAAAATATAAAATAAAAGTCATAAATCTGGATAATTTAATATTGAAAACAAACTTTTTGATTTGAGGAAAAAATGAAAAATATAATTGGATGTAGAAAAATTAGACATTTTAAAATTGAATTCAGAAATATTGGTTTTTTTAGTAGGAAATTTATTTATTGATTTAATAACTTTTTGATTTGATTTGATTAATATAAATATATATATATATATATATATATATATATATATATATATATATATATATGTACAAACTTGACTTTTATTAAAAACATGTTCGTGTCAATCGGCACATGTACACTTATTGTAAGTACATCAGCTTTGTAATCTAAAATATACTAAAAAAACACATTGACTTGCGCATGTATGTGTGTTCTTTGAATATATAAGCATATATTTAATACGACAGTTTCTATGTAAGTGTAGAGTTTGAACGTAAACTCAGTAAGTTAGACATTCGTACGAGTCTCTGGTCTCTAATAAATGTTCACGTTTTATAGTATGTTGTTTGTAAAGCACCTCTTTTACGTATTTAATCTCGTATCGTTATTCTTTACTTTCTTTCGAATAACATTTAATAAATTTTAAATTGGGTTTTCAAATATAATATGTGAATCTTTGTACATTTTTATTGTATTGATTTTTTTCCAAGAATTTTTATACATACTTAAACATACATACATACATACATATATATTTATATATATATATATATATATATATATATATATATATATATATATGTGTGTAAAAAATTGGTTAATTATGAAAAAAGTCGATAAAAATAATTGGAAAAAATTCTATATTATATTTTAATTTCCTGACAAATCCTTCAAAATTGGTACTTACTACATATTGAAAAAATATTAATGTAATATTCTAAAATATAAAATGACATGTTTTAAAAAATATATTTAAATTTCTATACTTATATCAATATTAATATAAGACGTTTTTGCACTATTAGAATTCTTTTTTGATTTTTATTTTGAATTAAAAGTACAAAAAAATGTTTAATCAAATATATGTCTTTGATTTGTTAATACTCATTTCTAGTTTATTATTTTTTGATTTTCAGTTCATAGAAATTCTTTAGATTTTAATTTTAATATTTGTTTTGTTAATTTTATTTCATTTAAAACATGAAAATAATTTCGAAATAGAACATTTTTTTAAAAAAAAGATAAAACAATATATAGGGAATAGGTAGGATAATAAATTTCAATTAAAATCTATATTATTTTTATCAACTATTAGCTTGTCTGTATAGATATTTTAAATTATAAAATTAATTTATTGTTTTTATGAAGACCAACTATTTTTTTATAATAATCACATGTTTTTATAATGCCATTATGTGATCCATAGATAAAATTACCAGTATAATATCTTTACTGAATCTTAGATATAAAATAAGTATTGTGTTATGATGAGTTGTAATAGTAAAAAATTTACATATATTACTCTTTTGGCAAGAAATATAGTATTATTTTAACTTATGCAAAATAAAAATATAACGTCTGATAAAATGTGTTTTCTGTTCATAATGTTGTATGAGTTTACAAACGTGTCAGTAGGGTAAATTAATCTTAAAATATTTGTGAAAAAATTCATGCAGTTGATTTTGATTTTAATAATAAACGATTTTGGAAGATCTTTAGCTACTAATAATGACATTCTGAAAAATTTGTAGAGGCATGATATAATTTAAACTGAAAATCTGGTAAAACTATTAATTCAGATCGAAATCGGTGTCAATTGAATAAATTAAATAAAATACTGCATATCAAAAATTCAGATTTGATGAACAAAAAGGGTCGATAATTTTTTTGGAGACATATTTTTTTTAAGACATTTGTTAAATTAAGATTTTTATTCGTATTAAAAAAACTCAATAAAGAAGTAGTAATTCCTTATTTAGAGGTATAATCAAATAATTAATGGAAAAGTATATAAAATAGAAACTTTAAGATATTGAATATTTGTAAATGTTCTGTAGGAATAAATTGGATAAAATAATAACGTGTTTTCTTAGAAAAGAGTGAGAAATATTTTTTAAATTTATATTAATGACTATTAAATCTCAAGGTAATATTTCCAAGAATATAAAAATAATTCAAGAATAGGTGTCTGAGGATAAGTTAATTAAAAGAGTAAAACTTTACGCGAGAATCAATTAAAATAATACAAATTTAAAAACGAATGCACAATTAAAATTTTATTTCGTCTTGCGCTCGTAAAGTTCACATTGTGTCGTGAAAATGTAAGGATATTAACTTTTCTTCAGCTTATTTATCAAACATAATACGCTCATATACAGACTCCAACAGATATTGCAATAGAATAGACGTTTAATTAACCTCCGTAGCTATTTCACCTCGAGCTAGAACCGAGATAAAACTTTTAGTAACCCGATATATTTAAGAAGTTTTACAACTGAGTGTATTTTTCAGCTTGGAGCAACGCAAATGAAAATTGTCTTCTGCCCGATGAAAATTGTTTTCTCTTGCGTTTTTATGCCAGTCAGCATCTTCATTCTAGAATGATCTCAATCAATAATCAATTTATAAGAGTTTTTTCTACTACTATATATATTTTGTAATTAATAAAAGAGATTTTCTTTTTTTAATTTCTGTTAAAATTAAAAAAAATGTTTTACCAAAACTATTTTCAGTTATGTTAGAATAAGTATAATATTTAAGATACTAAACTAGGGTTCTAAATGAATAAAAATAATTGGAGAGATGCTTAGTCACTTAAGATCTGTTGATGATATTATTTTTTTTAAACCTAAATAAACTTGAAAAAGATAGAATAATTAGATAAAGCAAGTCAAAAAAATGGTCTTTTGATGAATCTCAATAAGGTAAAAATAATATTCAATGAATTTTTATGTCAGCAGAAAATCCTATTAAAAGATGTAAAAATAAAAGAAGTTCTAAACTTTGTATATCCCAGAAAATTCATTATCATTCAAGAAATATTTATTAATGAAGTGAATAGGAGAATAAAATTGAGATGGTATCAATTCGGAAGAAATTCTTATAATGTAAATGAAGAAAATCATGGATGTATAAATACGACGAGATTTCTATATAAGCTAAAGAAAAAATATTATGAAAATCTCAATTTATATTGAGAAAATGACAATTTTTATACATAAATAAAAATATTTCATAAAACAAACTTATATCAATTTGAACATGATATAAAATATTATATAAAGGTTTATAAATTATATTTTTATAAATAACGAAGTAAAATGAAAAAAGAAAAAAATAATTTCTATATGATTTGCCTATAACATGTTCTACCGTTTAAAAGCATAAAAAATATAACACGAATGAATATAAGATATACTCATGAAGACCTGTTGCAACGAACGTGACAGGAAATTGATTTTCTTCTTGACGTTATATATATATATATATATATATATATATAACATACTGACTGTACATGTATGTACGTACTTATTTTTTTTAAAAAATAAAACTTGTTACTTTATTTTTTAATACGCAACAAAAGATAAACTTGTTCTATTTTGTCGATTTTTCTCAAAGAATTCAATTTTCATAACACAACAATGTTTTTATGATAATACGCTTTTTTATTCGTAGTAAATATGTATATAAGTATTTCAGACAACTAATATTTTATCTTTTATTTCAGCACAGATAATTTTTATCTTTTACTGCTGTCATAACCTGCATTTATATCTTTTAAGAATAATAATATAAGACTGTAAGAAATGTCATTTCTATTCATCTCTGTTTGAAAACTGTCTTGTACGGTTGTTTTTATGCCATATAAGTGTTTTCATACTTTATTACAATAATACAAAGATGTCAGAATTATGTCATATTTATTTTGAAAAATAAAAATATTTTTAAGAGAAACGATTAAATTAAAATGTATGGAATCAAATGTTTCAAAATAACTAAAATATTTATTTCACAAGTTTTATTCCTCGTACATCATCTATTATTTATAAGAATTTTTTCGTTTTAGCTGTTTACTATTTACACTATTAAGAGAAATATTATTAGAAAATATTTCATAACAACTGATATATCTAATACAATTATGAAGAGAAACGAGTTTGAAAATGGACAAAAGTTAGACATACAAGAGTGAATAGTTTAAAATACAAATAGGTGAATTAAGGAGTAAGAAAAAACATAGATGAACAAGAAAAATGATTGACTGGAAAATCAGAGAAATAGTAAGAAGAGAAGATCAAAAATTGTACATGAGAAATTATTGATATAAAAAGGTTTCGAAAGAGGCTCATAGATAAATGGGATAAAGACATAAGAAAATTCATCGAAATTGAAAAAAGCGAAGTAGCAAGTTTTGGGAGAGGCTTTTATCTAGCAGTGGATAAAAAACGCTGATTATATATATATATATTTGTGTGTGTGTGTATGATATGGGTAATGAAGTGAATTACTTGATTATGATGAATGTCAACATAAAGGAACACGAATTTAATGCATTATCTGATCTTTGGAACGTTAAATTGCACGCCACCTTACACAATTTATAATAAAAATTAACGAGTAACAGATAATTAATTTTAACATCATCCTTCATTATCTTAATACAGACCATGCTCATCATCAAAAGATTCACTGACCGATAAATTTCACGATCCCGTCTTATGTTACGTTCTATTTTCCTGTTTAACGTTGCATGAAATACCTTATTTTATCTTCATTTGGATACTTTTCCATGCTATTCACAAGACCAACATATCTTAATATCTTGCTACTGAGATTATATACATAAGAGAAGGTGTCGGTAATGTTTCAACATCACCGACCGACAAACGCACGAACCACCCCTGCGTTCGTACGTCCCCTTTTCCTTTACCGAAAGATAATATTATTTTATGTTGTCACATTCCGTGTACGTACATTATTTCAAATTACATTGTTTTTAATATAAACGAGTCGTTGAGCACTAATCATACGATGATTTAAACACTTTTATGTTAACGAATTAGTGAACGCGACGATGTAATAATATGTAAGTAGCAATTTGTTTTTAATGGGTTAGTTAGATAGCTTTTGATATTTCTTTAATGGATTTCATATCTCATATAAACAGATCTTGAGCTATTGTAATTTAAACTCAAGCGATTTGTTACAAATATTAAACAGGTTAAAGAAATTAACAATTTATCTATTATAATTTAAAATAACTTTATATAAGATGGCCTAAATGAGACTGAAGGATAGTAAAAAAATAATAAATGATAATAAGCAAGTGAATAAATGTCTAAACCTTTCAGTCTCACTTGAGTCATCCCTATATATTATATGATACAAACATATATTAGTAATTAGAGAAATCAAGCACTCATTGTTATATTCTTAAATTCATAAATAATGTTTGTAATTTTAACATATAATCAAACTCTAATATGTTTCTACAGATTTAGATTTTATTATGAGCAAATCAAGATAATCATAAAAAATGATAAGGTTTTAAAATATATTTTGAAACCAGATTTACATCCAAAAAAATTAATAGTAACAGTTTGTTGGGCAGCAGCAGGTATCGTTCATTATTATTTCCTATAACCAGACCAAACAACTACTCTAGAAAATTATTGTCTAGAATTTGAAATAACAAATCGAAAACAGATTACAGCCTATTATTTTGCATGATAATTTTATACTACATAATTCTTAATTAACAGTGCAACATCTTTTACAGTTAGGATATGAAATTCTGTAACATCTAATTACTGTCGACTAATTTTTATTTATTTTGAAGTAATAAAAAATTTATAAAAAAAATCAAACTTTCAAAAAATTCGTCTATTTAAAAAACAAAGATTTTTTTTAAAAAATATTAACTTACAAGAACGTTGACATAACACTATTGAAACATTAATTCAATTAAAAAATGTAAATTTTTTATAACCTATTATAGTTTCTTTTTCAAACTACAAAAACGATATATCATATGAAACAATCTAATAATAACTATAATATATATTGTCTATTCGAAATGATTAATATCATAAAAATGAAAAAAATCACCGACAAAAATTTCATTTAAATCTTTTAAATAAAAAAACGAAAAATGGAAATTAATTTAACTTCCATAAAAAAATAATATTAAATTTGATAAAAAAAATCCGTCTGGGAAAAAACTGTAATTTAAACTTTAATTTTTGTAAGTGAAATCGTATTGCATATGAATAAAAAATAAAACAAAAATAACGTCGTACATTATAAACACAGTCATCAAAAATGTATAGTCCAATTCATCAGTTTCGCAGTATCGCACACGCCAAACATTAAAATCAAATTTCTCTCGGAACTCTGCTTCCCAATTTAACCGTCAAATTATAAATGGACGAGTAATGGAATTTGTAACGATTAAAAATCCGTTGTAAGTAAACTGCGGCAACGGTATGTTTTTATAGTAACCGGTTAAATTACAATACCTGCAACAGGTATTTTAGTCACGCTTGTTAATCAACGTACGACATCGAAATATCTGATAAAAGAGAATAAAAATCACAGAACAATATTATTACAGTGAAAAATATGAGATGTACGAGAATCTACACGGATTTTAACTGAAGCGGATGTTTTTATTACTTAACGTTTACATTAAGATTTATCATAAAAATATATCTTTTAAAAACAAGCTTATCAAAGTACCTTGTTAAATATATTTTGTGTATGTATGATTATGTATATATATATATATATATATATATATATATATATATATATATAAAGTATGTGTCTAGAGTAATGTTTCATTTTCGTAGTGGCTAACTTTTTCCAAGTGGAAATATACAAAGCCAACACAAATGGATAAAGTTTTATTGTCTTTGTGCGGATTTTTGTGGCGAAACAGAAAAAACTGAATGTATAATTTCTGAAACTATATATATATATATATATATATATATATATATATATATATATATATATATATATATGTATATATGCACATATACATGTCATTGTAGCTTTTAAATGGAATATTGTATTGTATGACATGTTGTTACAATATATAAAACATTTGCAATGAATAAGACATTCAATGTTTAAATCTGAAAAGAATAATTGTGACATTGTTTTTCGAAACGATAAAGTACTCTATTTTAAAAATTTCAAATTGAAATAAAATATGTATTTTAAAGGGAATAATAAAAAATGGTTTCATTCGAACATAAAAATGATTTTATATACATTGTACATCGGTTACTAAAATTTGTATAGCAACAAAAATACTATTGTGATATCAATATTGGTATACCTTGATAATTTTAATATCATTTTAACAATAATCATGAGTAGATATTATAAATGAAGTGAATAATTGAATTATAGATTACAAACAATTTAAATCAAAGAAAAATGGAGAAATATGTATGCAAAAGATTTAGTATACAAAGGTAAACTGCATTAAATAATCATAAAAATTAAACAAAATTAAAGTGTAATATTATTTAAATAATTTTAATAATTATTACTCTGGTATGTACCTTGTTTTTAATGATAGCCTCACAGAGACATAGCAATGATTCCACTATTATGGGTATGCATTGAAAATAAAGTTTACATATAGATTCAAAATTTTAATTTCTTTAATAGACATTTTTGATCTTGTAGAATAGAAACAAAATTGCATGTCATTTTTACTGATATTAATTTTCAAATCAAAAGAAGTTTGAGTTATGTATCTTTTGGTATTTATAAATTTTGATTCAGAATATTTTTAAGTATTTATTTAAATGTAAAAGATGTGGAACGACCAAAATTATTGATAATGAATTATAAGTGATAATAGATAAAAATTAAAACAACTACTGATTTTATAAAAGTATTTGGATTTAATTAATCGATGTTTAAAAGTTCTAGAAAAAATACACAAAGAAGGAAAATGGGTTCCACGAACACATTAAACCATTTCAATATCTACATTTGGTTGCTTTCCAAAAAAAGAAAAGTTTTTTGTATCGAATTGTGATTGACGATGAAAATTATATATTTCAACAATTCAGAAATTAAAAAAGATTGTATAAATCCTGGCCAATCATTTACAATAATATAAAAATGAATTTTCCACGATCTAAAAACTATGTACTTAGTAGATTCAGGAAAAATTTTCTAATTATATATGCATTATGAAGTAATATTAAAATAATACAAAGTCCTTTCAAAACTCACCAATTACAATATGTTGAAAATTTTCATTTTCTTAAAAAGCTAGTTAATGCCAATTCGTTACCTGTAAAGAAACAAACAATACTTATTAATTATTGTAATATTAAATAAAAAGGTCATGAATTGAATAAATATTAATTGAAATACAATTACAATTCTTTTTATTTATTCAGAATTTCCATTTTCTCATTCTATCATATACTGTTTTATATTCAAATTAATTTAACATAAATATAAAAAAGAATGAAATTAATTCCCTCTTTTTAAATTGAAACAATGCAAAGAGATTAAAATGTACATAAAAAGTAAAAAATGATAAATATTTAAGATATATCTTTGGAATGAAATACAAAAATTGATTAAAAGTATATTTTTATTTTATGCCTAGCCAAGATTATAAAAAAATCAAAAACGTATTTTATAATTTCGTACTTTTTTCCGATAGATTGAAAAAAGTATATTTACCATCGTACACATATAAACCAGTATTTCAATTTCAACCGAAAATTAATAACATGGTATCAGTCACGCGATAAATATTTATCCGTAATAATATTTCTCTACAGTCTTATTAATAGATAAGATATAAAGGAGATATCGAAAACATAGTTCATGTATTTCTCAATAGTAAATAACATTAAACGCTCGCAAAAATGAACACGTCTTGTATGAAACTGTAAAAGTCTAGTTCATTTTTATAGTTTGCTGATATTTTATTTTACAGCGCGTTTTATATTTCTGTCTATCGACCATACATCTGTATGATAGTAATTTATTTTTATTCATGAATATGACGACGAGTTATGGATTCACCGCCGTAAACGAAACACGCAAATTCAAAAACAACAACGGTGAAATTAGTTTTAAGAATACATGTTTATGTTTTCATCTCTTCAACATTTTCCTTATGGTGTATTACATGATAAGCTCGCGAATAATATAATCAATTTCATGCTGTTCACTTTTTCTATTTTCAATAGTGTTCATTTCAAGACTCGTTTAATATTCAAGATCGTGTAAGAACTATGCAAATACTATTATACACAGTTATATTAAAACCTAACCGTATTGGAGGTATAAGTGTCTTTCGATCTCGTCCTACGCACTAAAGTAGGGTTGGATTGCATTATTATGTGAGATGTGTTGCAACAGCTATTCTCAGTTGCTAGTTCTATCCAAATCCTAGTGTATACATATGTAAAATAGATTCGCATTAGCATACGAACATTGCGTTTCTACCTTTAACACATTGAGAATTACATCTATTTCCTGTACTCCTGCTACTACGAAAAACTTTTTGTATAATTATGCCAAGAACAACTATAATTACCGATTCGAGAGGGTACTCTCTCTTATAGATAATGTTTTGAAATCAGTGATCTTTGAGTACACGTACTCGACGTACTTCTGGGAAAAGTAATTATTATGTCTAGTACACACATTGAAATTAAATAGTTTCAAGAAGATACATACTTATATATATATATATATATATATATATATATATATATATATATATATATACAGTTAAGTTTTGATCTTTTTAACACTCTAACAGAATTATTTAAATTTAAAATAAATTTTCGCTTTTGCTATTTTTTGAAAGGTTGAAATCGAAATCTGTGAAGACATATATATTATGATTTAATGATTAAAAAAACCCACGAAACAGTATTAAACACAATAAATGATAAAAAGTTGTATATTTGACATTACATTTTAGTATGAGTTCTAACATGGGAAAAATACCTCTAAAGCTTGAATAAATCAATTTGCATTGTTCTGAAGATATTATATCACACAATACTTGGAAATATTGGTCCAAATGTTTTAAAATCGATGATTTTAATATCAGTGGTCGATCATGATTTGGAATATTTAAAAAATTCAAGTCTATGTTTTGCAAGCATTATTGAATGAAAATTCGTTTTAGACATAAAAGGAACTTGCAGATTAGCTGGAAGTTGATGGAATAATAGTTTTGAGATCATTTCATCCAAAGGAACATTTTAGAAATTCGAAAAATAGATATTGAATAAATAATTAGAAACAGTTGTTTATCGTCTCAATAAATATATATCGTTGCTTACCAATCAAGTAAGAATTTAAAAAAAATGTTATTGGAAACGAAGAAGAGATTATGTATGATAATCCTAAATGAACACACCTGAATAAATCCCAGTCAGTTTTTCCAAAGGTCTTTTTGTACATTTAATGGTACATAAAGAGGATATACTATTTAAGAGTTCCTTTAACTGAATAAAACGATTATTTTTAAACGTTATAGTTGTCACCTGGCTAACGAAATTACCTAGAAATAACTATTTACTGGAAAAAGAAGTCAGTATGATATTTCTGTACGGTCACATGCTGCTTTTATTTCTCAGAAAACTATTTTTAACTTAGGCTAGAAAGTTTCTTTTACGTGGCGTATTTACCCAACTTGGTGACTTATATTATCATTTATTTAGGTTGATATAGAACTTTTTAGTTAGATGGGAAAAAGGAATTAGAACATCACAGAACAGAGTATTATATATTGAAGTTGAAGAGAAATATCGTGAAAAACAGAAGTTACTCCAGAAAAAATACAGTCTTTTATTATTTAAACTGGCTTCGATTTAAAATAAATAATAATAATAAAATTAAATAATTCAGCGGGTATATAATTGTATTTATATTGAGTAATAAACTTAAATAGTTAATTATATATATATATATATATATATATATATATATATATATATATATATATATATATGCACGCATTTATGTACTTATATATACGAATGAACATTTGTATAAAATCGAAGAACGAAATAGAAGAATGGAAGTTATCTCTTTTAATAATCCAATAAAACCTCTATAATAAATGATTATACGTCGTTATATTTCATCATAAATGAGTGAACAATTAGAAAAGTCTGTGAAATGTGTTACTGATAAGTTTGAGCCATTAGTAGATACGCCGCACACATTGGCAGTTATCTAGTTTCGTTTTTTCATATTTCAATCAACGTTATAACAAGTTTTTTTAATGTACCATATTTGTCATACATCCATTTGTGCGTGTAAGTTTAATGGTCATACATTTTTATTCATTAGTTTAGTTTTTTTAAAAAACTTGTTCACTGTTCGCGTGTTGTTGACGTGTGTTTTACTAGATGTACCACAAATAACCGGAATGCACATTACAAATACAATTTTCATATGAGAGAATAGGTTTTTTTGTAATACTAGTGTAATTTTTAAATTTATGCACATTTACTCACAACATTTATTTTTTTAAAATAATGTTATTAAATTTAAAAATCACAAATGAAAACAATTCAAGACTACATAAAATGGTAAATAATACAATGAAGTATACAATTTTAAAATAACGTTATATGATAATTTATATAAATAAAGCTGTATTTATAAAAGTAGTTAAAAAAATAATAGTTTATTTGATACATTTTAATTAATGTAATGGTTTAAAGTTTTTATATCACAGGTATCAAATTATATGCATAAATTGTGTAAAAGAATAGCTTCAATTTCTTTTGATGAGAGGAAAAATTATGAACTGAAATCAAATAGGAAAACTAAAAAAAAAACTTTCATAAAGAAATTCAGTCTTTTCATTTCAATAATTTCAAATAAAATATTTTAACAATTAAATTAAAAGGGGTAACATTTAATTAAGTAAAAAGGTTCTAAAATATGAATCTCTGCCATCGAACTTACAACTTTAAATAAGATTATTATTATTATAAAGAATATTATTTTTTCAAAAAGTTATATTCATTCTTTCAAATAAAATCCATGTAAAATATACACCCTAAGGTAATATAAAAATATTAAAATATTTTTAAAAGAAAAACGTATACACCGACCGAACATTTAAAAAAGTTTCAAACATTTATTCGAAACTATGAGAATATACCAAAAGTTCCAGTTATTTTTCAGTAAATGATGTACATGAATTAATAAGCAGTTGTGAATATTTCAAGATGTTCGGTTTGTCTTTTTAAAAGTATTTACATTTATATCTTTCTTTATTCGCGCAACTTAATTTCATTTTATTTAAAGTTTACGTGTAGTTTGTGTTGTTAGATGCACTAATAATAATTTATTTTTCAATTAAATATATAAATTTTAATTACAAATATTCAATTATATATTATTCTTTTTCCATTTGTAAATAAGGAGTTTATTACTCTAAAAATGTTTATTATTAATAAAAAAATGGTTTATATGATAAATAAATGAAAAAAAATGATTCGTTTCATGTTTCCTCTTTATCAGTTCTCGTTTTAACCTTCATTCGCAAACAATAGCGTGTCGAGTTGTTAATTGCAATCCTTGCCTATATAGTGTTTCATTTACAAATAGCGGTGTCAGTTCCAATTAAATACAATAGGTTTTGACCTACATCCTTGTCGCACATCCTTGTCAATTCTTCTTAAACGAATGTCATGAAACGAATTGTAAATGCATTCGTGTTTTAATATATACCCACACACACATTTTATATATATGTATGTATAAAATTCTATTTATTAATTTATCAATGTATCATTTATATAAATATTGTAAAATTGTATCATTCATGTAAATATTAACGTCTAAAAGATTTTTTTTTGGACATAATAAATTATTTAACAGTACTTAGATTATTTTTTTATTAGTCAACATTCTTCATTATATACAAAATATTTATTATTCTTAATTAAACAATTTGAAAGTAAATTTTATTTAACTATTTTTAAAAATTTATTTTTTTAATAATTTTATTGAAAAATTCAATTAAAACGATTAAAACTATCAAAAATTAATATAAATCTTAAAAGAAATAAATTTGAAAATTAACAATATTCTTTTTTAATATTGAACAATGCTCAGTAATATATTTCTCCGAAAAAAACTCATCAACCTAGTTAGTTAGTTTCGTATTAAACTTTCAATAGGCCAATCAATTGAAGTTTAATAAAACAATTTTAAATTCTTAAGATGTTTTTTCAATTCAATTTGGTAACAATTTAATTCAAATTGTATTTCTCGAGATAATGCTTACACGAGATTTATTATTTTTTACACAAGATATAATCAAGTGTTTAAGTATTCAGTATTATTCATTCATTCATTAATAATTGATATAGCTACTTCAACTGTTGATATGAGTTAAATTTAACGTACTATATTTTATGGGTTGAAATCAATACAGCATTTTCTTTAAACATCATTTTTTTATAATTTTTCAAACGCTTATTGTTTTTCGAAACTTACAAATCTTTATTACATCCACAAAGGTTTTTTGATGGACATTTTAAATTTTATATAAAAAATACAACTCACTCGTACTAATTTAATTTTTATTCTTAATGATAATTGACAGAGTAACTTTTCTAGAAATATATAATACGTTAACAAATCTGTCGATATTGCAAAAAAACTATATTGGTAACAACATCTATTGAAAACCAATCAAAACTTTTGCACTTACTCAGTATATATATATATATATATATATATATATTTGTGTATATGTGTGTGTGTATTTGTGTGTTTACGTTGTGTCTGTGTTTGTGTCTATATATATACATATGTGCAAACCAATGTTGAAAAATCGCAAGGCCTGAAAAATCAGAAGTGCTCATTTAGTTCATGCAAATCTCGATTGTTGAAAAAATAAATGATATTGATTTGATCGGGAAAATTGCATAGTGACCAATAGGATTCGGACAGATATCGGTAACCTTTTTTCAGCAATATATTCGACCGTAAGAACAAGAGTACGTGTTTGTTGACACAAGTAGATACCAAGAATATGTTGGATTTAGAATAGTAAGTGATTTAACTATATTAACCAAATGTTATATTTATTATTGGAAATACTGGAATTTTTATTATACATTTTATATTATGTATTGTTAATTTAATAGCTTTAGTATATATTAAATTAGTTATAAGAAAAAATAAGCTGACATTTGAAAAAATTATTTTATACAGAAACAATAAAATATTAAATATACTTATTAAATGAGTTGTTAATTTTCGAATTAAGTGTTAAATTCTATAAAATATGCAATTTTTTTCAAAATCAATATATAAAATAGCTTAAATGAAACTGAAGGATAGTAAAGAATAGTAAATGATAGTAAACAAGTCAATGTATATCTAAACTTTTTGCCCCAATTGAACCACTGTTTGTAAAGACTTATATAAAATTAAATTAAAAATGATAAATATCTATTGTATTTCATATCATATCTTTTTTCACAAAAATGACATTTGTAATTTTATTGATAATTTAAAATTAACTTTTATAAATAACTTTTTCGTAATACATAAAAAAGTGTCTAAGAAGATTGTATATAAATTATATATAACATTTAAACTGAATAGATCTCAAATCTAAAAATAGCATGGATGTGACTCGTTAAACTAAAGCATTTTTCTATGGATTAGACACGTTCTCTCTGTCATTATTGAATTATAGGAAGTTAACTGAAGTCGTGTTTACTGACTTCGATTTTTCCAAACTTAAAGAAAATGAACGTGATAAATAACAAAGAATTTATATTATGGACTTTGTTGAAATATATAAAAATGGTAAAAACATCATATAAATTATATAAATAAATTAAAATTTAATATGGTATTTTTTGTATAATGTAGATAATCCACTTATCAAACTGTATAAATAAGTTCAAGAATTTTTTATTATTTATATATATTATTGAGAAAAGTTTTGATAAGTGAAAGTTGGATGAAATTAGCTGATGATAAGTAATAAGAGTTTTTAGGAAAATATTTAAAAAAAGCCAGTGACATTCGATGAGTCTTTTACTCAGCAGTGAAC
Source organism: Neoneuromus ignobilis (assembly GCA_029203775.1). Lineage (NCBI taxonomy): Eukaryota > Metazoa > Arthropoda > Insecta > Megaloptera > Corydalidae > Neoneuromus > Neoneuromus ignobilis. The sequence goes on from CP092095.1 coordinate 19,528,029, forward strand.
TAATTAGGCTTTTATGATGATAATTATAATATATTATATATATATATATATATATATATATATATATATAAAATATGTTTAAAACCAAAATCTTAAAATATTATATATTGTAAATAAATCAATTCTAATAATTGAAAATATATGAAATTTTTTTTAATAATTTCCTAGAGTAAATAAATATTTGAAATTAACAAGACTTCAATAATTAAAATTACATTGAAAATTTAAAAGAGATTGTATATTTCGTATATTAATAAAATAAAAAAAAATGCTTATAACTCTTTTAATAGAGTTTCTTTAACAAGATTTTATCAATCAATGACGTCAGTAAACAGAATAATCCAATAAGAAATTCTGCAATTAGAAAATATCTTAAGGCTGATGTTCTTGTCAATAAAAATATACAATACTTTTCATTTTACATCAAGAAGAAATTTAATCGTATTATATATATATATATATATATATATATATATATATATATATATATATTTGTTTTCCAGAACAAATAAATCTTTCCGATGCTCTATGGCTTTTTAATTTTGTCTACAAATATTTATTTCTTTTGTACAAATTTCATTTACTACAGCAAGCAATTACTTAAGATTTGAATTACTCTGCGTCACTTCACATCTTCATTTTTTTCCGTTCCGTGTTCGTATTCGTTAAAAAAAATATACATAGAAAAATGTTGTTTTCGTATTTTATACAAATAAGTCATGTAAATAGATAGATCGTATTCGTATTTATCTTGTGTTTTTCTCTTTTTTTCAAATTCTGCAAACGAATCTCGCCGTCGCTCATAATCTCTTAATCTTTCTTTTTTCTTTCGTTTTTATTTCACGCTCTTTTTGTTCTCGAATTATTACTCGTTCGTAAATTACTTTTAATGTCTTATTTCTTTGTTTACTGATATAAGCTATTTATTTATAAATATATATTCATTTATACAAACACATACACACACACACACACATACATATATATATAAATTAAAAATGTATTTTAATTAATTAAAAAAGTAATTAATACATCGACTTTATCAAAATAAATTTATATATTTATAAGATTGATAAGACTATTGTAATATTTTATTATAAGATGAAGATTGAAAAATAAAAAGATAAGTGACGATAACAGGTGATTACAATCCTTTGTGTACATCAAGAATAATAAGATATACTTAAGATAAACAGGTCGAATAACATCGGAATTGAAAAAGCTATCAAAAATTTAGTACCAATCAATTACTTAACGATGACACACGTTGTCAAAACCAATTGTAGTATAATACTAATCAAAAAGAGTGATTTCAGGACTCGACAAAAAGTTTATAACAACAGAACGTATTATAAGAATGAATTAAAAAACATCAAGTCTGTGATTAAGAAAGCAGTGTTAAATAAATTGTAAATAAATGAATTACAAAGTCGAAAATCTTTATGAAAGGCTAAAGTTTCAAGATTTTGATTTTTTGTTATTTTATGTATTTTAATTCATGGTTAATAATTCAAGAAATAAAGATTTTAAATACGTAAATTAATTCAAGAGTTTTCTTCATAAACTAATAATTATATAATTTTATAATAGTCAAAGAATAAAGAATTAAAAATATAATATTATATAAAAAAATATTGTTATAATTTTTAATGATCTCTTCAAATAAATCAGAGGTAAATCTCAATTTAGTATAAATACTTCATACTAAATTTATTATTTGAATTTTTTTGAAAATTATGTCAAAACCGTTTCTAACTAATTATACTTAATACTACTGTTCTTTTTTATTCATACGACAGATATAGATTTTTCAGTCAAACATAACTTGATTTAACAAAGAAAAAACAGACTCGAGTACAGTCAAATACATTTAAACGACAAAAGCTCTTTTGCTCGATATATGCGCGGTTGGCCTCTGGCAGTTAAAATGCGTACATTTATGTGTTTTATATGCACAATTTATGATGTCAACTATGACTTTTATTTTAAACTACTACAATTTTATCTTGTAATTTAAAAAAAACGTCTATCATTTCAAATAATCATTGTTAAATTATTAATCAAACGAAATGAATAAATTATTTATATTTGAAAAATAGTGATTATATTCACAGTGTAATTATTATATCTTGAACTTTTTTAATTCAGTATTTATAAGTAATCTACATTTTAATTTTAATTATTTCAGTATATTAAACTAGACATGGTCAAATTTTATTCGAAACCGAAATATGTTGATTAAAACAGGATTACTTAAATTTTAGTTTACCGTTTATGTTTGTACGAGTCAGTGTTTATTATTTATTAAATACACATAAATGAATTTTTTTCCGCTGACTAAGTAAAAGCTTGCATTGAAATCATCGAAATGCTATGTAAATATTTTACTTTTGTATCGTTTTCAAAAAAACAAAAAAAACACACATTTTTGTGGTTCGATATTATTTATTTTGTAATAAACGAGGAATACAAACAAATTTATAGATAAATTTTGTGTTTTATGTATAAAGAAAAATCGATGTTTTTATATAAATAGAGAAAAATATCATATATGGCCATACATAAAAGTTTTTCAGCTTTTAGTTTGAAAAAATCATTCTTTGAAATTTCCTTAATCAAATATAGTGTCACAATATATAGAAGTGGTGTCAGACCCTAATATATATTGTATTCTTGAAAACCACCGAACTACAATATACTAGTAAAGGTACATTATTGTTAAGAATATATTCTCGTACACCACATTACCTGCCCCAGTTATTTTACGGCCGAATACCAACCCCCCATACACAAACGACCAACATAATCGTATACACGTCACACAATGAATTTTCTTTATGGTAGGATTTTGTTCATGATTCACAATTTTTCTTATCAATTACTAGTTTTAAAACAGACTCGTGACTGGCTTTCAAAACGAAACCCAACAGGTTTATGTACATGGCGTTGTATATCTCGAATTTTAATGTTCTTATATCTATATATGTATACTCGTATTTTCATATTAAACTCATGCATTTTATATAAAGTGACTAGAATAAAACAACATAAATTTATTTAAATATAGATATTTATATACAAATTTAAATAATTACATAACATTAAATAGTTTTGTCATTTCAAATATAGGATAATAAATGTACTAGATGTTATTTTTTTGGGAAAGTCTTTAATAAAGTTGATTAATAATTAATTTATAAACAAAATTATAAAATTAATAAATAAATTCAAGGACATTCACAAAATTTAAATATTTCTTTTTTCTTCCTTTCTCTTTTGTACCTAAGTGTTTAACTTCATCCACCCTCTAAAAAAAAAATCTTGTCTTAAACAAGATTCACAATTTTCTCTTTTCTTATCAATTTCCAAAATGGGATTTTAAATATATAATTAATTGTAATAGAATACGAGAATAGATCATTTGAAATAAAAATTGTATAATCGACTGAATAAATAAAAAAAGTATATATTTATTTCATAGATCAAAGATGAAAATTTTTTTTCATCAATACAGTATATATATATATATATATATATATATATATATATAAGATTGAGATTAATTATTAAATATTTATAATGCTATTTATATTCTATAATTAGAGTAAAGGTTCTCAACGTATTATCAACGGTCCAGAAGTTACTTTTAAATCGCTCAAGGCAACGGACTAAATAAGGTTGAGAGATTTTCAAGCTAAACGCTCAGTCAAGCGTGCATCAAAATTATATTTTCAACCTGTTTGTCTACAAGTTATCGTTTGTATGTTACGAAATTCAGGAAGATGTACTATAGATATTATTTTGGACGAATTTCTTATATTTTTTTCTAAACTTTTAAGTTAATTAATGATCTTATTCGAAAAATTTAAAGAAACAAATACTTTTTTTTAGTATATAGAGACACACATACATACATACATTTATATATATATATATATATATATATATATATATAATTTATTATAAATAAAGTAACACAACAGTAAAGAGTTATTCATACTATTAATGTTTAAATTCAAAAATGTATTTCAAAGTACACAATCAGAAAATGTCTATAATACCATGAAAAGTAGACAAATTTAGAAAAAGTAGAAAATTTCTGAAATATTAGTAAAGGTATAATTTATTTTCCGAGAGATATTTCTGTTATTCCTAACAAAATTGAAGTTCAACGAGAGAAAATTTAAAAACATTCAGGAAAATTAATTAAATATGCAGCAGGTGCTACATGCTATAAGAATAAAGAATTGTGAAGTACTTCGAATGGCAGGTGTAATACTAACTATTTTTAACAAGGCTGAAGTGAATTATTTTAAATACAAGACAACGTGTAGACAATTAACTTAAATTAAAATTGTTCTATCAATATAGTTTTAACCCAACTCTCTCTCTCTCTCACTTATATATATATACTTGCTTACTATTATTTACTATTCAAAATAAATCAGTAACTTCAGAGATAATACAGAGAAGTATAAATAAAAATAATTAGTTGCAAGTAGAGAAATGAATAGATGTTTTAGAAAACAACTTGAAAAATCAAATCTATATATTATAATAAAATAAATAATTAATACATGACTTTATTAGTGAATAATTATTTAATAGATATATTTTTTAAAAAAGCTATTATATTCTCGGTTATTCATCTCATATTGTTATTTTTCTACAAATAGACAGTTAACTAACACAAATGAGTACCAACTTTTAAATACAACAAAAATTAAAAAGCACTTTTTTAAAAAATCTCATCAGTCAGTGCATGTAAAACACATACATTTATATAAAATATTCATTAAGTTTTGCTCAAGTATAAAGTTCTTTAGCTTGAAATGTATTCGTTATCTTATAAGCTTTGTTTCTTATAAAGACTTTTGTTGCACATTTATTTCAAACAAGATAAAGTTACATACTTTCTTGTTGCTAATATTCTTTTGTGATTCTTACAACCATTAGATAATAATTAAATAAATTATACAAACAATGCATTTCATTTAAATAAGATAAACTGAACAGGATATGATAAAGTGCTTTTAAACGTGCTCGTATTACAAATAGGAATTATTATTGAATTCAGTTTAAAATATAATATTATACATTACATGATTTATAAGAAATAAAATAAAAATATCTGTTAATGGAAATTTAATAAGTGTGTTAAATTTAACAGATATTTGTATGTCATATATATTAATATAAATATTTTTTATTAAATTTTATATATATATATATATATATATATATATATATATAAGTGTTGTACACGACACGAAAATAAATGTCTAGGATACATGTGAGAAAAACTCATTAGAAATAAACGGCGAGAACTCCATAAATAGTCGAAAATTCCCATGGGTAACCATTTCTGATATTATCTCTTATGTTTATCCTATGTACTTGATATAGTACTGACAACTTTAATTGTACAGCGTTGTAATTAAAGATAATGTCTTGAATTTCGTTACCTCAATTACGTTTTGTTTCTATTTCTTCATTAAACTCGAACTAATGTGCGTTTATTAGGTTAAAAATTAATTATTCATATTATTATTGGTTTTAAATAAACATTAATATTAATCCTTACTAATAACTTATATTGTGTTCGATAAAAATAGATATACATACACAAGTTTTATATATAATTGGGCATCGGGATAGGCTAGCGACTGAGCTAACTTTACAATTAACACGGAATGCACAATTATTAAACAAAATTTATTTATTTTATCAGTCAAATAACAACACTTTTATCAAATATTACACAGAATTCATTCACTTAAACACCATTGTGACTCGAGGAGCTCTATATATGAACGATTCGGATTTTATATTCGAATTACCTTTACAGATTATTTTAATTCATAAAGAAACATCTGATTATTATCAAGATATTTGGTTTATAATCAATTGACATAATTGATTATGTTGTATTTCGTAGTTCTAGATGCTTCTCTGCACTCGCCAGAGAGGTATTATTCAAACAATCGTTACGTCCTTGTTAATATATACTGTCCCGTGTGACTAGCCTTGAGAAAAATTATTAAAGTTTTATGAGTTATATAACTCACACACACACATATATAAATATATATAAATTCGTGTTTGATTGATTAGAAAAAACTATTGTGTTTTTGACCTGTATTTACAACCCATTTTTTAAGAGGTCTTCATTGATTATAGATTAATAATGTGTATACTCGTACTTATATGAAAAAAAGAATGGTTGAGAATAAAAAGAATGATGCAGCAAGTATAAAAACTATTCACAAATTTAATGGAATTTCTCACAATAATTAAAAATGTTCCAATCACACGTTTAATGGTATCTACAGTTGTAAATTTATCGCCATATTATTATCCTATGTTAATTTAGTAAAAAATATCATTTATGAAAAAGTGATTCTTGAGGAATACATTTTATTCCAAATTCCAAATGGAGAAACTGTCATAATAGCAACAAATAATTCGTTTATGTTTTTATTGCAAAATTCTGTATTTCTACAAACAGTGTAAAATGATTAAGAAATTCTATTTAATTGATTTCATTGCGAACTATTGTAAATAGATAATTTATGAGAATTAAAATTGATGAATTCATATATAGAAACAGAAAAAAGAGGTTACATTTAGAAGAATGATAAATGGGGGCAAAAAGGGAAAAAGTTGAATTTACTTATATTTTTAGAAATTGATTTATTGGAAATATTTTATATAGATCCGATAAGTCCCGTGCCTTTATGATCCTATCAAAAGGTTAAGTACCTATTACCGGTTGCCCATACAGCAATTAATCAATAAAATTAGAAATTTATTATTTTTTTATTTTTTATTATATATATATATATATATATATATATATATATATGTATGTATGTATGTATATAATCATAAAACACTATCAATTTCGTTCAGATATCATTTTATCTCTGATTGCCGTATAAAAAATGTTTTTAATTGAAACATTCAAGTTTCAATTAAATCTAAAATTTCGGCACCATTGCATCTATTGATTTCAGTCTCGTTTTACGTCATCGTCAAATATGTAGGTGTATGCGATAACTGAAAGCAGTAGAACTGTGTAATACACCCACACGTTCAGAAAACATAACTGTCTCGTACAGACAGCAGCAGCTATAGTGGACGATAAGGTAGAGCAGACAGTTAGAGCTACTGGTCCTCTGAAGACAATCCGGACCCTTTTAAATGCAAATAGCTTGGAATGGTGTTGGGAGTTAGCTCGAGCGTTCATATTTTGAATAAGTTTGTCAGTGACTGCGATGCAAATTTCAAACATTTACAATATTATATGTGGATAATAGGATTGCGGTGATTTGAAAGAAACACGACTTAAATGTTTGCGGCTTTGACGAAAAAATGTGCAGCTCTATAGAACGTTGTTTTTGATTATTTAAAAGTTTCTTAGATTTTTCTCTTTTCATTGTATTTCAGTCATAAATGTATACAGTTGTATTTGTTGAATTATTATAGTATTTAAAATCCACTCTATAGGTGAGAATAGGTAGAATACATTAATCAAAAACTTTTTTTCTTTAAACATAGAAGATTATTCGACCTCATAATATGAGATGGTTTTTTGTATTGATATCATCAAATTTTCACTTTTTTGTCCATTTTATTTATAAATATTCAATTAGTATTAATGAATTACCTAGCCCCTTTCATTTTTCAATTTTTTCTATTTATACTTCTTTTAATTCGATTGTAGTGTTGGGACGATAGTTAATTTGTATGAAAACGAATTATAATGTTTAATATGTTATATATTTGTAACGAGTACACAATGAATATGGTTTTATATCGAATATCCACCCAACTCGAAGTATTTATATACATATGTATGTATATACGTCGAGGTGTACAATTGATACGATACGATTTTCAAAAGCATTATGCTATAACTAACCAACTGTCAATACATAATATGTTTGCGGTACGTAACGATGATTGTTCAGATGCACTGAAAATCCATTCATGCCGATTCCATACACTCAGATCATTTAAATCGCAATGATTCAATAAAGTTTCGAAAACTGTTCAACACAACTAATTAAAACGTATAACAACAAATCGAAAGCGTAGGAGGTTTAATTTAATTATTAGTTGTTCATCATGTAGTACAACAGCATAAAGTTGTTTATTTTAATTGCTATTTGTTAGTAGTTTTTTTTTGTTACTAAAACTATATATATATATATATATATATATATATATATATATATATATATATATATCATGGGGTAGATGAAATAGAGAAATAAATAAATTTGTTGGAGTGGACTGGAAGAAAAAAGCATTGGATCGGTTAAAGAGGAAGGTTTCGGGAGAGGCTTTTTATCCAGCAGTGGAATGAGATGGGTTAATGATTATCATATATATATATATATATATATATATATATATATATATATATATATAAAAACAAAAGTATCTTCATTAAATTTATTATTTTTTTCAGTAACATATTTTTCATGATGTTAATTAGAAAAAACATATATTTTTTATATATAATAATTTATATACAAATGTATGTTTTTGTATTTGATATCACACAATATTTCATTCTGCTATCAATATAAAAAAAATAAATAGCGTTGATATTGTCAATATTTTATAATATTTACACTATGACAAAAATATAAATGATGTACGACAATGGAACGAACAAATACAAACGAGTCGATGTTGTAATATGGATAGAAATAAACATTTGGACAATGTTCTACATTTAAACGAATTACTGTAACATTTTTGTGTACTTTATTTTTTACTGACAAAATGTAAAAATACAATTAATAATTAATCGAGAATCGAGACAGTGAAGTAATCGAGACAATGTGAATAGTTGAAAGGTTTATTTTAAAAAAAATACTTCTTTAACAAAACAGTAATTCAATTCAATTCAATTATATATATATATATATATATATATATATATATATATATATATAATATGTTATTATAATATTATTCTAAATAAATGTAATATATCAGTTATAAATTTGGTTTCAAAATAAATATATTATATATTATGTACAGTCATAATTTTATTAGTTCGTTTTATTAAAGACAACATTAAACCCCCACTTCAGTTAATTAATAAAAATATCGTATTTATATTGTAAAATAAGTTACTGTAATTTTTTGTTTCAAACAACGTCGATTTTCTGAAAAAGTCTGTATTTTAAATTAACTGTGACTTTTTTTTATCGGGATATTGATCGCTGTAACAAAGAAAATGAAACTTCCGCTATCTGTTTTTGTGAAAAAGTATTTAACTTGTCCAAAAAGAAGAAGAAGTTATAAAAAATATAGTTGAAATTATATGTTCATTACAGAGTTCGTAAATTTAGAGATTACATTTTTATGAACATATATTATGGATGACATAAATATAAAAATATTTAATAAAATGGGTAAATTAATTATAGATTCTTTATAAGTTATTTAAAATTGTTGTTTAAAACTACATAATATTAATAATATGACAAATAATAAATTATTTTCGAGAAAAAATGGAAAATTAAAATATCTAAATCTAGTAGAAGTGAAAAATTAATAAAAATATATTTATATATAAAGAAAAATAGAAAAAAAATAAATTTAATCATATTAAATTTTCGTAAGTGAAAAATACTGAAGTTACACTTTTATGTTGAAAAATTTTTTGAAAAATATAAATTTAAAATTAAAAATATGTTATCAGACAACATATTACAAATTTCATAGGGGTACCTTAAAGTAGTGTAATTGGTTCTTTGATATATATATATATATATATATATATATATATATATATATATAACTTATTAAAACTTAAATTTTATTAAAATAATAATTAAAAGCTATAGAACAGTTGGTAAAGGAAAAGCATATTTGACATTGATAAGCCTTTTTCTTGAGTATTACGGTAGTATATGAGATCCAATTTAATAAAAAAATACGGAAAACATAAAGAAAAAATCAATCGATTTATATCGAATAAATTCGTGGATCGAACATCAAAACAAACAGTTTCTTTTTCATAAATCACAACTGGAAACAAATCTTTGGAATGAATGTTGTCTGACCGTGTAATGAACAGATCTTTCTCAAACATATGTTTATATACGAAATTGTTATTACTTCAACAAACAACTATTAACTCTATCCAATTACTTGTATGTTCACTAAGGAACCACTGATGCCTGGCAGGTAAATGCTTCAGGCGTTAACAAAACTCTATATTTCAAGAATACATAAATATACAGAGAAAGAAAATAATCGGTATTTTAAATAGTATATATTACATTATTTTTCATACAAAAAAGAAATTTATATGTACATGTATGTATGTGTGTATATATATATATATATATATATATATATATATATATACATATTTGAAATTGTTATATACACTATTTAATAAAAGTCCATTCTGGTGATATTTACTTAAGTAATAAACCTCGTCTTGGAAAACTTTTAAAGATTAATGAAATTTTTTTAACCAACAGTAAATGAAAATCCATTACAAACTTCACAAGAATTAATAGAAAAGCTAAAAATATTATATTGTATTATAAAAATGTTATATTGTTATATTGTATTATACTGTAGTTATGTACCAATTAAAAAAAATATGGTTTCAAAATATGACGTTTTGGTATTCCACGATCTTAAAAAAAGAAATTGATAACAGATTTACGACTTATACGATCTTGCTTTCTTGTCAAGAAAATGACAGTAATGTAATATAAGAAAAAGACATTGGTCATCAAAAAATAAAACCACATTAGAGACAACAAATACCGAAATACACCAAAATAAAGTGATACTGTCCTGTTGAAGGGATTGCAAGTGCGTGATGTATTTTGAATTATTAAAACAAGGTGAAACCATTAATTTAGATCGCTATTACTAACAATGGACTGCATTGGATGAAGTATTGCATATTAAAACGCCATGTTTAGTGAACAGAACGGGTATTATTTTACATTAGGAAAATCTTACACAACTTCCATTTCATCCAATTTAGTACCTTCAGATTACAATATATTCCTATCTTTCTAAAATTTTATTAGTGGTACAAATTAATTCATACAAAGGAGTAAAATCTTGTACCAAGACCTATACATTCAAATAAACATATTTTTATAACATTCTAGAAAATCGATCTCAGTAATAATGAATAATATAAAATATATAATTGATTGAATGAAAAATAAAACAAAAAAAAATGTTTTCATTTCACATATAAAAAATGAAATATTTTTTTTTATATATATATATATATATATATATATATATATATATATATATATATATATGAATAAAATTCGTTCTTCTAAATTTCCATTTTATGCAATTTCTAACGTAGAATCGATTACATGCTTGTTTAAAATTTCTTCCCTTTTATTTCAAAACAACCGTCGGCGATTGTATTCCTTTTTCCCATTAAGTCAAACATCTGAAACTGGATCGTATTTCGTCATGTTATTCCAATTCGTTAATTCGTTTTACGGTTAAAATTTTGAAAACGCTAGTCAAGTTTCTTTAAAAGAGGTTAATGATACATATATTTTATGTAACTCGTACTAAACAGAAAATGTATAAAAAATTATTTGAAATACTAATGACTTACAAATACAACTTTTAAAAATAATAATCTTGGGAATTTTTATAAAAAAAGAAATCTTTTGATAGAGAGTTACGATGAAATTTTTATTCTTTGTAAAATTAAATATTTTTAATTATTCCATTGATAAAAACAGATACACACACATATATATATATATATATATAATGTTTTAATTAATTTAAATATAAATTAACAAAATTAAATCTATGATGGAAAAACATCTTTTCCAAAGTTTTAAATGAAATTTTAAAATCAACCGTGCTTTTTATTAATCAGTAAACATAGATACATATCAATATCGACACTTTTATTCGAATATCAAAAATGCTCGTTTAAACAAAATTTTGATTGTAATTTAACAAGGCTTCTGGAGTACACAGAACGTTAAGAGAAAATTCGTAGATTAAGTTTGTTCTAGACTCAAGTGTATTTAATATTTCTTACGGAATTGAAAAAGGTCTGAGAATAATTTTTACTAGTAAATTTGTCCATAATCAAATTATAATTTAACGTTTCCATACTTTATATATATATATATATATATATATATATATATATATATATATATAATTTCACTTAACACAGTTCTTTTCTAATATTAACAATTATTATATATTTAATATAGATTTTTCAATTTTATATGTTTAGATTAATTCATAGATAAAATTACTGTATTAGTAACAATTTCAATGTCATCTCTTGCACATATATAATTCACAAAATTATATTTTTAAAACTATACAAAAAAACCAATGTGCTACCAAAAATTATTTTATAGGAAGAATTTAACGGCTAACATATTTTTTAAAAATAAATTACATGTAACTATAAATGACTCTACGGTTGACCACTTGACTATCATCGAGTTCACCTGACCTTGCCAAACACATCTGTCGAGGTATGAGACTGAGATTCCCTAAAGTATCTAGTTCGTTTATCTTCTCAGTGTTCGCAAGAAGTTATAGGTCATTCTGAACATTTACGATGCAAAAAATAAAGCTCACAGTGATATTTTTCATAAATTCTCATAACGTACTAGTATAATTAATCAGTTGACAGTTAAGCGTCTTATGAAATGGTCAGAGTAAATCTGGTTTCAAGTGAAAAATCGTTCTCCAGTCCACAACGAAATCCCTATGGATAAATATTATTGTATGATTTAATACAAGCGGTCATCTTAAATCCAAAATGTACTGGTTGTATGAACCTTTTTTACCAACGACATTAATCAGTTTTTTTTTCAAACAATCTTAAATTAACTTATGAGTTGCAAATAGAGTACGATATTTTATGTAAAAATTATTTATAAAACACTTTCTTTTTCAAATGTAGATTTCTTTCTAATATAATAAAAAATTACATTTGGGATTTTATTATAACATGAAAACAACACATTAACATGGCAGTAGGAAAAATGATGCAATAGCTACAATATTCAACTAAATAAAGATCCACTGTATCTATTATTCTGTATTTTATATAAAACACTATTTCTATATGATTTTTTCTCATTTTTAATTATGTTAAAGTAAACTACTGAATTTAAACATGGTTGTGAGAGTTTAAAGGACGATCTTCGTCGCAAATATCATATATATATTTGTAAAATATTATGGTTGTTATTATTAAAAAAATAATAAACAAATTTCAACTTTCAAAATTGATATAATAATATTGAATGAATAGGCTGAAAGTGTAATAACGTAGCATTTATAAAAATCGTATAAAGAATGTTTAATAAACGTTACAATTGAACAATTAAAAAAATATCGCACGGAAAATTATGTTAGTCAATGATTAATATAGTGTCCTTCACTTTGACATAACGTCGAACATTTTTTTATCACGAACTGTTTTTTCACTCGTTTCAATATTTCAGGTGAAATACTTGTTACGTCTGCCATAATGATGGATGGAAAAAGGGGTTCAGCATTATTGCATACTGGATCATTCGATTAATGAACGATAAAACTTTTATGTACATATTGTATTGAAGACAATATTTTTGTATCATTTGTGAATGATGAAGGGTTAAAAATAACAGATCTGACAATATTATTTATGTTAAAGTGGTTGGTACATGGTATAACAAAAAGATGACGAGCGTTAATGTTGAATGGATATATGAATATTTTTTTTTAATTATTTATATACATTCAAACACACATTAATTATATAATCATTAATTATATAAATTGAAACAGATGTTAGACGAAAAATGATCATTAATAGCCAATAAAAGTAAACAATAAAAGGCAGTGTTAGGTTATATATTGCTAAGGTGACAAAAAGCATCGTTGGAATTGAAATAGGAAGTCTTTCACTATTCTGGGTACATTATAAATATTGTACTATTACAAAACTATTTGTTCAAATTGATGCAACATAATTTAGAAGATATTTTTTTAAATTTTAACATGCAGAATAACCCAAACTTTTAATATACGAAAATTGAGATAAAAGATCATATAACAAACAAGCATATCCGATCCAAGACATGATAATTATGGAATATATAATATATAACTATTTTATAGAACATTTTATAATAATGTAACTTTTATTAGCAAACATATAAAATTACTTGAAAGAAAAGTTCAACATAGGATATGCATACACGTAGCAAGGAATATATTAATTTGAATTGAGATTAATTTAAATAAATCCTAGCAATCTTATCAATAAAAAATAAATTAATTAATTTCTCTTTGAAAATAAGATAATTACATTCACCAATCTAATACAATTTTTATTGCAGTGATATTTTTTAAAAAGTACTGTACAGAATTAAGTTACGGATTAAAGTGTATATAAAGGAATTTAATTTGAATTGAAAATGAAGCAATGAATGTTTCTAAGAAATAACTATTTATTCGATGATTGAACGGAAGTTTACTCTTTCAAGAAAATAATTCATTAAAAGTTCATTTAATCATTTTATAGAAATGTATAAAATAAATCAATCTATCGTTCTTAAACTTTTATATGTATGAAAGAAACACTGTCGGTTAAGAAATAACCGAATGAATGTCGAGTTTCTAAGGCATTGAATAAAATTATATAAACTAAAGGGAGTGGGTAAACTTTTCAATTCGAAATATAAAATCTGTATTTGAAAAAAAGTATGGATATTTAAGTAATAAATAATAATTAATAATAAATTTCATAGTACAGTAAGACGTTTTATTTATACACCCGACTTTCGCCGATAAACGAACATAAATCAAATGTTCGTTCCAATAATGTGCTGACATAAAAAAAAACGACCAGACTGTTTTCATAAAACGGCAACAATGAGCATTTAACGCTGAAAGAAAAGTTTACCTAACTGTAATATTTTGTAGTCTATTGTTTAAGGATAATCAAAGACGGTTTACGAATGCAGGTTAATTTATTTCGTAAAGTTTGTAAAAGACTTTGAATAATTGGTACTATCCGAAACAAGTGTTCTTGACGACGGCCTTGGATAAGTTAAACAAGTTTGTAACTTTCATGTGACAACGAATAAAATTACTGTTCCTAAATAAAGTTTTTGAATAGTGTCTGGTTTGACTTGTCTGATATATGGATGAAGAACATGTTCAAAGTAATTATGTACTTGTCTCGCGGTTTCTACTTGTTTCGCCAAATAAGTAAAAACATTTATTCATGTTCAACTGTACATATATATATATATATATATATATATATATATATATATATATATAAAAGGTGATCCAAATGAAACTAAAGAATAATAGAGAATAATAAATGATAGTAAATAACTAAATTTATATATAAACCCTTTGGACTCATTTGAACCATCCTATATATACACATATCATAAAATCTTGTACTATTTCTAAGAAACTGATGATTTAAAAATATATTTATTTTGGAAAACACTTTATCACTTATTAAAAACATTATTAATTTGTTCCACAAATCATTATACAAGTCGATTTAAATTCTTAACTATTACAATGAGAATAAAATTACTATTCTAATATTTGCTAATTTTATTATTATAGAAACGATATTCAGGTACATTGTAAGTTGTAACAATGTTCGCCTATTAGTAAAATTACACATATATATCTCGTATATAGTTTTACTATCTTCAGATATTAACTCTTTACCATTTCGATGTCTCGAGTCACTACTATTTGAATTATTAAGAAAGTAGTAGATACAAAATGACGCACGTTCCGTATAATATATGCTGATTTCAATTATTAATAATAAGTTGATTTAATTAGCATTACATGTAAAATATGAGATTTCGCTATGTGCTTGTCCCTACAATTACCATTCGTACTAATTTTGGTAAACTTTCAGGTAGACATCAAGCGAAATAGTTTGCGAACCGTAATAGGGTTAGGACATTTGTAGAATGTGCGGGTTGTTTTTGATAAAATCATATTTATTTATTAGTCTATTAAACTTTATAATCCACTTATGAGTTTTCATACCATTCGATACTAAAATTAAATCGGTTATTTAATAACCATATTAGTTCGTATTCAATTAAAGATGATTTTATACCAATGTAGAAATATATTAAACTTATAAACTTGTTTTAGTGTAAAACCATAATGTTATTTTTTAATAAAAAAAATATTTGTTTCAATCAACACTTCAAGATTTTATAAAACTGTTCAATAATCACTTATTATTCACTTTATTCGTTAATAAACATTTTGATAGCCATTCCATAATCGTTAAAGTGTCGTATTATAAAATCTGTATTGAAATCTTAGATTTTATAACGTACCATTCTAACGATGATGGCATGACCATCAAAATGTATATTACGTGAGTGAACTATTTGTGTTATAATATTTTTTTTTATATTACCAAAACAAATAATTTTATTTTTATTATAATTTCAATAATCATTTAGATTTTAAATTGTAAATTAGTAAGTATTTTAACTAGAAAAGAATATAAAAAAATGTAAATACAAAAATAAAGAAATCCTTAAAGAGATAAAATATACTTCTTGTATAAATACATTTTTTGTATAAATATTTCTCGAATTTTGCTGCGAATCATTTGAGAACATTAAAAATACAGACGTGTTTATTTTCGTTATGACATAGTATCGATGACATTCAATAATACATTTGATCGTTGATTTATTATTTTAATAAAGAAACGAGTGACTACTAGTGGAGGGAAGCTTTGAACGTAAAGGTCGTCAATTCGAGATTCTACCCAACCATACGGAATGTATCAATTCAATAACTGGGAAACGTGGTGATTTTCACGTGATTCGAATTCCAAAATTCGGCGTAGGTTTCAAGTGAAACTGACATTTTCGCTTCGTTAAAAGACCTCACGTCAACAGTATTTGTAGTATGTAGGCACATTTAAAGGGTTTTCAACGTATTGATCGTTTATATAAAAAAATGATCATGTTGTGAATTTATTTCAGTCATCGATTAGATTTTAAATGAAAAATGAAGTTATTTATATTATTAATTATGTATATTAATAGATATAGTTAAGATTAAGACAAAATGAAGACATTTTTATATATATTTTTTTATAATATTCGATCTGTTATTTATTTTTATGAAATCTTTTAACATTTATACTTTTATTATGTTATTTATTATACAATAGTTTGTCTGTGATATATAATTTCAATAAAAAAAATTATTACAAAAAATATGTCTCGAGATATTTTAATGAATCAGATACTATAATTTCTATTTCATTGATACAGTATGTTGAATAAATAAAATATTTTCTATCAGAAAATCAAACAAAGGTAATATTCAAGGAATTCAATTCCATATACTTGTACTTCATTCAATTAATAATATCGTTTAAATTAAATTATAAATAACGAGAACTGATCTCTGAAACAATTTTCTTATAAAGAAGGCAGTTATGGAGAAAAATTCGAATTATTGAATTCATATTGTAATTCGTATTGTATTGTTTAGTAAACGGAGCTAAAAAGAAAGCAATTTAACAATATTTCAGAGAATTGAAAGGTTTCGACCAATTCCTCTGTAGTCATTTTGAAAAAAAAGTACTAGACATGTTTTGAAAAGTAGTAAAGTCGTTACAGAGGTTGTATTTTTTCGGAAGCAATATACTTTGAAGAATCAATAATAAAATCATAAATATCAAATTAAAAAGAAATGTATTTTCATAAAAATAGATTTATTTTTCCTTTCAATTGAAATTATGTTTTTTTGTTCTACAAAAATGATTAATTTGCATCAGATTTTCATGTATATATATATATATATATATATATATATATATATATATATATATGTATATATTTGTAAATAAAAGTATTTCTGTGAACAATTCAAGACATTTCTAAAGAAACTTGTTTAAATCATTGTCGATTGAACTGTTCTATTTATAGACAATTCTCTACCGTACATCCATCAATAAAGAAGAGAAACGGCGTGTCTGACCATTTGTCTGTTACTGTATCCTTGTCTTGAATTCATATCAAAGATTCTGCAACTATAGACTGATAAAGGTCAAAGCGCTACTGTTACCAATCAAAAGACAACCTATCAAACGAAACTTTCTTTCACGTACTACATTTATGACAGTGTTTGCCAACTTTAATACTATGCCGTCTAGAGTTTATCCTCGATGTGCCTCACTATTTCATAACACAAAATTGGATTTATATACACTAACATAAACAACATACACAAATCTAAAAATATACATATATATATATATATATATATATATATATATATATATATATATATATATATATATATATAGGCTGTATTCATATTCATATATACACTTACATTCATACACATACATAATGTTTGTAATTTAGTTTAGTACTTTACTAGGTAAATCTGTAGTAATAGGTAATGTAATTCTATTCAAATTTAAATCTTATATATTTAACATTTGATTCATGCAGAAGAATGTTTAGTTTGCATCTTTTTTTAATTTAGAAAGATATGATTTAAATATTTTGACTGATTGATTGGTTTAAATATTTTGACAGTAAAGGAGAAAACGAAAAATGCATATAACTTTAAAAAATTTTATTTATATATATATATATATATATATATATATATATATATATATATATATTACTAAGACAAATTTAATATATTATATAATGAATTTATAAATTAGAGAAAAATTGATTTATATGGAATAGATATATAAATTCAAAATTATGTGTAATTAGAAAAGTTTACTAATACAAACGAAACATTTTTTATAGATAAAGTGAAAATAAGAATGAAAATGAGATGATCTCAATTGGAAATAGAATCAGATATTAATCTATGTTTAAAAAAAAAATATGTTTTTTTATTTGTAACACAAATATTTTATTCTGTCTATAATAATGAAGATGAATATAACATGTTGCGTTGGTATTTATACAAATCAGTAATTTGTAATATATATATATATATAGATATATATATATATATATATATATATATATATATATATAATAAATTGTTATCAAATAAAAATAATACATATATACAATTTCGATGTACATATCATTTGATTATTTCTCAAAATACCTTTATTCTGAAAAACATCTAATTCTATTTAAATTGTGAATCGAAAATCGGTTTCGTTTATAAAATCAAATGAAAAATCTTACCGGGGCAATATAATTCTCCCTGAAAATCCTTTGTATCGTTTACTCTGAAGTTTATAACTTTATATTCACGTAAACACTTATATGTATCAGATAAATATATCAAAAGCATATCATAAGAAAATTGTTTCTTCGAAATATATATATCTATATTCATACGTGTATGAATAAAGAGAGAATAAGATCAGTGTAGAAATGATGATATTCAAGAAATTCTAGTCAAGGTACACAAGTTCATAAAAAAGATGATGGAGCTGATATTCAAATATGTAGTATATTTGGGAATATCTAACATGGTGGAGTGATTTGCATCAGATTTAAGTATTAAAATGGGCAGTGTTTTAAAGAAAAATGTTTTTACAAACAGAAATTGCACATACACACACACACACACACACACACACATATATATATATATATATATATATATATATATATATATATTAGTATGATATATGTATATATTTTGTATTTTTTCTAAAAAAGTAATAAAACATATTTCTATACAAAAAAGAAGTTAAATATATTAAAAAATTCACAAAACGTATTTTTTCAAGAAAAAGAGTTTAAATTGAAACAAACTTAAATTTTTGAGTTGATGAAGAAATATTTTCAGTTTTGATATATAAAATACAAACTCTTTATTATCGATTATAAATTTTCATATAATATATAATAATGTTACATTTTAAAAAAAAATCTTAGTACTTTACTGTATACAACACATTTTTTATCTCTTGCCAGAAGTCGTTTCAAAAAAATGATTAATTTACTTGACGGGAAAGCGAAGTCGTGCAAGTAGTAAATCTATCAACCAAATTTCTTCTCGTTAGTTCGTGTGATACCTAAACTTAACTTTTGAAACTATTTTTTTTTTAGAAAAAAAAAGTAATAAACTATGAGTCTATCTGCTAATTTCTGTGAAGTTTCTGTAGATTTTCATTCATTGTCTGCTTTAGAATATCATCATTAACCACTAATAATCTAGAACTTGGTTTAACACTCAAATTAAAGTTGCTAGGATTAATTTTTTTTTGAAGCAAATTTGACATATACGTTCAGTAACTATATTAATTTCAAACATATTACAGATTTTTTCGAACAATTTCCCATGTTGATACTTGTTTAAACTTGTATAAGAAACGGACCGAAAATACTTTTTATCAGACACCACGTCTTATTTCTTCAAAATTAAAAAAATGTAAATATTCTACTAATAACTTATCAACTAATGGAAATAAAATTACATCATAGAAAAAAATTTCAAACATTCCACTAGATATTTTTATCGTTTAAAGTATTTATATCTATTTTTATAAAAGTTAATTTTATCTTTTATATTATTTTAAAATAACTGAACTAAAATTATACCAAAGAACAATTTGTTTATAGTATGATACGATGAATTTTTTTAAATGAAAATTTCACTCGAAATGCATTCAATCTGATCGAGTTTACGTACATATTAAAGCGTATTATAATTAAAAATACCGCTTAGTAACTAATTATTGACAAACGCGCAATATTTTGCATAGCCCCTTGTCAATGCATGTGCACTGTTGCGTAGCATCGATGTTCACATTTGAAAATTATGATCTAACAGCGAATGGGATATGTTTGTCAAATAGGATGAGTCTTGCTTTGAGTGGACATTTTACTACGAGGTCTAAATAGATTAAAAACGTTTATACGAGGAAATAGGTTATTTATATCAAAAAAAGAGCTTTTATTATATATATAATGAATTAATTTTTTTCTTTATAAATAATTCATTATTGAAATATAAATCAAAATATATATTTAAATAATTTTAAAATTACACATTGTTTGATATATTTTTAATTAAAAAAGATTTATTAAAAGTTACAATACTTTATTACAATATTCTAATTAAAACTGTTAATTATTTATCAGAATTTAACATCTGATAAAACTTTTAATTTCTTACAACTTCTCATTAATTACCAATTATTTTTTTAATAAAGATTATAATTGTATTTTATTTGTATATAAAAATCAAATATTAAAACTATTTGATTTGATATAAATATATTATTGAATTATTGTTAAGAATGAATTATTATCAAGATAAATATATAAAAAAAATATTAATTATTTTTTATGTTGCGTTCGAGGGTTTTAAGATGTTATTAAAGAAGAAGGCTTATTAGATTTCTGACTTTTTTTAATAAAAGAACATATATCTTCTAAGTTCTGTAGATTTATCGTTTTTCAATACTTTTATATACTGATAATTTGTCATATCAGCTGACAGTTTATTGTAAATGATAAATCAATTCACTTTTTTCAAAAGAACAGAATACCACCATTATTCACTTGGTTGTATAAAATATAATTTTAATTTAAATTTTAAAATAACAAAATATATTTTTATAAGATTCATTCATATATACAAATAATCACACACATGCGTATACATAAATACTTACATACATACATACATACATACATATATATATATATATAATTTTAGCTAAATAAACCTAATTTTTTATTACAAATTTTATGAACAAAAATTCACACATCCATTTTATTGTCCGCCACTGAGTTAGATACTGATAAATATCAGTTAATCATACAAATGACAAATCATTCTCTTTGAACAAGACAATACATACACACACACACACACACACATATATATATATATATATATATTAATATTTCTGTAATAGATAACGAAACCCTCGTCTTCCGTTTATGTATATCAAAACGATATCCTTCTGATATGTGTCTAATCAGTGTGCAGTTCTCTATAATATATCCTTGTTGTTTATAGTACAACAATTCACTCATCCGCAAGCAAACTGTATGAGAAAATCATACCATTATCAGTACAGTTATCGATCCGATCAAATATAGTCGCGCAAAGATACATAAATCATCCGTATTGCGAGGTCTCAGATCAATCTGCTCTGTTGGGACTCGGAGAATAGTAACAATTTAAAATAAGTACATTTGCGGTTAGAGATCAGATCAATTTCGAAACTGTGTGTTTTTTTTTTATTTATTAACTCTTCTCGGCCGTTTTTAATTTCGGTGGAAATATCAATCGATTTTTTTAAATTTCTATTTTAAAATACTGAAACGATATGAACTAGCAATATCATATTATTATCTATTTTATACTGTCATTATTATATTTTATATCATTTATTGGAATATTTTTCCTAAATGAATTTCTGATCATACCATAACACTTTGTAAAAGTAGTTAATGGGTATTTATTACCTGATTTTTGATGATAATGATAATGTATATATAATATATGTATATTATGATAATTAAATAATTATATGGAGTAAAATTATAATAATTTCATGGTATATACAATGTAATTACTGTATAAAATGAATATTGAGAGTGAATGCATAATTTCATTAAAACTAACCAGAATTTATAAAAAATAAATAAAGGACAAATATGATATTAAAACATTATTAAAAATAATAGTGGCTCAGTCTTCATCTATGCAAAAATGTACATAAGTGCATGTATCGATTTGGAGCGAACCACTTTTTTATACACTTTTATAAACCATATACGTAAAGAGAATGAGGAAATTACTAGAAACCTCAATTATCCTTCACTTTACCGAAACGAAGCATTGTGCTTGTCGAGCATTTACCTACATTAAAAGCAAAGCGCACACACACATAAATGTATGTGTGTATATGTACATATATGCATATACTCTGTTTAAGCAATCATTTTCAGAATAGATTTATATTTAAAAAATGTTAAAAATTTTAAACTTAATATTCAAATTACGGTATGATTAATGTTTTAATAATTTTGTAAATTAATTAACTAATTAATACATATACCTATAAAAGAATTTAAATTAAGTTCATTTACAAATATATATATATATATATATATATATATATATATATGTATATATATATATATATATATATATATATACACCTGTTTATGTGTGTGTAGTTTAAAAAGTGTTTAAACACTAAATTTCGATTCGAAAAGAATAAAATAAAAGAAGATAATGTTAATAATATCTCAACGAATTCAAATTAATATCATAAAAAGTGAATAATTAAATAAAATAAATAATTGATCTAATAATGAATCATAACAACAGAAGAGTAATGTTTAAATTTGTAGATATGAAGAAAATCATATTAAAAGAATAGAAATTGGAGAAAAGAAGAATTACGTCTATTTAATGAAAAAACTGAGATCATCAACAAAAAAAATTATGGATAAAGTAGACAGGAAAATAAAAATGGAAATTTCAATTTGAATGAAAATCCAATATTATGAGTCGAATATTCTTGTACGTTTAAAGAAAAAAGTTTTTAATCAGTGTATTCTACTTGATCTCACTTATTGTAGTGAATCATGGATCTTAAATTCCAGAATAATTCAGTAACTCCAAACCATGCAGAGAATCATAGAAAAATGCATATAAGGATTAATGACAGACAAGAAAAACTAGAGGATTCAAAAGCGAATATAAGAAGACCAAAAAATGAAATAATCCTGTTATATGGCAAGAAGAAAATATTATCTTTATTGATTGAGAACTCAAAAATAGAAAATGGCCCATAAAGATACTCATGGATAGATGAAATAGACATATAAGAAAATGTATCGATAGGAAAGTAGAATCAATAAGAATTGGAAAAGGCCTTCATCCAATAATGGCCTGGAAATGACTGCTAATTATATATATATATATAGATATATATATATATATATATATATATATATATATATACACACACACACATGTGTGTGTAGAGAGAAAGAATAACTTTTTAAATGTAAATACTTTAATTTTATAAATAACTTATATTAAAAAATGCATATTTTGCTAAAGAAATAATCAACTCATTTATTAACTCAGGTATTTAAAAATCTGCTAAATATACGAGTATCATTATAACGTTCAGTTATATATATATATATATATATATATATATATATATATATATATATATATATATATATATATTACATAAACACGACAAAGTTACTTTATTAAAAAATAAAAAGCACGTTCTTCCTAATGAGATTACTTTGTCAGCAATGTTATCAAACAAATCGTTGCGACACATAAAAAAATATTAATTATTTTTGTGTAATGTTTATTTGATGCAATCGGATACGTATTCGATCTGTTTTCATTAAAATGAAACTAATCTAAAAATTAAACACCAATATCGATCTGTTAGGGGTTTTAAATAAATTTCACAGTGTCATTCCGACATACATATCATGTATAATTTTGGCCTGGCTTGTCAACAAAGTTCATGCAGAAAACTAAATTTTCGAAATTATTATTATTATTGAAAATAAACTGTCAGTTATATCAAATTGAAAATATTTTCTAATAAAACTCTTTTAACCATAATATTTGATTAGAAAAAATATTTAAATTGTTAAAAATATATTTTACTTTTATATTAATGTAAATAAAATAAAATAATTGCATATTTGAATTTCAAATTCGATTATTTTTTATGTTAATGAGTATGAACGATTTTATTAACATTTTTCTAAAAATTTATTAATACAAAAAAATATTTTTTAGAGCAAATCTAAAAATAATTATATGAAATGGTGATTTTATAAAATATTAAACAGAGTTTAGAAAAATATAAAATATAGATTTTATAAAAAAATAAAAATGTTGTAAATTTATGGTATTTATATTCTCTATTATAAGTGTTTTAACAATAAAATATTTCGTAACTAATGATTGACATGCTTATTCATCATAACAGAAATGTATTTAATTATATATATACACATTTACAGTTTGCGGATTTCAGAATAATGGACGAACAATTTAAATTTACATAGTCTATTTAATATCCACTTACCTGTGTATCGTTCGTGATCAATTCTAGATGATATCCCGGCAAAACTCGTTTCATATTAATATGTTGAATGGCAAGTCTCGCTGCAGCCAATTCACTGTGCCCTTCCAGGCGCACTCCCAATTGAGTACTCAGTTCAAATAACCCTAATAAATACACTGTCTTCCTTGAGGACATCAGCTTTTCATTAACGTCTCTACTGACATCGAGAAAATTTGTAGACACAGTTTTTTGTTCGACGTATTGACTGTTATTATTTTTCAAAAAGTTTTCCGTCAAACTGTCGTTTAAGTTGAAATCGTAAAATTGTAAAAACGGATACGGCGTTAAATTATCATTCGTGTTTGTATTTTGTCTAGTTTGATTATTTGAATTATCTTGATGTAACAGTTGTGTGTTATTTGATTTTTTATTTTTCGTATCGACACATTTTTTGTCGCTGTTTTCAGTTTTATTCTCTGAATTAGATTTTTCACAATTTTCATCAGTAAATAAACTAGTTTCATTATTGATTTCAGTACTATTATTTATTTTATTCACCTCGTTATCAACATTAGAATTATTCGCAGATCTCTTGAATTTTTTCAACGAAGTATTCATCCGATATTCCCGATTTTGTCGTTCTTTAAATAAATTTTCACGTCTCATTATAATCGTTTCAATAAGATAATCTATAACTCGACTGTAATCGAATAAATTAAACTGATCAATATTTGACAAGTTATTCCTGTATGTTTCAATAAACAAATCAATTCCGTCATGAAAATCTTTTAATGTATGCGCTTCGCTCGGATCTGTACCGTCTTCTTTATATTTATGAAACGAAATTGCAGCGAACATTTTTTTCATTTTTCTTTTAAGTAAATTTAAAATCTTTGCAGTGGAGTTATTGCGAAGAAATCGGCAAATCGTCGGATTATAGCAGAGCCCCGAGCGGTTTTTTCCTTCGACCATATTTGCGGAACTCGAATCGTTAGCATAATCGTTACCATTACATTTTATCTTTTCATTTATTTGCAAAGCTAATACTTCAACGCACTCGGCGTCATCTGTTCTCACATGGAATTTACAACTCGCCTGTCCGCAGAAATCACAGGATGTCGCACATGTAATTAATACATTAATTGAAGCCTCGGTCGATTTTACATACGACGAATCGTTTTTTCTCCTACTAAAATCTGGCATTATTCTCGCGGACGACGTGTGTTTACGTGCGCCCGATTGACTCGCTTCGAAAATGAAATCGGATATTTTTAAACGTTCCTTAATTATTTTTTCCCTCGGAGCAGTTTTACATTTCAAATTTAACTTGTGTTCGGTCCCATTTAAAATTAAAATCAGTTCGAAACTACTGTTTGTCTTCCCGACATAATTAAAATCATTATTTTCCTTTCTGTAGCATAGATTCAACTGAAAAATCGCAGACGTGTTATTGGTTACATGATATTTGGTCCGAATACCAATACTGATAATTGGCGAATTCGTTATTCTCTTCCTATTCAGTATTTTCGATATACGTTCATTATATTCATCGACCTCCGTAGAAAAATAATTGCATATTTTATTATCGATATTGGTTGTTTCGACGACGCTAGGATTCGTACCGAATATATGTAAAATGAATAGAATAATGACGCACAATCTCGGCGTGCGAACCGTTGTAAAATAAGACGACGGAAATATTTTTATACGAAAAGGTATGTAGGGACAGGAAATTGTCTGTATTCCTAACGACGAAAGAAACATGCCAAAGCAAAAAGTAGTCTTTCCTTTTTTTATTTATAGATCTGCAAAATCATTTTTTTCTAGTTCGATGTCTTCTAGAATTACTTCAATTTCTATTTCTGTTAGATGCAATGTTTATTCTGTATTGAATGTTGAAGGATATTCGTACGGAGGTGACATGATTGAAGGAACATCTGAAAATAAAAAATATATAAATTATTTTACTGTTCAATATACAATTTTGAAAACATTTATACTAAAAAAACATTATTTTTATTCTCTGTATAAAATTAAGTGTATTATAAGAGAAAAATTAATTTCATTTATATACAAAAGAAATATAAATCTCAAGTGTTTTAATCAGAACATTTGATAATGGAAAACTCTACAAATTGTAAAAATAACAATTAATATATGTAATTAATTTCGACCAAATACTAATTCGAGTACTGTGGGATTTTATTTTAAACATATTTGATAATAAAAACAAAATATAGAAAAAATCAGATATTTCTCGGTGGATAATTTTAATGAAATAAAAGAGTATAAAAATTTAAAAAATAAACTGAAAGATGTTACTTTAAATGTATTTTTGAACGTTTTATAGGACATTTTTAATCAAGAAGTATTTACTCTTCTTTTTCGGAAAAAATAATCAACTACTAAAAATTAAAATGTGAAAATAAAACAAGTTTGTAAATGTTAAATCTTTCATAAAAATACTCAAGTTTGAAACATTTTTCATTCAAACATTTTTAAAACAAAGTCATACTTGACGAAAACTTTCAAAAGTAAGATTAAAAAATAACATTTAAGAAATAAAGATTGTACCAAATTTAGGATTTTTGTATACACACACACACAGACATATATATATATATAAAATTTAATTCGCGTAATTGAAAAAATCCATAACAATAAAAATAAAAACCCCGTTTATATAGACATAAAGGAGAAAGTGTAAAATAGATATTTTTTATTGTCAGAAAAGTAACAATTTTATTCAAGCAGACACTAGTCAATTATTCTGAATGGTACATTAGACATGAACAAATTAGTCAAGATTCTTTCACGAGTCTTTCTTTTTATTGTGATGGATTCAGGGTGGCTTTTCGTCTTACGACTTCCTTTTCTCTATTCCTGGCATAGATATATCGAACGACTGAAACTATTACTTTGAATTACGGTAAACGAAACAAAGATTCATTGTTGCTCTTCATATAAAAGAAAAATATAATTTGTATACAGACTAAACTACCTTCGGTTTAGAAGTAATTGAAATCGATTAAAATAAGAATAATGTATAGTATTTTTATTCGTTTATTTTTCGAATACTTTCAACTATGCACTGAGGACAGGAGAAATATTGCAAGGAAATTTAAACACATTTATCAAATAAGTTTAAATGAAACTTATTAAAGTTACATAAAACTATCTGAAAATGTTACTAAATTATCATTGCTTTTATTCTAATATTGTATGTTATTTTGTAGACTATAGATACGTTCTCGTTGCAAATACAGTAATATATTATTTAAGAATCATATAAATACCTCATATGAAAACATAACAATCTTCTTTTAATGGATACGTATTAAGATATGAAATGTTTTGAACCATGTTTTCAGAATGAAAATTTACTTAGTCCTACTAGGCTTTAATACCAAAGCCCATTGTTCACTAATCCTACAATTTATCCACTGGATTACGGTTATCTTTACGAACTTTGTGCTAACGTATGGTAAATGAGAGGGTTATCTTTGTACCTTACAACAAAACACTGTGAATGTTAATGTCAAATAAAAAATAAATTCATATTTTGTCAAAAATATTGATTTCATTTTTTTTAAATATTGATGTAGGAGTAAAAAATCATCAATCTTATATAAATAATACATTTTTTTCAGAAGAATTAAGTTTTCAAAGAATTTTTTCATACTATATGAAAATAATTATGTTAGAAATATTAATAATAATTTTTTTATTGCTGAAACAGTAAATTTATTCCATTTGAAATGCATTATGATTTAAAATTCATGTTACTCATAAAATTTAATTTATTCATAATTGATGGTATTGAAACTTTTATTATCCTGCGCTTATGTATCTGAATACAGTTAAACTCTATAATGTTGATCATTTGAGCCATATTATGTACTACATATAAACTTTTTTATTATAATTATCGATTATGAAGTATTGTAACTATAAAACTATAATTAAAAATAATATACATAAAACACTTATAAAACCTTAAAGTTTTAGAGTGCATGATTCATTTATGTAAAAATAAATTTATTAAATCATTCCTGGTCACGTCGCATTTTTTGTTCAAGTCAATTAATATTTTTGCTCTTAAATATAATATCACCATAAGACGTTTTATAAAATCATTAACTAAACTATAAATGTCATGTCAGAGTTATTTGATATAGTTATTATACAACAGTTTCCAGTATTGTGGTGTAGCGGTTGATTTTTTTAGACTCTTTTATTGTTTCAATTTTATTTTTCAAAAACGTGGAACATATAAGACCCACACAGCTAAGTAGACACGTACTAGAAATCGATCCAGCCAATAATATGTTAATATTCGAAGTAATATCCATAATTGAATATAAAAATAAATCCTAAAAATAGTTATTTCAATTATATAAATTACATATAAATGTATGATTTTTTTATATATTATCTACAAAAATCACCATGTTAAACTAGTAGCAATGATATAAATAAATGAAAATGTCAAATAAACGTTTAAGTACGTTGACCATCATTGAAATAACGTCATTTATTAGATAAAGTAGATAGCTTGAAACCCATCAGACATTAACAGTAATTCACCAAAAATTGGTTTTATATGGAAAGCGTGGTTAAAGAGAATTGTGTGTTTCCTTTTAATGTATTTAAAATTAAATTGAAAATTGATAAAAATCCAATATGTTTAATCTGTCAGATAACAGTCTGTGCATGCATTAAATTGCATTCCTGTACTATGCATTTTAATTACTTTTTTGTATTCTTTATAACTATTCTCTTAAATTAACTTTCAGAATAAAAAAAAACTTAAGAGAAAATAAAAAATACTAATTAAACTATTTACATTTAGTTTTTCTATTGAATTTATTATACTAAGTAATAGCATTGACATATATATATATATATATATATATATATATATATATATATATATACACATATAAATTGTAAAATAATTATTTTTCGTTTGAACTCTTTCAGCTCTTTGATTTTACATGATACGAGTGTACTCTATGCTGAACATTTTCACTAGTTCGTGTAGTGGACTGAATATTTATCTACTTTTATTGAAAAATATATTAGTAATGCCTGAAGTTATTTCAAAATTAATCAATGAAATATTGAATAGAATCATTTATTCATTACCCATATCATTAATTATAAATATTAAAAATAATTAATTACTTATATGGATACCAGTATTATTTATTATATTTTACATTTAATTAATTAATACAATGTACTAATGTTCTCAGTAATCGACATACAAAACAAATAACTAGATTTGGTAATAACTGAGTATTGAAATAATAATAAGAGCAACAAAAAAGCATAATAAACATTCTACAGTTGTCAATGAAAATATCAAAAAAGAAAACACTGATAAAAATATATAGTAATATTATAAACTTATATGTGTGTTCATAGTGCTGAAAGGTTAATTTTATATTATTAATTATATTGTTCTTATGTATATTCATAGTATTCTATAATACTAATTTTATTAGTTTGATTTATATAAAATATCGTTCTTATAAGTCAAAAAAGAAACCTCAAAATTTTGTACTAAAATTACATTAATTAAAATAAAATCTATTTTATTCAATAGTTTTATTTGAACGTTTTGTTAAATCAAAAATACTTTTTTTAAAAATCTTCATTGTTTGAGGCAGATAATTATTTAAATGGTCTAAAGACGACAGCCTGTAATCTCTGAACTCTTTATTACAAAGAAAATCTTCAAGTGAATGAGTATCGTTTTTCGAATGAACGTAAAATGATGTTTCATATGAAATAATATAATATTGAAAGGTTAAATTGTATTTCAGTACATTATTTTTAAAAATTAATATCTATTTAAAAAATGAAACTAAAACTGATCAATCTTCTAAATAAATTAAAACGAATATGAAAAGTACAATAATTCAAAAATAACCATTATTAAAATTAATAGTATATGTAGATGCATCTATTTAAAGAAATGTTCAGTGTTAAAAAGGAATGCATTAGAGAAAAACTATTTTTTTAAATCACAAATTCAACGTTCACATCTTTAATGATTTCGTTGAAAAAAATTCATCCAATGAGATATGCTATTGTCGACCAGAGTAAGCTCTTTAACTACAATATTTCAACGTCGGGGCAATCATTGGCGATTACTGGTTTCACAGATAATGGGATAAGTAAATTACATTATCACGACGGTCATTAAATTATTTGTATCGTTTAAACTACATGTACGTACAGAACATTTTTTTTTGTTCGAGTTGATGTTAAATTTTATAATTATTTTTTATATATTTTTTTGACAGTTTACACCTTTACACGGTATACGTTGAAAGTTATAGAACGAATGTATGATTCTGACATTTAATAACATGTCGTCTCGAATTGTCCTGCTGCGTTATTAATGACGGAAGTAATTATAAAGATGTTGGTTATACTAAAAAAAGTAACCAATACTAAAATGAAATTGATATAAAATATGATTTTATCGATTTTCTCTAATAAGTTCTTTCCTCGTATGTAGACGAATACATGAAATTTAATTTATAAAAACAAATTACACGTTTTATGATAATCTAATGGATATATTAAAATGATATATCTTTGTAATAATTAAACTTTACTATTTTGTGAAACAAAATATGAGGCTATAATTCACCAAATTCAGATAACAAAAATAAGTAAGGAAATCAAATTAATGTAATAAGGAATAACAAGTAAAGATAGAAAAAGAAATAAGTGGATTAGAAATCAAAGTTACGGAAATTGTAATAAGAATGAATAATTTAAAATTGACAGTCTATTCAAATAGAAAAAAGGGAAGATTATTGATATGTAAGAGAAATTATAGACTAAGTATCTAGAGATATAATAAGATCTAAGAAAACGCCCTTGGATAGATGAAGTAAAGATATAAAGAAATTCCTCGGTATGGAATAAAAGAGAACCGCATTAAAAATCTGGAAGTGGAAAGTTTTGTGAGGGGTTATCATCAAATAGTAGGTAGTTTTATGATTTTATGATTTTATATATATATATATATATATATATATATATATATATATATATATATATATATATATATATATATATATATATATATATATATATATGTGTGTGTGTGTGTGTGTATGTATTTTATTTATGTATATATATATTGGAGGATGAGCAAGAGAATAAAAAAAACTATCACAAAACATAATCGTTACAGAACTCAAAGATAAGAAAAACCCTATTGTGGCATTGTCAGAGAAACCAAGTTCTTACAAGGGTTGTAACGTCTATGAGTAGAAATGGAATATAGCAGTAATGTGTGAGTGTGTGTAAATATAATATATATATATATATATATATATATATATATATATATATATATATAAAGAGAAAGAGAGAGAGAATTATATGTATATGAATTTCATTTTTAATTACCGTTTACAAAATTATAATTATATCAACAATTACACAATTACTAATTAGATTGAAATGATAAAAGAAATTTATTTTTAATTAGCCAGAAATTTTCGAACGAATACGTAAATATATATAATTAATCGAAAAAATATTAATAAATATTTTTAAAAACAGTTTTTTTAAAAGTTAAACATTTTAACATTTGAAAATTCAGTTTTATAAAATGTGACACATTTAATAGAAACTTTAGGATATATTCTTATATATATATATATATATATATATATATATATATATATATATATATATGTATGTATGTATGTATGTGTGTATGTTTTGTGAATAATATAAAGCTTTATAGCTATATTATTATTTATAAAATATACCATATACTTAACTTAATTAACAAATAATCGTTCAGAATTATTATGACATTTGTTTACATAAATAAGAGTTGACATTCCCGGCACTCAAAGCAATATACTAATATCTTATATACGTCGCGTTTCATTATGTTGGGTTTAATGTAACCATTTCAATGTATAATTCGTGTTTAGAAAATGGTTTATTTCTTCGCGAAAACACTCGTTCGGTTTAATGTGTTTAAACTTTGTTAAGTAATTAATTAATATTTTTATAAAACTAAATCGGTGATGAAAATGAAATTAAAATAAAATTGGGATATCAATTTTGAAAATATTATATATATATATATATATATATATATATATATAATATATATATATATATATATATACATACAGCTACAGATATATCTATGTATTTAAGTATTGTATTAAAAATATATGTAAGTACTTCATTCGAAGTTCAATAAATATTTCATTTTCAAAATAAAATTTTATATCTAAACCACGCATCACAAAATTTAATTAGAAATTAAAAAAATAATTTTTGATTACACTTTATCATTAAATATTTTCTTAAATAAGCTATTTATGCACATATTAATACATATATAAATTTAGTAAATTTGTATATTTTGTTATACGTATATATATATATATATATATATATATATATATATATATATATATATAATTTATAAATTCCATGTTTTTGCAAGTAGACCTAAGGGAAGTATATTAGCATTTAATAATTGACTTGAAATCAGATGGGTATTCATAGGGTAACTCTCAACGGAATAAATAATATACTTCAGAGATAACCGTCAATCATTGTTTATACCTTATTAAAAAATATTTTTGATACATATAATTCGAAATACGAAATAGGACATAACTTAAAAATGGTCATTTTTTAATTTAATTTATATTTTCAATAATATATATATATATATATATATATATATATATATATATATATATATATATATGTATGATATACATATTCATATAAATGTGTTAGTTTACAATTTATATACAATTTTATAGTAAGCTAAATTTAGAAAAAAATATTAACGAGTATAAGTTGCGTAGAGAGATTTTTTGGAAGAACAAAGCCCCTTTCATAGTTCAATAATCGAACACGGAATGTGTTTTTCATTCATTCATACAAGCCGTGCTTTTAAAAAAACATTAACGAGGACGTAATCGTAATTTAAATTTCAATGTGTCAGCCAACAATTTTCACCAATTTCACTGATGAAACTCATTCACATAATTAAAATGTCAAACGTCAAATCACACGTTAATTTTAAAGATTAATATGTACAATTATATAACATTTAACGTTCCATAGGAACGAACGACTTAACTGCACAGAAATTGAGTGTCGTTCGAAACGAATGAAAAATATATAATTTAAATGAGTTCGTCAAATATCGAACGTAAAATCGATTTTTTCCCAAACAATATATTGTTGAAACGTTGGTGGAATTATTAATAACATTTTAATTGGAACAATTTACTTATTCCACTCTCATGTTAAATAAGAACATTTTTTTTAATTATATTTTACCATTAGTTTATATTTTCATGTAGTTATTCACATTTGTTTGCTTAAAGTTCATTATATAGTAAATAAAAATAAATCATTAATTAATGATTTCTTAAAATTTTTTCTTAATTATTTCATATGATTATGAGTAAGTACAAATATTACATTTTGTTAATTGTTCAATAAAATATTGAGTGATTTTAAATATTAACTATTTTTAAATTATTTACTTTTTTAATTTGTTTATTATATTAATAACGACAAGAACATAGAAAGGCCCTCGACAAAAATTTATAATGTACATAAAATATGTATGAAGGTTCTATAATGTTTTCTAGCTTCTTACATACACGTCATCGACGATATTGAATATAATGTCGGTTGTCGATTTATCATGTTCAAAGTAAAATTGATTGATTATTTTTTATGATATGATGACGATTTTGCAAAAAACGTGATACTTTCTCTATAATATCACAACACATAGACAGATATATATATATATATATATATATATATATACATGTGCATGTATTCAAAAAATGATAAGATAAAAAGTGTAATCTCAAGTCTTCGATAATGTGTTAACATTTATAGTCAATCTTAAACACTTTTATAGTTCATGTTATTTTTAGGTCGACATATTTTTCACACAAATCGATCTTATTTCATCATAAACTTTTTGTAAGAAATAAAAATTGTATTAATATAAGTTTTTGTTAAAATATTTTTTTATTAATGAAGCAATCGATGAAACTAATTAGAAGTTTATTGTGAACAAATAATCATTGATAACATCAATTTCTCTTTTATCTACTATTAGATGAAAGATTTTTCTAAAAATTTCCAATTTCAGGGATTTAATATCTTTCTCTCCTATTTCATATCAACAAATTTCGTTAACCTCTATCCTATCAATTCATTAGTTTTTTCTCTATTTTTTTATATTTCTAGGTTCTCAATTAATAATTTTTATTACATGTTTAATATTTATAGACCCATTTCCATGTTAAAATATCTATGTTGTAAATTATTTACTTAGTCTAATTAAATTTAGTAAAAGTAAAACGAACACATGTACAATCAAACTATAATAATAATTGTCAGTGAAGTTATTATATAAAACCTCTTAAATTCCTTAATTGTCTTAGTAGAATAAATAAAAAATGCCAATTATTTTCAAATAGTTAAAATATTATTTGACATAATATTTATTATGAAATAATGTTTAAAATTTTCCATAAGAATAATTATTGATATGTAAAGTTAGTAATAGGGTCCAGGTATAAATATTATCAAAACCGAATACTAGTTATAATGAAAAAAGTTTGATGTTAAATACTTATAAATGTCTATGGAGAAATTTAGCAAGTTGATAAATTAAACTGCTTGAGTATATTAATAACTAAAAACTAAGTAGACAAAAATGAAAATAAATGCCATATAGAGAAGAGTTGGAAAATGTTAGATATCACAAGTCAATATGGTGGAATAAGTACATATCGTGAGACCAATAAGCATATAGTAAGATCAATCTGTCTTGTGTTACGGTTGTGAAATATAAATAATTAAAAATTAATATAAAGGAATATTACATACAATCATGATGAACTGCCTTAGAAGAAATGCTGAAGTATTAAGAATGGAATCTATGATAAATGCGGAAATACGATGTAGATTACATGCCAGAACTAAAATAATACAGGTACTTAATAAGAATCAATAATAGAAATGGCAAAAAATAAGGTGAACATCTTTTAGAAAGAGAAAAAGAGGGTATCTAAGGAGGACTTAAAACAACGGGGAATAAAGGAAGCAATGACCTGCTATCATTTGTAAACAGAAAATTTAAAAGTAAAAACATGTATATATACAAACATGTAAGCATAAATGCATACATATATATATGGAAAATTTAATTGTTTTTCTACCCCTACGTATACATATACAATTCGTAAGTACAGACATTCATGTGTACATATATGTCTGCATAAATGCATATAGTTATGGAATTTAATTGTTTTTTTAACCCTACATATACGTATACAGATTATCTCAGTTAAGTTCCTTAAACACTTCTCCTAATTCAGATGTAAATAGTTATAATGATATCCCTTAATAAAAAATTTTGGTGACTGAGAACCGGAAAGATATAATCACCTAAAATCAACCTTGCAAAAAACATGGAATATTTAAAATAATATCTATTAATGAATATAAAAATAAATCTTAAAAACAAATATATAACATCAAATTTAAGATATGTATTTTTCATATTTCATCCAAATATTCTAATAGAAATAACATACAAACATACTAATAAAAATGTCAAATTATAACCGTATACGTTGGCCACCACTGAAGTAAACTATGAATGAAAACGCGAACGACTATTGAGTTTTTTTTGTATCTCATCCATTTAATAATTTAAGCGAAAGACATGGCATGAATATTAATACAATATTCTCAGACGACATTGTTCATTGAAGAGTAAAATTTAAATTAAATGATAGACACTGCAAGTTATAGGCTGATGCAATGTAAATGAGTTACAAATTAACGCTATGAAATGAAATTATTACAACGTAAAACAGAAAGCGTCAGAGCTCATGTTGCTTAACTGAAAGTCAAGAAATATTAATAGGGGAATGAAAATTATAATTGAATGTAAGTTGAAACAATCGTACAGAAAGAAAATCAATTGTTAGAGGTAAACGTACGGTTTCGTTTAATTTCTCTTCAAATTTACAAATATATACATACTTATTAGTTATTTACATTACTAATCATTATTGTTAATTCCATCATGACCAAATAGAGGAAAATAATGAAAAGAGAATAATTATAAACTCTCTATTAATTTCATATTAACACAATATTTTATTTATTAATTTGAACTGTTCTAAAAATTCTTTAGCAGAAAAATGTGTTCTTTATTTATGAGCAATTTTTTATTTAATAAATTATAATTATCAGTCATTTTTGTGTCACTAAATTGAAAAAAAAACATAATTCTTTTAATGGAATATTTGTAAATTAAAAAAGTAGGAAGTATTTATTTGTGAAAATCTTAACTGTATCGAACATTTTTTTGTTCTGAGTATATATTTCGATATCAAATATCACCGTCCATAAAACATCATCTAAATGCTATCCATTGTATTATTACTAGTCGATTCAAACAAAGAATGATAGTGTCAGTCTTGTTATATAATATATATAAACGTGAAACGAACCACCATCATAAATATGAACATGACAAAATATAATTCGATATCGGGACAGACAACTGTGCCACTGTAAAATAAAATAACACAAACTAGTAATCATATAATGTTTTTTTATATCTTTTTGTTTCTTCTCATTCCATTTGATTTTATATATATATATATATATATATATATATATATATATATATATATATATATATATATAAAGTAATTTTAAACCTTTAAACATCATGTAACAAGAAAAAAATATGAAAATAAAATAATAAATATTAAAATATTATTTGATCGGAAAAAAGGTAATATTTATCTTAAAAAAAAAGGAAAATAAAAATTACGACGAAGCAGCTCATATATAACAATATAAATGCCTCCACCCACTGTATCTTTCTCAGAACTGATCATTATAAAATAAACACTGGAGTAGAATCATAGCAGGGGAATATAAGTATTACAAAAATTTTATAGGAAAGACGAGAACAGATAAAATAAGAAGAGATGTGGTTAGGGGTTGGGTTAAACAACTATTAATGAAATTATAGAGAAAAGTCATTTAAAGTGGTTGGAGTACGTGCATAGAATATCAGAAAACAAGATACTGAAACAGGTGTTGTAAGCAAAACTAGAAGGAAGTAGAATGAAAAGAATATAGAGAAATGTATAATTAGTTGAGATTGAAAACTGAAAAAATAAGAGAGGAAAAACAAGACAAAGATGTCTAAGGACTGGAAGAAATTGAAAAATAGATAGAAGCTCACTCCATGTTCAAAAAAGTATCATAGAAAGGAAATAAAAGTAAATAATTACTTATTGATACAAATGAATCATTCATCGCAATTTATTAATGTCCTAAATTTGTAGATTATTTTCTGTATTATCATTTTTTTTAAAAAAAAATTATAAGATAAAATATTTTTATTATATTTTATATATTTTTATAAGCCAATAGTAAAGCATTTATTAGATTAAACACCTAATTACTTATTTGTTGCCTATTTTTAACAAACTGATTATAATTATAAATTTAATGTCAACGAGAAAAAACACGAAATATCAATATTTTTTATTTTGTTTCGAAATTCAGATTAATAATTATTCAATATATACAACATTGGTTCTATCTATTAGAATATTTATTTCATCACAAGCATTAAATAAATTCTCAACAAATAATACTCATAATTGATTACAAATACTATTTATTAAAATAAAATTGTCAAATGAATGTTTATTATAGGACAGAAAATAATAAATTCAATTTATTTGAAATCAAAACGATAATCAAATACTAGATGATATTATTATATTTTTGCTTTGACATGGAAATCAACGAATATGCATATTTATTTTATTAACTAATACAAAAATAAATAATAATTATTATGCATTTATTAAAATTATGCAAATTTCAACAGGATATTTATTAATTCAATAAATCACACAAAAAAAGACTGATTTCATAACCTTGCTATACATGTAACAGAATGATGCAAAAAGAACATTACAAATTCTAAGAAAGAAAATGGTATGATTTATAGGTCAATTTAGTGCACACACACACATGTGTGTATATATATATATATAATGTAAATGGAACATTTGAAATGTGTTAGGTGTGTTATTATTCATATATATATATATATATATATATATATATATATATATATATATATATATATATTAAAAAATGTAAATAAGAAAATAAATCCGTAATTCAGTTGATATTTCATAAAAATGATAGGTGTATCATCGTTCGCGATTCGGAAATGATATATGGCAATGTCGACGTACAAGCATGAGATATATAGAAGCGTAAATAAAATATGAAAACAAGCAATTTTCAGAATAGTGTTCTGAAAAATATCTCTACGGTTTTGATAAGAACCCATCATATGTAACTATCACACAAAAGTGATAACCGTTAATAAAGAGGACATTTTGAATATTTAGTATATATATATACATTATATAACATAGAATTTATACACACATACACACACACACACACACTTTCATATATATATATATATATATATATATATATATATATATATATATATATATATATATATATATATATATATAATTCGGATATAAATGATCATATATTTTGTAATTTTGTTTAATTGACATATTATTATATTTACATTTAAATTACTAGAAACACTGTATTTTTTCAATTTAAATTTCAAAAATAGTCATTAAAATCATATATACTGCATCTATTAGAAAAATATATCGAATAATATTATGATATTTGAACACTACTTTCCAATGTATTTATTTTAAATTTTATTTATCTATTTTATTTCAATAATAAACATTGCACAAATCAAATAACGTACGATAAATATTAAAACGTGTGAAACTTTTTCAAATACAGAAAACGTATTTTATAAATATAAAAAGAAAATGAAAGAAAAATAAAAATTGCAAGATTCTCAGAAAAAAGAAAACAATAGAGACGCACAAAGTAAAAATATTATAAAGTTATCTCGTCTCTTACAGTTTTGAAGACTTGTTCTTTGTTTGAATTTTTATTTTCTTCAGTCACATCAAGTCAAAATACTGGATTACATATACCCCCTCCCCACATATATATATATATATATATATATATATATATATATATATATATAAAATGATGTGTAAACATGTATATAAATCGGTTAAATTTTTAGAATTGGAAATAAAACATATTTCATTTATTTAATTAATAATACAAACATATTTTTCATATTGATAATTGCTAGCCTTTTTTAAAATATAGAATTGTTTTTCACATAAATAAATCATCACTCTAATACCACAATATATTAATAAGTATTCAATTATTAAACATTCAGTTATTCAAAAAAATATTTATACATTTTTAACTTTTTAAAAAAATATTATCATTATATAAAATACTAAAATATTGATTTTTTGTGGTTCTCAACATAATTAGATTATATTTTTATCATCCATTTTTGTTTAAATATCTATTCCAATTATTGCTATCGCGAAATATAAAAAGAAGTGAATCATCGTTAGTTGTAATAAAATAAACGAGATACTTAAGAAAAATATTGTTAGGAAAATTATACCGTTTTACGGGCTACTGAATAAAAATAAGTGTTTACATAAAAATTTAGTTCGATATTTAAATTCATATTTATGTTACGATAAATGTTTTGAAATGACTATTATAGTATCTATTATAGTATAACTATTAATGTCAAATTTATTGAAAAAGACTGTTGAAAATAAACTAAAAATATTTAAAATGAATAATAAATATCTACACAAATATATATCGAAAAAATCGATAATATATCAAGAAAAGAATATCTATCAAGTATTTCATTGTAATTAATTTTATTTATAATACTAAATAAATTGATTGATCAATGGATGTTAAAGTATAGTTGTCGTTTACTATAAATCTGTCAACAGACGAAATTTAAATAATTTATTATGATTCTAATATTACTTTAATTTATTTCTCAGTTTTATTTTAAAAAAATGTAGTATTCATTTAAAATATGTTTAATATAGAAAATCAAAAAATTACTTCTCATTATCTGATTTTCATTACCCTCAATACATATTTTTTTAATATTCAAATAAAAAAGCTATTAAATATAAAATATCTAACTGTTAAAAAAGAAAAAACTGGAAGATTTTTCAAAAATATATTCAAATTTATTTTCAGAACATCTGATAATGATGGAATAAATAAAACATGAATTATTTTTATCGTTTAATTAAACAATATCTCATTCATCAATGATAAAATCAAAAAATGATAAAACATGACTGTTATATTTGTCTTTGATTATAAAATTTCAGTGCTTTTACAAAACAAACGTTTTATATTATAAAAACACATAGATTTATTTTACATTTCCATTTCATATACATTTACTTCATAAATGATTTAACACCACAATAATGAACTGGTATGAAATTCTCTTAATGGATGCTCATCATTTTTTTAAAAAAAGGTTTATCTCACAACGACTAACTGTTCCAACAGTTTTATATTAACAAAGAAACACTAAAAAAAAATCTATACGAATTGTCAGATATGAATTGTGTACTCACACCAAGATTTGTTAAAAGCAATTGACAAAATAATATTTTTATGTTACTTGTCATCTTGTAATTCTTTTGTTGCAAAACGTGCAAAGATGCGTATACATACACACATACACCTTTCCTTCTCTCTCTCTCTCTCTCTCTCTCTATATATATATATATATATATATATATTTATGTGTGTGTGTGTGTATACATAAGGACTACACATTTTATTACAATGTTATTTCCTAACAATTTAAATTTGATGCTTTTTAAAACCGTTAAATTCCATTAAATTGTAAAATATTTTTTGATAAAAAATACTTTTAAACCTATGTTTGTTTAAGTATATATATATATTCATATTTTAACAGTCTTTAATTTTAATGTAAACATTTGATTTATAAAATAATTCTGACTGTACATAAGTGTTTTTTTTAAAAATTGAAATAAATTAAAATAGAATCAGTTTATCAATTTCAATAAGTCTCTATTGGGCAAAAAAGAATGAAAAGATCATATAATTTAATTTTATCCCTATAAAGCTTTAGGATTTGTAAATTTCTTATTACAAGTATATCAACAGACAACGAATGTTTTTTTATTAATATAGATTATTAAAAAGAAAAAAAAACTATTTGAAAAGAAAATTCAAAATGTACAAACCATATATCTAATGGAGGAGCTAATAAGATTATGCACTGTAAGAAAATATTCATGAACGCATGATAATAACGAGTATTAAAAATGTATTTTATTTCAATAAAATTTTTGGTTTTTAATTTGACTATTCTGTATAAGAAAAACAAAATTATAAATAATGCCTGTCTAAATTAGCGTTATTTTAATATAATCAAAAAGAAACGCAGTAAAGAGCATATTCTACACATTTTACTTTTTATATTCAATCAAAAAAGTGTTACAGAAGCGCATTAAACAATTTTTGAGATTTAAAAGAAGATTATGTATTCATTAGTACTTGGAAATTTTCATTTATAAGATACATAATATTCCTTTATGTTGAATATTTCTCAATAGTTGAAGAATTTTTTTTTTATTAATGCATTCCAGTTAATTTCAGTTATTATAGTGAAACATAGATCTTTAATGACAGATTAATTTAGTGACTCGAGACTACAAAAAAGTATAGAAAGATATATGTTAAACATAATACGTACAGGCAAGAAAATAAATAAGTGGATTGGACAAGAAATAATAATTACAAACGT
Source organism: Neoneuromus ignobilis (assembly GCA_029203775.1). NCBI lineage: Eukaryota > Metazoa > Arthropoda > Insecta > Megaloptera > Corydalidae > Neoneuromus > Neoneuromus ignobilis. The sequence goes on from CP092095.1 coordinate 19,570,979, forward strand.
TACAATGAGAGTGAAAAATTTAAAATATAAATGTGTTGGTCATATCGAAAAAAATAAGACCATCGAAGGGTAACGAATATAATTGATTGGGAATCTAAAGATATAAAAAGACCTATGGATAGATGGAATAGAAGCATTAGAAAATTTGTTGTTGAATAGATAAAAAAGGCATTAGATTACTGGAACTATTAGAGAAAATTTGGTAGTGGCCTTCAACTAAAAGTGGATAAAATAGGCTGGTGTTACTGCATATATATATATATATATATATATATATATATATATATATATATATATGTAAATAATCAAATATTTTTTCGTCTTCCAAGTACGTAGCGAATATAAACCAGCATACTATAGTTGAAAACGGATGTTGACGTAGTATAATTACTGTGTAAATATATACAACATAGTTATAAATATGTATCAAAGTTATATATTCGTGTGAAGATGGATATGTTTTATACTTCCATATATTCATACGAAGGGAATAATACATATATAAATTATAAAAGATTTATATATACGACACCTTTATTTGAATATACGACGAACAAAACACCGTTGACTGAAAATGTAATTTTATTTTCTAACAACATAATCTGATCTTCTTCAACTTACACAATTTACTGTTAACAGATATTAAAATTATTACTTTGCACGTGTAATATTTAACAGGTACATATTTAGACTGTTATTCATTTAGATGTGCTTGTGTTTAAGTTTGGATAATTTTATTATAGTAAAAAAAAATGTATGTATATATATATTCTACATAATAATATCACTTTTGTAATATTAAATAACTATATCATATTAATAATTACCATCCAATTTAATCTCTTTATAAGATTGGCATAAAATCGTTTAATTTTTAATTTTAATAAACACAATATTAGATTTGATAATATCAGTCCTGTGGTATAATGTACTTAATGAAGGTTCAAATAAATAATGAAAGTTAATACTTTGACAAAATTTCATTTATTAACCCATCAACATAACATATTTCAAATCTCTAGTAGTCAATGTCCCAAAAAATTGTAATAAACGGACAACCATCGTAAATATTAAATAAGATGTAGGATTAAACTTAATAGCAAATATTGCCTTCTTATCTCATTTTTGTTGTCACATTAAATGTCTTGATTATACGCAGTCTATAAATATTATCTCAGTGTATTTACAACATATATATATATATATATATATATATATATATATATATATATATATATAAATGATAATCACTTATAATAATGTGCGTTTACATTAAAGTGGCCGAAAAATGCATATCGATTTTCAATAAATATCCTTAGAACATGTTTGAATATATCAAAGTTTGAATTTCAAGTAAATTACAATATTTTACAGATACTTGCACCTTCCAACTACAGTCTACTCTAATCAATGCAATATGATTTAAAGGATATGCACTTTTGAAATTTCGAAGGAGAATAAAATGGATAGATAATTCTTTCGAATCAAAAATAAAATTTCAACTTTGATTTGAAATCCCTTTTTTACCAGAAAGAGGATAAAAATCATATAAAACGAAGGAAAATATTTTATATTAAAGATATGTTTCAAATTTGTTTAAAATTAAAAAAGATTTTTGTCAAAAAAAATATTTTATATACATAACCTTTTTATTATATATATATATATATATATATATATATATATATATATATATATATATATACAAAAAATATATAATAGCATATGAATTTTAATTTCTTTTTGAAAAATTGATGTAAATTTATAAAACATCTCAATTTTTACTAATCCTATTGATTATAAAAATGATTCAATATAATAGAATCTTAAAAAAATATTGTATAATTAACATGTAATGAATAATTAAAAAATATATAAATTATTATAAAAAATATTAAAGATTTTTTTTTATGAATTCATAAAACATATCTCTATTTTTAATATTTCAACAAATAATTATTTTCTGAATGAAATATACATGTAAGGCCTAATTAAGGCCTGATTAAATTATTTGTAAAGAATAACGAAACCCACAGAAGTAATTATTTCACATAAAAGAGATTTACATTCACTTGTATTACATTGTTTATATTTTTATGTTATATATAAGTGAAATGTTTTCTTATCGGAAACAATGAGATTTGTTTTAGTTTAAAAGCTATTTTCAGTTAATATACGAACTTGACCTAACTTGAATATCGAACTTTTAAAAAAAAGATATACTCAACGGAAACAAGCCAAAACAATATTGAGAACACATAGTAAACTTTGAAAATCCATTAGGGAGAGTAACAATAAAAAGTTTTCAAACGCATAAAAAATATTTTTATTGCATTCAAAATAAATATTAAGTATATATATATATATATATTTATGTATGTAAGTATATATATAGATACAGATATAAGTAAATGAAGAAAAACAACAACAGCTAAATTGGAAATGCGTAGCGAGAGAAATTTATATCACAAATGTGCTGACCAATGTAGTTAATATCTCATTGTAGTATTATTCTATTCTATGTTAAAGAAGTGAAAATGTAAATTTCAATTATATTAATTAACAAAATCTCCATTATCAATATTTATTATGCTTACAACTAGCGGGATGTTTTAAATATCTGAATATGTTAAATATCAAATATATCCATTTATATATAATATATATATATATATATATATATATATATATATATATATATATAGACACGTGCACGTTAACATTTTCGACATTTCGATCATTCCTGAAGGGCAAGGTAATGCGGAAAGAATTTCCTATATAATATAAAATTTACCGTTGCCAAACTTTTAAAAAGAAAGGTAGAACAGATTTAAGATCTCTAAGGAAATCAGTTCTGCACACATTTCACAAAGTAGATTACTACCATAAGATCGCTAACAAAATAAACTCAATATCACTAGTATATCGTTGAAATACTCGCTGGTTTGAGTGCACGAGAAAAAATTGGTGGAAATAAATGACGAGATAAAAAGAAAACGGTTTCTAAATAAGATTAATTGTTTACGCTCAAAAAAAACAGTGAGTGATAGTGATAAACTCTCTGAGTAAATCGAATGAAGGAAGCGTGTGCAATAAAACAGACCATGTACGTTGTAAACACTGTATATCAATGATATTTACGAAACGCTTTTTTTTCTTTGTCGTCGCCTTCATCATTATTCATATTGTATTAAACATAATTAATATTCATACACAGACACAAATATACATATATATATATATATATATATATATATATATATATATATATATATATATATATATATGGATGGATATTTGTGTGCGTGAATAAACACACGCATGTATGAACGTGTCAAGTACTGCACAATTGGTGCAAATTAATTTAATTTATACAAGGCTTGTTCAATTATCTTGACAAGATTTATTTTCGGTGAAATTCACACTGTCAATTTGTTTTTCCTACATTAGTTTGTCAAGAGTTTATAACAATACTGAAAATGTATATTCAGAAGCGTATCTAAGTTAATAAATGTTTGTAAACAAATACTTCATAGGCATTCATCAAAGTAGAATATATATACATACGCACTCACTCTCACATCACACACACACACATAAATATACATATATTTATTTATAAAAACATATTAAATAATTATTAATAAACTAAGTATTATTATATAACAATTTTTTTACATTTAGTTAATTATGAATAATCATAAATAATAATAAACTGATATAAAAATGCTACTGGAATAAAAAAATATTACAAGTAGTAAACGTGTGTGCTGGTATGTACGTGCATATGTGTGTATATATTTGCATGTGTGTCATATGTCTATATATTATGTATATAATTAGATTTATGTACATAAATCAAGCAGAAGATACATTTGTACATATATATATATATATATATATATATATATATATATATATATATATATATATATATATTATAAACAAATAAAATTAATTCAACCGCAGAATGTTATCTCACTTGATGACTATTTATATGCACACAAGATTGGATACGTTCAAGTTTTCCGTTTGTAGTTGTTTACACATTTGTTGGGAAACGTTACATATGGCTACTGTAATTCCACCTTTCACATCTTGTATAGTTTTCGAGGCTTTGTTGAACAAACTTTCCTCTAAATCATTCTCTTTAATCAGAAATCGTAACAACTGAGGATTGGAGATTTTGAAACTTAATAGAAGTAGTAGCACTTAAATACTTTATATAAATATATGTATATGTGGATATATATATATATATATAAAACATGTTTTGCAAGTACAAGTATGTATGGTTAACATATTCTCCATATACTGTATAGTTAAAATCTCATTATTTGTTAAGAAAATATCATATGATTGTATTATCAATTTTATTAACAATACACACACACATACACACACACACAAATATATATATATATATATATATATATATATATATGAATATTAGCAGTTATTTTTGATTTCAACCAATGTCTGAAAACTATTTTATGTTTTTATATGCGCCCGTATAATAAAAAAAGTCGTTTAAAAACTTTCTTTTTCGTTTTCTTTCAAAGTTTATAGATAAAAAGAAACATTTATAGTAAGAAAACGGTTTAATTTCAAAAGGGTTAACTGAGGATACAATTATATATATATATATATATATATATATATATATATATATATATATATATTTGTATCATCACAAGAGAATCCTATACAAGAGAAGTTAAATAGAAGACGTGAAGCACTTACAATACATTAACATATATATACATATCGTCAACGGCTCCAGAGACTATTCTATCTCAAACCTCTTTGACAATGCCAGCTCAATAGAACCTTCTTGTTAGAGCTTTTTGACAGTTGTTTTTTTACAAGATGAGGTTATTAGCCTCATGGTCAACCCTCGAAAATGAAAGACTCTCCGACTGGAAATCGAACGCAATCTCCTATATAACAAGCAGCGATGCAATCCACTATGCTACCCAGTTGGGTATATATACATATATATATATATATATATATATATATATATATATATATATATATATAATATTTTTTAAAAATAAATGTCATTGCAATTGTTTAAAATAATTAATTAATGAAATTTAAACTAGTGAACATTTTGAAATATGTAATAAAAATGATTGAATTTTAGTAGTATGACTATAATGTTTGAATAGGATTAAACACTATCTCAAAAATCAAAATTCCTTAAGCAGAATATAAAAATAACTAAATATAAAAAATATAAAAAAAATATAAAAAATAACTCTTTGAACATGAAAAATTTATGCAATTTATCATAAGTATATAAAACTTGTTACTTTATTGGAAAAATAGTCAAAAGTTATTTTATCCAATTCTGATATTTAAAAGAATATTTAATTACTATACCTGTATTCGATTATTTTTTCAATCATATATATATATATATATATATATATATATATATAAACACTTTGTTCAAAAAGTACCGATAATTGTCAATTGAAACACAAAATATATATTTTATTCAGGTAAATTTATTTTGTCCATTTCAAAATAGTCCCCATTGGATTCAATACATATATGGCAACGTTTAATCCAGTTCTGGAAATAATCTTCACAAGCCGATTTAGAAATGGCTTTCAGATCCTGAAGGTAATTTTAGTGACAGAAAAAAGTCACACGGTACCATATCTGGCAAATACAATACTTGGACGATAACATGTGTTGTTTGGTCAAAAAAAGTGTACACTAGTCGATGTGTACGACGGTACATTATCGTGATGCAAAATCCATGTATTTTCTTTCCACAAATATGGTCTAATTTGACAAATCGACTCACACAAATGTTTCATAACGCCTAAATAATACTCCTTGTTGACTGTTTGGCCACAGCGGAAAGAATTCATAGTCAATAACATTTCTATAATCGATGAAAATTGTCGACATAACCTTGATTTTTGACGACTTTTTTGAATATATTATATCACTCATATGTCCATGCTTTTGACATACAAGTATCACCATAAGTTTTTTTTAATATGTTTCGCACTTCGGTACAAGAAATGTCACTTGAAACACAAAATTTAAGGCAAACTCTTTGCTCAACAACTTTATTTATTGTAAAAATCGACTAATAAAAACTACTGACAAATAAATTAAATAATAGATCGCACACAAATTGGATATCAAATTCAATTGCAGTGTGCCAATTTACCCACAATAAAATTTAAGATTAATGCGCGTCTTTTAAATAGTAACCGATATTTTTTGAATAAACTGTGTATGTATATATATACACATAAGTATATAAAATTAGTAGTACATATTTATTTTCAATTTTAATATATAAACAATATTTTCTCTCTTGTTTGATAATGTTTATAAAACTAGATAAAAATTCAAAAACTTTTTGAATTAAAAATGAATGAATTTTACCGAACAAATTTACTAAAAACATTATTAGTAGTCAATTTTCAGATTATATACGATACATTTATAATATCTTAAAATAAGAAAACGACAACATAAATTCTACCATAAAGTTGAAAGTTTTTAAAGTCATTAATAATAATTTGAAAGCGCGTAATTTGTCGAAATGTATAATAAAAATGATTAAAAAAATACGTCAGCGTAATAAAAAAAGTATATAAATTAAGTTCATAAAACTTTTATAATGATATTACGAATATATTTCGGAGTACAACAGTAAAAACAAACGTCATAATGAGGAAAATAAAATGAAGTTGTACAGTTGTAAACGATATACATTACAATCACAACATACATATATTATTTCGAAATGGTTGTAAGATTTATTCGGAATATACTTAAGAAAATACAACTAACTATTGTTTATTAGGATGAAAGTTAAGAGTTATTGTTATCTAATTAAGTTTTGACAAGTTTTGTATGTTTTTGATATATTTTATTTGAGATTTTATTGTGTTCTGTAATTTATTTTTTTTTCTTAATCTGTTATATATATATATATATATATATATATATATATATATATATATGTATATAATTTTTTTAATCAAATGTACATATTAAAATATCAATCATACACTTTTCTCAAATAATATTTGTCATTAAATTACAATCTAGACTATTATCATATCAATAAAATTAGATAAATTACTCATAAGCAAATTTTAATCACAAGTTCAAATAATAGAAATCGTAACAATGAACGTCCAGTGTTGGAATATTTAATCAACAGCAATGAGAAAAATAACACCATTTATCATATTTGTTTGTTTTTCATTTTACTAATGAATTGTATAAGACAAAATACAACGTTTATTTCAATTATAATTCATTGGAAATTTAAATAATGTGAAAAAGTGCTTTTCAGACAGACAGTTATCGTAATTATATCTTCTAATTATATGTAATTTTATAAAATGACAAAATATTTTATTTAACGAATGAATTAAATATATTTTCATTAATATCATTCAAATATTTATTACATATGGTTAAGTCTTTCAATCAAATATATAAATCGTTACAAAATAATTTAAATAAATATATAATGAAATTTTCATATTAATTGATTATTAAATTTTTTTTTTAATAATATTGTGTCAGGTTGAAGTAAAAATATTAATAATAAAATAACCGTTTTATTTTTTTAATGAGAATTTAATCTAAACATATCTATATTCTTTATTTTCAAAATTATTTCCTCAATTTTCTTTGTTACTTCAAATAGTCATTTCAATATCTTTTTTTATAGATATTTTGTTTATATTTTTTTATTTATCAGGACAAAAATTAAAAATATCACTAACGATATTCATTGAAAAATCAAGGAATTAAAGAAACATATCGGATTTTCAAAAAAAATTATAAAAACCATACATCCTCATACAAATAAAAGAAAAACAGAAAAGTTTAAAATTATAAAAAAAATCAGACTAGGGAATACAATATCACTATTAGATGAAGTGTTTAAGGAATTAAACTGGGAGAATCTAAAGAAATATAAGTAAATGATGAGTTATTTAGTCTACAAAAATTTGCTAATGACATTATTATTTTCTTAATAATCCTACATGAACTTAAGAGAAGAATAGAAGAATTATACAAAACAAGTCAAAAAATTGGTTTTATAATGAACAAGTATAGAAAGTAAACCAAATTGAATATATAACGAATTTGTAGATTAGAGGAAAAGTAAATTAAAACAATACAAGTAGAAGTTCAAAACTGAGTATTTAGGACCCAATGATAGACAAAATTAAATCAAGAAAATTCGTTAGTATAAAATGGAAGCGAAACATATTGGATAACTAAATATGAAAATTTTCCAGAAAAAAACTTAATCCAGCAATAAATAAAAAAATGTATATATATATATATATATATATATATATATATATATATATATATATATATATATATAGAGAGAGAGAGAGAGAGAGAGAATAAAATCAATTAATAAATAGAATAACAAATGTTATATAAACCAAATGGTATTAAAAATTCTACAAAATAACTTTTCCACAATATTATTATATACAGCAAAGTTGTTGATTTTAATCTCCTAAATTTATATGTATAAAACAACAAAATGCTGACAAACCTTGTTAGATTTTAATTAAATTTAATCCATAATATTCATTTCGAATAATAAATATAAAATACAATAAACAGGTACATCAACTATTAATCGTATATAATTTAAAAATAATAAAAGACATATATTCATCTAGAACTAGTATAGATTTAGAGATTCAACTGTACAATTGTACGATGTTATGAAACTTTTATTATCTTTATATTTTATGAATAATCAAGTCAGTGCGCATATTTGAATTTTTATTCCAGTTTTTGTACTTTTCTCAACTCATTGTGAGTTTACGACTTGAACAAAGATCCATGTATAGTTCTGAAACATATATTTTATATTTTCCTATTAAATGTATGTAAAACAAGGTACAAAACATGAAACAATAGTACAACATATTTTTATAATCATGCAAATTCAGTTTTTAGTGAACATTATAATAATATTTAATCACTAATATCAAGTCGTGAAACGAAGTATTTAAATAGAATATTTCTTTCTTTTAGTACATCATTTTTCGTATAAAACATATGATTGTGTACTATTTCTTATATCATTAATAAAAAAAATATATGGTGGTAACACAAATGAATCATTCACACCAATTTGACAAGAACTATTCAAATTTTTATTAATCTTTTTTCTACATTTTTTTGAGATCATCCAATCTCTTAATGCTAATTTTATATTCATTACAAAAGACAGTATCATTCCAAAAGTTCATAGGCTTTAGAAATATTATGAATACAAATATTCATAATATAAATAAGATTTCATTTTCTAGTTTATTTTATATATTCAAATTTTTTATCACGCCAACATAAAATAAAACTTTTTACATTCAAACAAACTTACATGTTTTCGCATAAAGTTTACAGTATTAGAAAGGAGATATGAACAATTTTATTCATATCTCTATATAAATACATATATATATATATATATATATATATATATATATATATATGTGTGTGTGTGTGTGTGTGTGTGTTTATTTTTACCCACATTTTCAATTATATTACATTACAACTTTAACTAGATCAAAACTAACGGTTTTGGACAATCGATTTATAAATGAAAACCAATAGAGCACATAAATTACCACAAGTTCATACAATATATATACGATCAACTTCGTTTGATAGTAAAATTTTATTCATTAAAGTTCTATAGATGATTTTAAAATTATATGAGAGTAAATGCATAGGTAATAATTATTTCATTTTATAATGGTAATTTATCAGCCAAATTTAAAACATGATAGAGAATTTATTTTCAAACACGATTTCAATTTTTAATAATATTTATAAAAATTAATGTAAATTATTCGGTACTCAAAAAATAATTTACAATAGAAGGTAGAAAAATATTCATGCTCAATAAATTGCCAATTATAGTAGATATATCAACAAATTTTAAAATATAAGAGACAAGTTTCATGAAACATACTTTAAGAATTATTTTAAAATTAGCATTTAAAATATATGTTATAGATTTTTTTCAAAAAATCATAATTTTTAATTATCCAGTTCTATTAAACGAGTATTCCTTAGGTTTTTTAACCTTGATTTTTTCTTTCCATTTATCCTGTAAAATACTTGACCACCTATAACCCTACATTATTAAACTACATTCAATTTCGAGTATAAATATGAAGCTTTTATTACAATGCATTTTATATAATTGAACATTCAAAACAATACCCTAGAAATATCTATAAAATTTCTACGCTTGACAAATTTAAAATTGTTTCGTCTTATCAAAAAATATCAATTAGTCAAATCTTATATTTTTTATATTAATTAAATGTGTAATGTTTTAACTGATATAGGAATTTGACTATTTTACTTTATCATTACTTAGGTTTTCTTTAATCACAAAAGTTTGATACAAGGGAGATATTAGATAGAAAATCCTTTTTTAAATAGATTTTATTTTAAATATCTGATTAAAAAAGACTATTAAAGAAAGTAAAAGTAATTTCATTTTATGATTTCCAAATGTCAGCATCAATATTGCTGGCGTATTTAACCAAAAAACTTTTCGTAGAAAATTCAGATGCAATCTACTATATACCAAGCATTCCTGTCTTTCTCTCCCTCGCCCCTTTCTCTCTTCATATATATATATATATATATATATATATATATATATATATATATATATATATAATCATAAAATAGTACATAAATAATATAATATGCACATTATATTAACAAATTCCATTCTTTATTAATTCTAAGAATAAAATTTGATTTTTAACTAATATAAACTAATTAGTTGAAAATCAATTTGAATTCTATAAAATATGTATTTAAATATTAATACTTCTATAGAATAATTAACAATTAAACATATACATTTATGTAAATCAAAATGATTTTGTGAAATTATATATTTATATATATATATATATATATATATATATTTAAATATATATCAACATATATAAAGACAGTAAATGCAAAATATGGAGTAAAACAGAAAAAACATTAGTTCTTCTTCTAAAAAATACATTTATATCAATATTCAAAGATATTACCAACATAAAGTACTGAAAAATTGCAATTGCTAAAAAACAGTACATAATGCATTACACGAGTTATCAAAATATATTTTTTTAATTAATAGTAACAGACAGATTTATGAAATTATATATATATATATATATATATATATATATGTATGTATGTATGTATATATGTATATATATATATATATATATATATATATATATATATATAAATTTTACAAAAAAAAACTTTTGTAAACATTTTATGATAAAACTCATACCTCTTTGCTAAAAATATCATCAGGTTGATTAAAGAAACATAAAAGTTATAAATTTCAAACTGAAAAGAATAAATTAAAAAAAGTTAACAGAAATATTTCCAACCCGTATACTGAAACTTTATAATAGTCGAATTTTCAATAAAGAACTAAACCAATTGTCGAATTAAAAATATATGAATATACGTAACACGACAACTTGTTCGCGCGATTCGGTACAAAGCACAATATAAACGCCAACACAGAAAGCCCGCCAATACGCTACTAAATTTCTTTCGTCCCGCGTTATCCTGTGATGTCCTGTACCTATGGACCACTCATTTCATTGCGCAGCATCACTGATCGTGTTACTTATTGATAACGTTCAAGAGAAAGATAGTTTTATTTGATTTCTATTATGTACGACATTGTGGTTGTGGTTCTATCACATATTAATAGTTCATTAGAAATTATCAGAAATATTATATTTGTAATAGAAATTTAAACTCGATTACTACAAACAAACAAATGGATTTCATGATTCAGTTCTTATAATCCTAATAATATTACAGTTTATACTAGTGTAAATACTAATACAGAATCACTACTAAATATATATAAAGTACTTAATTAAATATTTACATTTGTAAGAGCAGAAATGTACATCTATGTATCTATCCATATATATATATATATATATATATATATATATATATATATATATATATATATATATATATATATGTACAATTAGTAAAATAATTAATCATCTATTTCAAAAAAATAATTCGGAAACGTTACAAAACATGCATATTTCATTTTTTGATTTTGAAACTGACATGAATACAAAACTATGTGCTGTCATATTTATGCAAAAAAATACAAAAAAAATCAATAAATGGTATTTGTAAAAAGGGATTACGGTCAAATAAACGTAAATTTGCATCCATACATTTACTCAATCATTCATAAATTGTTGTGTGTGAGGAAATAAACTGTGGTTTTGATTATTATTAATTAACTACCAATCAGATACACAATTTTAAAATTGCATTTAATACTCGATATGTGTGTAAGATTTGGTTGCATTAGGTAAAAAAACGAGTAGATTAAAAAATAACTATAAACTTTATATAAAAAAAGTGAGAAGTTTAAAACGGAAATGGGTTTATTATATAGCAAAATGAGAAGATCACCAATGGACGAGAACAATTATTGATTAGAAACTTAGAGATATAAAAAGATTTAAAAGATATCCATGAATAGATGGGAAAGAAATAAGAAAAATCGTCGGCTTGGAATGAGAGAAAGGTATTGAATAACTAAAAATAAAATAGTTTTGGAAGGGCCTTCATTAATTACTGAATGAAAAGCTGTTAAATATATATATATATATATATATATATATATATATAATAAATTGATCTATTAATAATGTATATTTAATCACGATATTAATATAATCTTTTAATTTCAAATAATTAGAATTTAAAATGACGTACGTACGTACTATCAATTAAAAATCGTTGAGTAGAACGAAACGAATATAATGAAACATCATGAATATACATTACAATTATTATGAAAATAATTAAAAAGCATACAAAGCAGATGTATCGATTATTTATATATGTATATATATTTTTTTCGAAAAATATGTTTTATTCAAAACAATAAGTTATATATTTTCATTTGTTTTCTTTTTCGAAATAACGGTTATTATGCGAATACCGCATAGAATAAGATTGTTGTTATTTTTCTAGGTCAGACACAGTGGTTAATAACTGAAGTGCCATTGTGCACTCACGATTCGCCTCAGTCAGCAAGTCTATTGTACTGTGGAAAGTCAGCATAGCACAAAGCTCACACTTCCGCCCTGTTGACGTGAGAGCTACCTTAAAAACTCTGCTTCGTTGAGTATCTCTTCAACGATGGCGCTGCTATCTTGGCCTATGGCTACTGTTGCATCTTAGATTCATTACATGTAATCAAAAATATCGAGAATATATCGGTAAAACCGACTACTTTCGATCACCTATTTTATTCAGCTACTTCTCATAATGTAACAGTAGAGAATTTGCATATATATATATATATATATATATATATATATATATATATATATATATATATATATATATAGTCAGTTACAAAAATATTCAGCCATTTTTCATACCCTTTAAATTCAACTTCCTAAAAAAGTTTAAAGTAATAAAAAACATTTAAAAGATATTTCTATTATTATTTAGTAACGCACTTGAAAATATGATATTTCCAAATTAAATCAAATAAGAAATTAGAGAAAAAGTAAACAATTATAATTCAAACATTCAATATTTATACATACAAAAGTATCTTAGATATCAATTTATCATGTATAGAAAATAGATAAATCGTCTATAATATCCATTGTTAAATGAATAGACAATCTCATTATAATTAGATTATTAGGTAGTATTTATTGTTTTTCTTTACCGTGTTAACATTTTTTATTATCTAAGTAATATAAAAAAACACGAAACAAAAAATTTATTATGTATTTAACTCAGAAAATGTATTTAAAGCGCAAACTTATCTATGATACTGGTTTTCCATGTAGAATAGTACCAAATGTTATTAAAAAAATTAATCTTCCAATTTGTTAGTGAATAACATGTGAACAAAGATTCAAAATACTAAATAAACGAGAAAAAGGACGAATTTTAAGACGTACGAAACTAATTCCTCGCGATAGTGCTAAGGAAGTATATATAAATGTATACGAATGTATAGAGACGAAGTTAATTAATAAAACAGTTCGTAGTGTTAGCAAAAAAGCAATTTCGATCAATGTAATAGAAAAAAAGATTTAAATTCTCTAAAAAAAAGTGAACACATCACAAATATTGGAAAAGAGCTATTTCCAATGTTTGGTATAATTCAAAATATTTTATTTATATCGCAAAGAAATTGTGTGAAAAAAATCACATATTCAATCCAATAAATACGCTAAATTCAAAAACAACTAAAAATGTAAAGAAAAGTAATTATAGAGACCATTATTAAATAGCGAATAATTATAATTAATGATTACGGGAATAATTTCCAAATATAGGTAGTATTATTTCTATACAGTGAACTTTAAAATTAATAATGTGAAGTTTAATAAAAAGAATTTATAATGCAATATTTGATATTTCTAATGCAATAAATGAATTATTATTAAAAAGTCTTTTATATAAATCAACCGCAAGTATTATTCTTCACGTAAATTTAATACTTTTAACTGAGAATTAAAAATAGACAAAGTACAATTGTACTTTAGTACTTTTTATTAAGAAAATATTATACAATAATATACATATATACATACATACATATATATATATATATATATACATACATATATATATATATATATATATATATATATATATATATATATATATATATATATATATAAAGCAAATGAGAGAGAATAAATAAATTAACTGCTATATTATTATTTTATGTAGAATATTCTAAACATATTATTTTTTAGACAATTAAAAAATTATTCAATTCTAAATATATTCTACATTTTATTGTTATAAGGTAATAATGGATAATATGAAATTATAATAATAAATTATTTTTGAAATTAAATATTAATCCAAAATATTAATGTTTATATTAATAAAGAAAATCAAATAGAATAATTAAATATTTTTTTTTAATATTTAATCACCAAATATAGAAAAGAAATTATTTGCAGTAGAATTTCCTCCAAAAATGAAAGAAGTTTCATTAGAACTTTTATTTGTTTCATTATTTAAAACACCAAAATTATTAGCAAATGATGTAGACTGCTCTTGAAAATTCAAATTTGTCATAAATGATGGAGGTTGTTCTTGTTGATCTGATTTGTAACTTCCTTCATCTGATGGTATATTAATTGGCGACAGTACAAATGAACAATCTGAAATTATATATATATATATATATATATATATATATATATATATATATATTCAATAAAAATACATTATTTAAAATTAGCATATCATCATCATCAGTTACACCGACTATTCCAGTCCCTGGCCTCTCTGACAAATACCAGTTCAATAGAACGTTTCTTGTCAAAGCTTTTTGACAGTTGTTTTTTTACAAGATGAGTTTATCAGCCTCATGCTCAACCCTCAAAAATGAGGGACTGTTCGACTGGGAATCGAATGCAATCTCCCGCATGACAAACGGTGATGCAGTCACTATGCTACCCAGTCGAGAACAATTAATATACATATAACAAAATGAAATCAATTTAGTATTACCAGCTATTTGTTCATCATACTTCTTTAAATTTTCATCGTATTGATCTAAATACATTGCATCCATTTGTAAATGTTTCTGATCATTTGCAATTAAATTCAATTCATTATTATCTTTATTATTCAAATCGCCTAAAAGTTATATATATATATATATATATATATATATATATATATATATATATATATATATAATGTTAATTGTGTATTTCAATAAAAATATATCATATTGCAATTATTAAAAAATACATTTTATGTAAAAAATTTAATGTTATTTGATTAACAATTATAATTTTTAAATTATTTTTAATATTTAAAACAGATGATTATTATAATAAATATAATAATGTATAATGAAGCAAATAAAATACCATCATTGTTGTAATTATTACTCTCAACAAATGGAACAGAAGCATGATTCTCAATATTATTATTCGTATGTGGAGAAACATTAGAAACAGCATTTTGGACATTTGATTTGATTCCAATTTCATTACTAGTTGAAGCATTTTCTGTTATCTTACTTACATTTATTAATGAATTAGCTTTTTCTGTTTTATTTAAAGTAAAGAAATGAGAAACAAGCTAAAATTTACAATAATAGATTATTAAAGTACACACACACACACACACACACACACACATATATATATATATATATATATATATATATATATATATATATATATATGTATACATACAAAAAAATCTTAAATATATATTAGTTTTAACCCTAATCATCAAAATCGATTTTAATAATAAAATCCAATAATATTTATAATTATATGAAGTTTTAAAATCTAATAATAAATTAACATCAATGAGAATTCACATATTATTACAAAATATGCTAACATTTTCCTGTTCAATATTATTTGCATCGTATACTGATTTGTTTTGATTTGATTTATCTTCATTTATCGACATTTCTAAATTAGATTGGTCACTATTACTTATATTAGCAGTTTCTAATGTTTGTTGTGTTTTCGCAGTACTATATGGATCAGTATTATTTAAACTCTGAGAAGTTATACTCGTTATATTATTAGATGAAGTTAATTTATCTGCAGAAAATATTTCATTGGGTGTACTATATATTTCTTGCGAGTTTTTATCTGATATAACTTGTTCCTGGCTTTGTTCATTACATACTTGTACATTTTCAAATGTATTTGCATTATTATTAATTAAATGATTTGAATTAGTTTGAACAATATTATGATTAGTTTCAATCAAAATATTATTATTTATTACTTCTTCATTAGTATCATTTTTATATAACTTCGTGTTAGGTTTATCACATTGTTGGCCAATAAATTTATTTATATCCCTGTTATTTATCTTAACTTTTTGTACATCAAGTATCTGAACTTTTATTGGTGGTTGAATAACATCTTCAAATTTATTTTCAAATAATTGATCATTTTTTGACAAAAAAGACGAAATATTTGTCTGGTTTGATAAATTTGAAACATCTTTGTTATCTCCATCAGTACTATCAAGAGGTCTCTTTTTTGTTATTATATTATAGATATTTTTAGAAGTAGAAGACACATTTGATAAAACTTTATTAAAAATGTTTTTTTCCTCGACTTCATTAACTGTATTAATATAATGATTACAAATTTTATTTGCAATAAAATATTGTAAGTGAAACTAATTAATTTAAAAATATTTTTATTTATAATAAAAAAAATATTACCTATTTCTTCATTTTTATTATTAGTATTATTAATATTAAGATTGTCTTCAAGAGATTTTGTTAAAGAAATATTTTTGTAATTAAACCAAAAATTCAGAAATGAATAATTATTAGTCAATTTTTCCTTCTGTGTTAGTTTTGTGTGTAAATTTGTCAATTGCTCTTTTTTTTCTATTATTCTTTTATTTAAAGTAAATGAATCGTCATAAATTTGTTTTTCATTTTCTATATATAAATATTTATGTATTTTTTTTATTTATTTGCACTTAAAATTTCGCAATATTGAAAAAGTATTTAAAAATTAAATAATATAAATACCTTCATTTAACTTTAGTTTCTCTAATTTCAAAATTAATTTTTTTGTTTGATCGACTAAATCTTGATTTTTCATTGTTAAATTAAAATATTCCTCCTTTTTACAATAATTTTTTTGCATTGCTTCTACAAACTGAACAATTTTTATTTGACTTATACGACGCCTAATTTTTTTCAAACAATTTATTTTTTCAGTTTCATCAATATTTTTTTTCTCGTGTAATACAATTTCAATATCAATTATTTTTTTAGATTTTTTTAATTCCCGCCTAGCAATTGCTAAAGGATAATTTTCATACTCTTGTAACTGTTCATATATTTTACTTTTATACTCATTAGCAATATTTTTTCTCATACTAAATTCATTCTGTATGATTTCTTCTTTTAGTGATACATAATTTTCTAAATTTAGTCGTACATCTTTTAATAGCTGTATAGAATTCTGTATTTTTTTAAGATTATTCAAAAGAAATTCATTTCGTTCTGTGCATAATGATAATTTCATTTTAAAAGATTCATATTTTGTTTGAATATCTTTAAGATTCTTCTCTAAAACTTCTTTCTTTTCTTTCAATTCTATTTTCAATATAAAAATATTTTAAAAAATATATGAATAATAAAATACAATAATATAAAATATATTATTGAATAAATTATATATATATATATATATATATATATATATATATATGAATGTATGTATGTATGTATTTATGTATATATATAAATCACAGAGAGTAGAGAAAATCATATTTTGCGTATTAGAAAAAGTTTTACAAAGCTTTCATATGAATATCAATATTATTAAAACTGAAATCGTGATATCTAGTAAAAAGAAATACTAGCCACAGTAAAAGTTAAGAATCCGGAAGGAGAATAAATAAACACAATCGGTTATTTGGGATACATGCTTATATTTAAAAATGAAAGTACAGTGAAAATTTCGACACATTGACAAAAAAGTTTCAAAATGAAAATAAAATTGATAAAAGGAAATTTGGATACAGATTTTAAAAATAAATTTTTCAAACCCTATATATTTTATGTAATGCTTTATGAAAGGGAAATCTGGAACATCCTTAAACAAGATCAAAAATGACTGGAGGTTTTCAATGTGTATGATGAAAAATTATCAAGTTCCTGGAAAGATAAATTAAGTAATGTAAAAGTATAAAAAAAAATATAGTAGAAAAAATATCTTTTATTAAATTAATCTGGATAAGAAAAGGAATGTTGTTCTGTTAATTATTTAAATATAATACATTTCTAACAAATATATTTGGAGGAAAATCAATGAGCAATTCAATAATGGGATTCATGAACTACGAAAAAATGAAAAAAAGCAGGAGAAAGACGAAGGTAGCTGTTGAGACAAGGCAATTGCCTTTGAGAATGAATGTTTAAATATATATATATATATATATATATATATATATATATGTATTATATGTATGTATGTATGTATGTATGTATGTATGTATGTAAGTATGTATGTACGTACGTACGTACGTACGTACGTATGTATGCACGTACGTATATATGTATGTACGTACGTATGTATGTATATATACGTTCATATAAATAAAGTAAAAGTAATATAACTAAGTTTCTTTTAAAAATAATAATAAATTTTAAACCACGCCTACTTTCATAATACAAATTTTCTTCATATTGGCGACGTTCTGAGATTAAAACAGCGGATGTTATTTTGCTGAAAGCTTCAAATTCTAAATTCGAAGAATTTAAATTATCTTTTGATTTTGAATATAACTTATCAATTACAGCCATTTCTAAATTCCGTATATCGTAACAATGGAATGTTATACCTTTGAAATAAACAATAACAGTGGAAGAAACTTTAAATAACAATAAAAGAATAAGTACCAACTGTTCATAATAAACCATAAATATTACTACTGCCAGGCCCGCCCCTTCCATATGTGCAATACATACGGGAGGCCAAGCTTTAGGGGCGGCCGATTCCAAGAAAAACACTAGGTTACCTTTAATTTTTAGATATGTGAAACAACACATTCTTTAAATTTGTCTAGCCACATCAGCCTTTATATAATATTTTGACCTGTTCGGCGTTACTTGATTGTAGCGTTTAACTACATATTACTAAGAGACTATTTTCGAATACAAACACATACTCATTGTATTTTTAACACATTTCTCTGAAAATTTCGATTATCCTTTCCCTTGAAGTTAATAAATATCATAACAAATAATCTGCTATGGAAAAAGTGGGCGACTGAAATATTTTCGCACACGGGAGGCCGATCCCTTTGGAACGGGCCTGACTACTGCATACATAAAACTAGTATATTAATTGATTCGAAACTAAGAAAACGTTTGGGATAAGACAAAACGATTTAGATTTAATTTTTATATACATACATCCATACACACACACACACACACACACACACACACACATATATATATATATATATATATATATATATATATATATATATATATTTATAATCGAATGTTAAACAATACAATACTTGAAATAAATTTATAAAGGAATATTAAAATTTTTAAATTCTATTTCTTTTTATTGGTGTCAATAAATAAGTGAAATAAGGCAAATTTTCATTAAAATAACTGAATTTTATTGACATAAATATTTATAATAATAAAAATATTCGAAAAAAATATTGCATTAATACAAACTTTCCATATTGGCATATTCCATTATATGTACACTGCATTCTCAAAAAATTAATTGCATAGCATCAATGATTTATGTTTTATTTCTTTCATTAAATGTTTTTAGATTTCATTTGATTCGAAAATGAACATATTTGTGAAATAAACTACTTTTTCTACATTTTCACCATGTTGTATTCGTCATTTATTCAAATGATTAAATTATCTGATTTCAAAAGATTTTTTCCATTTCCATATAACTATTATATTAAATGAACACATGTTTAAAATATGTATAACAGAGTAGGTCTTATTTGAAGTCTTATGCAATTTATTTTAATAATTTAATTTGTAACTACGTTCTTTCCACATCATATTTTTTTAAAAATGTTAATAAATGTATATATATATATATATACATACATACATACATACATACATACATACATACATACATACATACATACATACACACACACACACACACACACAGGTAGATAGAGAGAATTTTAAATAAATGTATTTTTAAACAATTCAAAGAAGTTTGATAAAAATTGATATAATTGTAATAAACTCATAAACATTTCTTTAAAAAAATGTATAACCTAAGTCATTTTTAATATTTTATATTAAACAAAATATTGAAATGTATTAATGACTAATCAAATCCTTTGTTTTATTAGATGGAACTGTTTTATACTATGCACACATATATATGTAAATGTATACATGTATATAATTACTATATATTATTTGTACCCTTACCTATGTTAATACGTTATCATATATTATTTTTTATAAAATTTAATAATAAATATAAATTTAATAACTTTATTTACTAATCAAATTTTCTTTTAATAGAATCTATTTGAAGTTATTTTTACTAACAAATGTATAAATAGTTATAGTAATATTCAATAAGTTTTTAAAATAAATATACGAGTTTTTTGAAATGATATAATTTCACAAAAATTACATCATTCAGAAATTATATATTTTTTTCAATAATTTTAGTAAAAATATACAATAAGTTTTGTAACCTTTCATAATTTCTATTTAAAATAATATAAAATATATGCTAGTTACAATATATTACTGTAAAAAGTACACAACAAATGACAAATTAAATATCACACATTATAAAATAATATTTGTGTATATTATTCAATGAATAAAAAATATGTAATGCTATCAAAAAGTAGATGCAATTATAGTTCGTATTATAAAATATCAATAAATAATTAGGTACTTTTAATTATTTACATATCTCTATAAGAATTATAAGTAGTTAATAAATAATAGAGTTAAAAATTAATAGTTAAAGGAAATTTATATTCACAATACAACAAAATAAAAAACTTTGACGTTACTTACATCAAATAGTGATATCTGAATTCTATTACTGTCAAAATACAGAATGTTTCAAATGATTTTAACGACTCCATGACAATAAAATAAAAAAAATATTATATTTTGTTATTAAAGTAAAGAGTAATTAACGAATACATCTCAGTGAAAAATAGAAAATGTTAATGAATTCTGTAGAAAAAATAATCTTTAGATTTTACAATCAAGATATAAATTTTCATAAAGCAATTTTTATAAAATAATCATATATATACATACATACAAACACACTTATATGTATATATGTCAAATATTTACTACTACTTTAACTATACTTGAATTTATTCTTTAATATACAAGCATACACACGTACAACTAATAGATACATTTACATATACAAACAACCTTATAAAATTTTACACAAATAATGTATGACCAACACAAAAACAATCCTGTTGAATGTATATAATATAAAAGAAAAACTATTTATAAAAATTGTTTTTCTCAATGTATATAACATATATAATTGATTTAGAATCATATTTACATGATTTTGTTATTAAAAGATTAATGAAAAGTTGTAAATTTAACTTTTTAACTAAATCAATTTATTTTCCTTCATTAAATCATTTTACACACACACACACAATCATTTATTCAAGGATTCTATTGAACTATTAAATTTGAGGTTCAGTTCACATAGCAAATGTATGTTATAAAAATCCTTATTTTCACACACTATATACATACGTGCACACACACATATATATAAATATATATATATATATATATATATATATATATATATATATATATATATATATATATATATATATATATTCCTTTAGAAACAATTGAAACATTACTCTATATGCAGTATTAAAATTACATATAGAAATTCAATTAATCCATATCTATTTAAAATTTTAAATTGTAAGGTTGTTTACATATACAGCAAATGTGTAATTTAAAAAATCCACTAAAAACTAATTATCACGAGACAATAATGGAACAAAAGAAGTAAATAATTTCTTATTATAAATTATTTACTCTATTTGAAACCAACATTTAATCAATAACTTATAACAATAGAAGAAATATAAACATTAAATAATATTTTATTTTATCATTTTAAATATAAACAATTAATTTTATAGAAAAGAGTACACTTTTCAGTGAATATATACATAATGTAAACCTTTATTTTTCAAGTAACAGTTGTTTATTTTGTAACAAAATCATGATAATAATGATAAAATTTTATTTAATTTATGTTATATATATATATATATATATATATATATATATATATATATATATATATATAAATGGAAGATGTTTTAGTACATAAAAATGTCTTAATTGTATTTTTTTAAAATATATATACTTAATGATTTTAATCTGATGCAATGAATGTTATATGAGTGTTTCTGTATTTCGTACTACATTTAACATATTTGTGTATGTGCATACGCATATATATATATATATATATATATATATATATATATATATATATATATATATATATATATATATATATATATATACATATATATGAATACATCATGTATGTATATACATATTATATAACAATTACATTATACTACAAATATTCAATCATATACTAAAAATCAATTGCAAGTCAACAAATTGATGAAAAATTGGGTTTATGAATTTTTTATGACATTTTCCCACTTTATTTCTTTTATGTTTAAAACTGTGTTAGTTATTGATACAAAAAATATATTAAATTGTTAAATTAGTTTTTCTTCCTAAAACAAGAAAAATTAACAACAAAAAATTTATTAACACTTCTAATTGAATATATATTACAAAGTGGAAAATGTCTATTAATTTTCTACTCACTTGTTATTTAAATATAAATTATTTAATGATATCAAAACAATATCTAACAATCAAATAAAGAATCTATCAATAAGGCTAGTCATGACTGATACTATGCAAATGCTGATTGGAACTGGTTCCTGGTTTACTACCATGTAAAACCCATTCTACAAAGTCATCTATCAATACAGGCCAAGCACCTTCTTCATCATAATTGCTCATATCATCAGCAATTTGAGTTGAAAAATCAAGTAATAAATTCCATGTATCTTTTGGAATTGATCTCTTATGATGTTCCTTAATATAGAATTTTAAAAACAATGTATAAAATTATTATATACATTTTTATAGAAATTCAAAGTATTTGAAAATAAATTACCTGTAAAAACGTGCACCATAATTCTAAGAATTTGAAGCGATCTTTTAATACTATGTTCCAATATGCCAAGGCCATGTCTAACTCTAAACTTTTTTGCCCTGGATTCTTTGCGTAATTAAATGTAAAGTGATAAAATTCTTTAAATTTTTGTTGATCTTTTAATTCATTTTCTAAGGTTGGTAAGCGATTTTTCAATTTATCAACTGAATCTGTACCTAATTCAGTCATTCCGGTCATAAACTCTTCCTGTGTGAATTCACATTGTGTTGCTGCTTTGAACTTCCAAGCAATAATTAATACTAATTTTGAATCTGGAGAGAGGGCTAAATCATCTAAAAATTTCATAATACCATCTGCAGTGATTTTATCAGGTTCACTGGGATCTTTATAACGAGAAAATAAAGATTCAAGCTTTTTGCGATCTACTGTAAGTCTAGGTTCTCTATAATATGCTTCTGGATTTTGAAAATAATTGTCACTTGCAAGATCCAATTTCCAATCATTTTGAGATAGACAATATATAGCAGTACTTTCACCAGTTTGTGTAAAAGATATAAACTTTTTAACTTTATCTCTCTGCGAAGATTTTAATTTGTGCTGAAAAAGACACAATATTATTTAATAATATATACATACAATCATATTTAAATTTTTAATTCATCATTGTCAGGTTATGTATTATGATAAATATTAAATATTGTAATACTTATATTTAAATATCTGTCTATTTGATTTAAATAAAAGATATGTATTAAATTATTTACCATTTTTTGAAAACTATAAAAAAACCCAATTAATACAGAAGAAATGACATTTATGAAGGTTTTGTGATTCAGATTGAATAACCTTAAAATTTAACTAGTACAGATATGCCAAACTATAGACACCATTGCTCACTGACAAATATTTGAAACATGGTATTCGTTGATAAATGAAATTAAAGTTATTTTGAAAACGCATTTATTACTTATATATATGTATATGTAAATATTTATATTTGAATAAGAGATTATATTTAAATAAAACAGAGTAATTGAGAAAAACTGTTGCCATCTATATTTATAAATTACAACCCCATATTTTTAAAATGTGTATAAAAATATTTAAATTCTTATTGCAATTTAATAAAAAAGATAATAAATACATTAAACAATTTAGGTATTACTCTAATAATAAACAAATACGAGTTCGTTTTGCTCCAAGCCCTACTGGTAATTTCTAATCTATATTTACCTATATATCTGTCTATCTATCTATCTATATATATATAAAATAAGTTTTCAATATTTATGCATTTTATTTTTATTAGGATATCTGCATTTAGGTGGTCTTCGAACAGCTCTATATAATTACTTATTTGCAAAACGTAATAATGGCAAATTTATTTTAAGAATAGAAGATACTGATCAGGTAAGATTAGTTGAAGGTGCTCAAAAACAACTAATTGAAGATTTAAATTGGTCGGGTATAGTAATAGATGAAGGTCCTGGTTTAAATGGAAACTTTGGTCCATATATCCAATCATTAAGACTTGATATTTATAGGTAAATTATTTATCATTTTTAAATATTTACAAACTTTATTTTTCTGCTAATAATTTATTTTAGGAAGTATGTAAAGCAATTATTAGATAATAAATCAGCATATTATTGTTTTTGTACAGACCGTAGACTTGAAATTTTAAAAAAGGAAGCACTACGTACCAGAGAAGTTCCTAAATATGATAATAAATGTAGAAATTTATCTGATCATGAAATAGAAAAAAAAATGAGGCAAGGCGATAAATATTGTATACGATTTAAAGTAAATAAAATAAATATTTTTTCATATAAATTTCATTTTTAATTTATTTCAAATATATTTTATTTATCTAGTTTATAAATTTTTAGTTAACATCTGATTGCAATGAATTTGAAGATATGATATATGGAAAAATTCAATACGACGTTTCTTTAAATGAGGGAGATCCTGTTATCATAAAATCTGATGGTTATCCTACATATCATTTTGCTAATGTTGTTGATGATCATTTAATGGAAATATCTCATGTCTTAAGAGGTGTTGAATGGCAAATTTCAACTACAAAACATCTTTTATTATATAGGTATACAAAATTAATAATTTTATGAAGTGTATAAATATTATTTATTTGAAATTGTATCAAAAAGATCAGTATATATATATATATATATATATATATATATATATATATATATATATATATATATATATATATATACATATATATATATATATATATGTTTATCTGTATGTATATATGCTCATAGGGCTTTTCATTGGACACCTCCTAATTATGGGCATTTACCTTTATTAATAAATGCTGATGGAACTAAATTAAGTAAAAGGCAAGGAGATATAACAATTTCTAATTATCGAAATTCAGGAGTGTTACAGCAAGCATTAATTAACTTTATTACTAATTCTGGAGGTGGATTTGATAAAGAATTAAACATAAAACAGAAGAGTTATTCAATGAGTGAATTAATAACTATGGTATTTAGTATTTTTTTTATGAATTACTATAAGTTATGCTTAAACATATTATTGTTTAGTATATCAATAAATATTAAAAGTAAGTTTGTATGTAGTAAGTGTATTTTTTAACCATTGAATTATTGTAAAAAAATATTTTATATGAGATAATATTTTGTGCAAGATGAAGTATTACACATATAATTAAAATAGTTATTTAATGCAGTAGCTCATATTACTTTAATATACCATTCAATTTAAATTTAATATCATTAAATAAAATTATAGGTAAATTAATTATATATAGTTTTTGTTAGTAATATTTTTTGATTTTCAGTTTAATGTTAATAAAATAAATAATCATTCTGGTAAATTAATGTTGGATCGTTTATGGGAATTCAACCAGTTGGAACTAGCAAGGTTAATTGGAAATGAAAGTTCTCTTAAAGTTTTAACTAAAGAAGTAAAAAAAATGGTTCTTAACACATACAGTGACAAGTGAGTTGTTAGTTTGTACAAAATATTTTTTTATTAAAGTGTAACATGTAATTATATTTCCAGGTACAAACCTGAAACATTGCAGTTAAGTGATGAATATATTAATTCAATAATAAGATGGTCTATTACACGAATTACAAAGTTAGCAGATTTAGTTTCTCAACACTGGGCTTTTATTTGGGTAACACCAACTTTTGAAACAATACTAAATGATGATGAAACTGTTCCAATTATAAACAGCATTCTAGAAATCCTGAAAAATAATAACATAGTTTTAAGTAAAAATTCTTTAAATAAATTGTTTAAGGATTTTGCTGTAAACAATCAAATGGAATTTAGTAAATTAATGAGAACTTTACGAATGATTATAAGTGGACAAAAGGTATTTTTTCGTAATAGTTGTATATTATTTTACTTCTTTCAATGATCTTTATTTTAGGATGGTCCAGGTGTAGCAGAAATGATTGAAATATTAGGAAAAAATAATACAATAGCACGTCTGGAGAATTACTTAATGAAGCAAAGAAGATAAATATATATTTATTATATGTTGATAGAATTTACATTTCTGTAATAATTAAATTGAACACAGTTTTTTAATAAAAGTATAATTTGTATATATTGATTTTAAATAAAATTATAAAAATTATGTAGATGTTTTTTTGGACCCAGTTGTATGTATATTATGTTTTTAAAAAAAACTTTTTCGTAAATTTTATATAAATAATATTTTATTTTGAATACAAGTAGTAAAAATTAATGGTTAGTAAATCATAAAAAATATATATTTAACAATGAATCTGCTTTTATAGACAGTTGTTAATTTGAAGAATATTGA
Source organism: Neoneuromus ignobilis (assembly GCA_029203775.1). Taxonomy (NCBI): domain Eukaryota; kingdom Metazoa; phylum Arthropoda; class Insecta; order Megaloptera; family Corydalidae; genus Neoneuromus; species Neoneuromus ignobilis. Next base: position 19,598,669 of record CP092095.1, read on the forward strand.
AATATGTTTATATAAATGTGAGAAAAACATTTATAAAAATTAGAATATAAAGTAATTATAAAAATAATACTTTTTAATAATTTTTTTCAGCAAATTTTAATAAGTATTTTTATTGATTAAATAATATTTTTACTTTATTTAATAAACACTTATTTTTTCAACATCTAAATTATATTTATGACCTTTCAATTAATTATGAAAATATTATCATTATCATATATTAACATAAAATCATAAACTTCAAACAAAGTTTTATATTCACAATATAATTAAAGTTGACTGAAAACAGCTAATTTACATTATTAATTTAAATTAAATACTTTATAAAATGAATTCGTTTAAAAATCCAGGCCATTACTTTAACTATCAACATAATTTTTATAAAAAAATTATAATATTTTTATTCTACTTTAGTATACATTAAAATATATTAAAAACATCTAAAAAATATATACAACAAATTAACTGTAATTTATGATTTATAAAATGTTTAATATAAAATTAATTATATTAAAAAAAACTGTTCAAATAGCACAATAACAATAATTATATATTGCTGTTTAATAAGCGACTGCAAAAATATCACAGTTTTTTTACAGCAGTCTTAATTTTTCAAATAGAAATATTAACTTACAATTTTTTTATATTGTAATTAAATATAAATTAGTTATATAGGTATGTATATATATAATATACATAATAAATAAAATGTAGTATCTGTTAATTAATAATTTTAAAGCGAAAAAATCAAACAAATAGTTTTCTAGTGCTTAATTAAATTTTAGTTTTAATTAAAAACATTTATATAATGTTTTCTATTTTCTTTAATATGAAAATCTGATAAAATATTTCAAGGAAAATACAATATTTGTAATTAATATTTCTTTCTGTATAGGAAAATTATAAATATAATGACACTATTGTAAGATTTTTAAAATTATAATCAACAGGCAACACACAATTTGGTCCTTTTTATATCTTAACATTTTTCATGTTTCATATTTTTATAAATTCAAATGTATTTTTAAATTTCGTATACTGTTTACTAATAAATTGGAATGATGTAAATAAGAAAGAAAAAACATATATACTAGTAAAAATGTTTTGAAACTATGTTGGGTATAAAAATTAATTAATAAAAATCAGATATTATTAATAAAGAGATATAATTGATTTTTATTAAATTAAAATTTAATGTATTAATAACGTTTTTCATATTTTTCCTCATTATTTGTATTTGTTTATATTTCAATATGTAATTTGTTCATAGAAGAAAAATTGAACATAATAGAATTATGCATTTAAAAAAGATTCTTTATTGCAAATACAAATAATAAAATTGAAAGGTCTTTGCTGTTGATTCATTTAAATCAATTTCATAAACATTTCCTACAATAACTATTTCTGTTAATTAAAATTATTTTTGTTCAAACATAACTGTTTTTTTTTCTTATATATATGGATTAGTATTAAATGATCATTCAGAAATTTGTAAATTTTCAATTTCATACTTTATTGTATAACTTTTAAAATCAATTTGTAGATATAATTATTTCAAGATAACAGTTTTTAAAATGTGTACTTAATACTCAGAATCTTATGGCAATCATTGGTGTCTGGCAATAAAACATTTTTAATGCTTTTAATAAATATTATTATCCACTACTATGTCTCTTTTTATTTCAATAAAGAAATTATTAAAATATACGTCGTAATAAACACCTAAGACATTAGAACTTATAAATTTATTTTAAGATGTATGTACGGACATTTATCTTTAATCTCCTTCTAAAAGGAAGATATCTTTAATCTGGAGTTCAATAAATAAATATTCTAATAAATATCTATTCTCTTTTGAAATGATTTTTATAAAAGTAATTTTCAATAATGAAGTTTTATAAAATTATTCAATTTATCATTTATAAAAAATGAAGATTCGATTTACAATCTTCATTCAAGAACCAATTAAGTCATAAGATTTAAAGTGTTAATTGAGAGTTTTACATTTTTGGATATAAAATTAAATTGATTTTAAATTTAATAAAAATCGAAAAATGCGACATTCTTATTTATTACTAATCCAATATTTTAATGTTTCTGATCATATAAATCTAAATTAGTAAATATTCATTTAAATTAAAACTGTATAAGTTAAATATTTATAAATATTACTATTATTTGTTATATATATATAATTTTTACATATAACAATAATTTCTTGTTCTTATATTACAAAAACACGTTTTATTCCAATATTAGATAAGATATATAAGTTATTACGATAAATATTTATAAGATAAAATATAATTGTTTATAGCTTTATAGATCACATTTTAATATAAAATTAATATTTTCATCACGTATATTAATGAGTAACACATAAATCGTTTAAAAATAGAAATATAAGAGAGAACACAATGCTCCCTAATAGTAACAATATTATTTTTAAATATTTATATATTTTGTATCTAATTAACTTTATTCGATGTATGTATATATCTTTATGTATGACAATAAGATAAATACATACAACGTTTTTTTTTTGCGGCTAATTTTCATTTAACAACACTAATTATAAATATTTGTATGCAGTATACCATAAGATTGTAATAATTATAGTGAAAAACATGCACTTAAAGGCAATATACAATGATTATCTCAGTTGATTTCTAAATCTAAATGGATTTTCAAATTAATTATACTCTAATACATGCAAGTTTATAAATAATACTAATTTTTATTGTGTTGTTTTTACTGAAGACACTGTGCAATTTTTATAATTTACAGAAGCTTCTACGAAGTTATTAAAATATATATACTATATAATGGATTATTTAATAATTTATTAATTAACTTTATACATTCAACTAAATATTTTTTTGTTAACACATCGTAGGCGGGCAACGCGTCTCGACGACGTCTTTCGCGCTGTAATAGTATGGAAAAGACGTCGTCGAGACGATGCCCACGTATAATGTGTTAAAACAGTATAAATATTAATGGCAATGAGAAAAGCATGATCATTCATTCCTAATATAAAATTAATTAGAAATGTATAGAAATAGAAATGATATAATATCTATATATTTTATTTCATAAATGTTTAAAAATATTATTATCATTAGATGAATGAATTTTTAATTTTAGTAGATTGTTATACATATAAGCTATAAAATAAGTATTAAATATATTCACATACATACACACTCATAAATATATATATATATATATATATATATATATATGTACGTGTGTGTGTGCATAATTAAATAAATTCCAGTTTCCTTTAATTCATTCTATAACGAATGTTTAAAATATTGCATACACAAATGGTTTAATATAAACAAGTACACTTAATAAAGATGACTAAAACAGAAAACTAAATTGGACGAAATTTCATTTTAAGATGAAATTTTGATAAAATAAACAAATACAAGCGATTTAAAAACCTCCTTTTTATCTTATTTGTATCTATTTTTTCAATTAGTTTTGTAAAATTTGTATATCATTTATAAATTTCATTTAGGAAATTTTTTACGAGATCAAAACAAATACATTTAAAATAAAAATAATTAAAATTATAAATCATATCTCAAGTTATAAAAGTATTTAATTTGTAATTAACATTATATGTTTTATATTTATTTTATATAATTTGAATTAAACTGTTCAAGAATTTTTTTAAAAATATTCTTATTTTTATGACATGTAATAAATTATATATATAAATAATTTTAGAAATAAATATTTAAATTATTATTATAATATTTTTCAATATAATATTTCAGATACTTATAACCATAATCTATTTACAAAAATGATATTCGAATTTCCAGTATAATATTTTTATGTAATAAATGATAATATAAATATATTATTTACATCAAAATACTTAAATGTACAAAATTTCGAAATTAATATTAGTTTATATACAAAAAAACTTATTACAAAGAGATTTTTATCTGCATATAAATTTGTAAATATAAAAATATATTAGAGACATTACGTGAATGAATTTAAAACTAAGTGATTTGATATTTTTTTTAATAACAATGAATTTAATTTAAATATACCAATGATATACTTCAATTCCCATACATAAAATACTGTTTCATATATTTAATAAATAATTAGAAAAAAATGCACAAAATACATTCCACATTAAGTTTCGTAGAGTATTGATGTTATTTATGATAAAATAATAATTATATCATGTCCAAAATATGATTGTGTATTTATTTAAATATGTTAAATAGATTGAATAAAAAACATACTAACATATATATATATATATATATATATATATATATATGTAAATTGTTGAAAAAATATTTGGTCCTACACTATATATTAGTTTTATCTTTAGTTTTATCAGAATTAAATAAATGGTCATTCTTGCATTAAAGAATAATGCTAAGAAATACAACAGTTTATAATGATTTAAATTGCTCTTATAGATATTTTTCATATAGAATGAACTCTAAGAGATTAAACGTTCCTAAACACTATTATAATGGAACAGTTGTGTTGAAATTATAATAATAAATATGTATAAAATATCATTTATATATAAAATTTGTACAAAACAAGTGTGTAATGTAAAAGCATGTATAAAAGTATGTTCTTTAGTGAATGTAGTTTAAATTAATATTTTTACTAGTAGTATCTCACTGGAAACTACATAATTAAAACTGTATAAAAATTTAATTTAAACAGTTCCATATCAAAAAATAATTCATTAAGTCATAAACACATTGATACAGTTGTAAATATATATATATATATATATATATATATATATATATATATATATATATATATATATATATAAATAGTTATTATTTGTAAATGTTAATTGATTTTAGTTTTATAAAATTAAATTAATATTGGAATTATTATATATTGCTAGTACTTAATAATTGCTTTAAATTTAGAATTTGTGTTGAGAGCTATTTATATATTTTTTAAAAAAATTTTTGAATGAAAAAGATAATATAGTACTTAGTTATGCTTATATATTTATATAAAAATGTTCAAAAACTTGAACTAAATATTCAAGAATAATTAGTAGATAAAAATATTGTTGTCATTGATACTGAATATAAGACTAATGTAAATATTCTTGATTCATCTTCAAAGTTTTCAATACGTATATCTTAAAAAGAGTCTATAATATTTGGCAAATAATATAATTAAAATTAATGTATCAAAAATAGTTAAAGGGAGACATATTCTAATAGTGTACGAATATAACAGACACAATATAATGTGAAATATCTTGACAAATTATTCAAGAAAAAGTATTATTTAAAAGAGATCACAGATAAATAATACACTTTATTTGTAACTGATATGAATTACGAATAGTTATGAAATTAGTCCAATAATAACATTATTTTCTTATTAAGTAGAAAACACTTATTTTGAAAATATATTTTATAAATATTAATAAATGATTATTATTCATTATTTCAATAGAAATATTTTAAATTAATAAATAGTTATAAATTATTGTTGCGTTTATAAAATTCATTAATATTTCAATATATATAACTAGAATAAAAAGTTCAAAATGGAAATTGGTCGATTATATAGCAAGAAGAGAAAATTATTGATGGACATCAAAAATTATTGTAAATCCAGAAATACGAAAAGACATAAGAAGAAACCAATAGATAGAATAGAGATATAAGAAATTGGAAGAAAAAACCGATGAATGGCTGGAATTGGAAAATGTTGAGAAAAGTCTTCATTCAGCAGTGGATAAAAAAGGACATATGATGGTGTTATATATATATATATATATATATATATATATATATATATATATATATATATATAAATATATATATAATATTCAAAATTCGTTGGAATGGACTGGAAGAGAAAGGCATCAGATCGCTCGAATTGTAAAAAAAGAGAGGCCTTCATCGAGCATTTGATGGAAAAAGGCTGATAACGATGATGATATATATGTATATGTATATATCCAGAATTGAATAAATCAGTGATTATGATACACACTGATGTAAATGTATAAAGCACTGATGTAGTTTGACACTGCACAGTAAAATTGTAAAAAATCATTTTTATGATTTATATGATCTTATAATTAAAATTTTCCTATTCTGAACAATCATTTCGGTTTTTATGCCTAAAAGTTTACCCGTTTTAAGATATTTATCTGGTAAACATTTTTTTTATTATTATTAATTTATAACTTATTAATGAATGTTCGACTAATATATTTCTAAAATAGTATTATATATCTACATGAAATATAATATTTATAGGATTAATTTAAAATGATGATGAATATTAAGTACGACTTTCTAATTGTAATGTCCAGGAAATAATTATTTTCGACAAGTTCAAGTTCATAATTTTATAATTCAGTAAATAAACTTGTAATTGAGATTTAATTATGGAAAGATTTTTTTGAACTAAAAAATATTTTAGTGAAACTTTAGAAAATATTAGATGATTTATATAAAAAAATTGTTATATACAGCGTTGAATTGAAAAAAAGAACAAAAAGTAGAAAACAAAATCTCGAAATTTTAAAATTATAAATATTTTATTTCGAAGAAATGAGATTGTATGTAAAAATCGATATTTACTTGAAAAATCTAATTAATATAATTTATTTATTTTTATTTAATTCGTAATATAAATATTTGATGAAAAGTGGATTAATGTATTTTTTTAATATTATCAATGATTAACAAGTTGAAAGGTGAGTTTTTCAAGTTTATTAATATATTATAATTTATTTATTTTTTCTTTGAAACAGAGGAAACAAAATTTAATTTAATTATCTATTTCATCTATAGGAAAATTACTGTAAAGGAAAAGTATGTCTATATTCATTATAATTCTGTTTAACACTGTTATTTTACTTTAACTACTTTTTATACAATCCATTTTTGGAATATGTTATATATTATTTGTCTATTAAGATTAAATTATACCCTTAAAGATTAATACATAATGCCATTAAGAAGTTTATTGCAATTTATTGGAAAAATATGAAATGTTCTGAGAGTACAAATTTTACTTAAAAATATTAATTCGGTTAATAATGAGTTAACGTATGTTTTTTGGACCCGACAGTTTAAAACTAAGATTTATCTGTTCTAACGAATACTTTTACCTCAATAATATATTTACATCTTGGAACTGAAATAAAAAATTAACCAAATATTGAAATAACTTCATGTATAATAGATGTGTGAAATATTTTTTAAATACATCCAAAAAATAATATTTATTATTCTCTGGACACTTTAATTAGTTTATATATATGAAGTAGTTGATAATTAAATGCTTCAATGAAGTATGATTGTCGTGAATATTTAATAACTGGATGAAAATATACTACTCACTAACATTCAGAATATGCCAAATCGCAAATTATTAATAACATATACTATGAATGATAATATTTATTTTTTACATTTTAAAGAAAAATTTTTTGAACACTCTTTTGTGTGAATATACATATTTACACACAATTTCAATGCTTCTATAGAAAAAACAATGGATTTTCTATAATATTCATGTTTATATAAGGCTTTATACTTGCTTTTTCAATTAATTGCATTTTACTATATCATTTATATATACATATATATATATATATATATATATATATATATATATATATATATATATATATATATATATACTACAAAGTGGAGAATTTACATAATTGTCAACGATATTATTTTAATGAATTTCTTAATTATTATATATTTTTTATTTATAAATATCTTAGATTTTGACGTATATAATAACTAAATATTGTTGAAACAAATTGATCAATATTTAAATCAAAATGTCTCTTATTTTTATTTTCGTAGCGTTTATAGTTTTTTAATTGCGAATTTATTAATTTTGAATTATATATGTATATAATCTGTTTATAATTATTATACAAGATAGTTATCATTATTGAATGATATAGTAGTGAAAGATGTATTTAAATAAAATATTAATAAGTATTCGAATAGATTATGAATTATTACAATTTATTCAATAGTATTTTATATATATATATATATATATATATATATATATATATATATATATATTTCTTAATTATTTTACTTAATAATGATGTGCAATTTACATAATATTTATAATTATTCTAAATCTGCTCTGCTTCTTGATATTAAACTACTTTTAAAATATACTTTCTACTGTTATTTAAAGATAATTCAATGTTAATTTAATCCAATTAAATATGAAAAATATGTATTTAGTCATATTATTTTAAGTAGAATATAGAAGAATTCTTTTCTGTAAAATGTAATTTTTAAAATCATATATAAATATTTATAAAGTTACCTACAATGCCTTATATATTAAATTGGTTTAAATTATAAAGAAATAAGATTAAATCATCTCATAAATTAAATAAAAGAAAAATTAAAAATAAAGAAATGGCAATAAAATGATCATTTCTGAAAACATATTTTTAAATGTTTTTTTATTAATAGTTTAATTAAAATGAAAGATTTACAATTGAAAAAATGAAAATGATAAATTATCAGAGAAAAATCAAAATATTCCTTGAAATCAAATTATATGAACAGGTAAACATTTTTCGGACTGGGTAGATTGTACTAAAAGTTCATTGAACTTTTAACAAAAGTTTGCAGTAAAATAATATGGCGTTTATATTTTAAAAATAATAATAAAAATATAAAAAAATAATAAATTAAGTTATTTAGTTTTTGCATGATGAACAAAGTATTCATAGTGGAATGGATAAAAAGACATTGTAGACTTATAAGATAATATTTTTTACTTACGATTTTCCGTTGATAAAAACTCTTGAGTAATTTATATATTTATTATCTTGACTAACTTATATATTTTATTATAAAACATTCTTATCAATGAATAAAAATGTTTGAACTTTACTTACTTATAAATATGTACAAATTATTCGAGTTATATTAAATTTGATAAGATGAAAGATTAATATATTAATAATATCTAGTTATATAATGTTTTATATCCTTTGGAAAATTACATTAACTAAAATTATCACAACGTTACCCCTGGTTAAGATCCTTTATCGCTTGTAGAATTCTCTTCACGTGTCCTACTTTAGTGACGCCAAGATCTTTAAGATCGCGACGTGCGAGGGTGAGTAGTTCTCGTCCTCTGATATCATTCTTTGTAAAACTATCTATATATTCAGACATTTGAAGCATGTCGAGCCATGTAGCAACCTCGTGTGTACCCCACGACGCGACATCTTTTGCTTGGCCTTCTTTTGGTCCACTTACCGTTTTACCAGTACGGAATTTCAGCCAGAACAGACCTTTTCGATTCTTCCGTTCCGACTGAAATAGAAATACAAAAAGAATTTGTTTAATCAGGAATTATAGTTCTACTGGATGCAACCGAAATAATTGGATTCTGGATGAAACCGTTCAATAATTATTCCTTGTTTATCTTATTAACAGATTTTACAATACAGTATTTTAATGATGATGACATGACATTTGAAATACACATCAGCGAATAAAATAAAATGATTAATGAACACTTTTAAAAACTCTCGAAACGAATGTACATTATATAATATTATATCAAAAAATAGACATAAAATAAAATGCGTACGTACTTGTTCATCTTGAATGGGTTGTAAATACACTAAGGAACCGTAATTTGTATCAACGATTGTGCATTTTCTCAATTCCATTTCCATATTTGCAAGTGCAACGCTCAGTTTACTTTCTAAATCTTCTCTTAGTTTCAAAAGATGACCTTTATCACGTAACAAACAGCAACATTCTTCATACAAATGTTTAATAACATTAACAAGTTTCGTAAACTCGATTCTCAAATCTTCTCCTTCTAAGATTTTCCCATTGGGATGAATATTTTCTAAACACGTTTCTGTCTTCATGGCGATCGAATAAACATCCACGTCGATATTTATATGGTTTATTGCTAAGATTTTAACCCATTTGACTAATGTCGTCGAGCATTCGATAAAATTCAAAAGCAACTCACTTTCTTCTTCATTAAACTGTATTTCTGGTTCACCAGAATGCGAAAATATAATTGAAGGTGGTTTTTCTATAGTGATCAATGGAGTGATTTTTCCTGTTAATGAATTTCTATGTGACTTTTCTTGAATGTTAGCTGTTAAGAATTGAGTGCTTTGTCTTAAGAATGTGACATTCGAACGAGCTAACTGTGAACTAATTGAATTACTTGCGGTCGAGTTATGATTCCGTTGTTTTTCTTCCCATGTTTTAAGAGACGATTCAAGTGCTCTATTGCGACATAACATCTGCATTCTATTTTTATGAATTATTCGTATCATTCCAGGTGGTTGGACCCATGCTTCACCATCGACTTGTACTGGAACTCCTTCGTCGCCTATTTGAAAATTACATTTATAAACATTTTCTTTGTTATTATTTATACTGAATTCGAACATAAATATGTTTTTATAATAATTTTAAAACTATAAAAGAAATTCGATTAGTTTTTTTGTTATTTTATTATATATTTGTAAATACAATACCTAAAATATTAATTTGTACTGTTTGACACTGAGCAATACGATGATGCTGTAAGTTAATTAAACGAGATGCAGCCATTTGAACAGAGCCAAATACAGCAACAACTTCGAGAATACGATCATCAAAAGATGGTGCAAGGAAACAATCGTTTTCTTTTCGACCTCCCCAAAAATTCGTTCCACCCATGAAACTGATATAAAAATAATTATTTTTAATACTATTTTTTTGATATTGGGATAAATTCATTTTACATAAATGAAACATTTACCTCATTAACTACAAGACTACAAAAATAATCATTAGAATACAATTATTCATTTAATATTTAAATTATTTATATACAGTAGTTATTACATATTTTCAATCAAACTCCGTAAAATGAACAATAATTACTATTGAATATTTTCATAAAATGTTGTCGTATTGAGATAAGTGATTAAACAAATTATATATTAACCTTGGAATGTTTAATATCACAATTCCTTGTAATGATGGTAGAGGTATACGAGTTCCATCGCATTCTAACTGGACCCTCTGTTCTAAATTACGATATGTACGTTGCAACCATTGTTTACTTCCAAGTACACCGTACCACATGTAATTCTTTGCTCGTGATCTACACTTTTCTGGGTGTTCTTCACGTTTATTATGAAAGTCGAGAGATATTTTTGCATCAATACCAATACCTAAAATATATGAATAATTATTTTTTTGTCAAAAATGTATACCAATCACATTTACCGAAATAATTATTCATTACACAACGTTCTATGAATCCTTCTAACAAAGTTTCATCGGGATCCATGAGAGGACTAACTGCAGCACACAACGCATCTGCATTCGCAAGTAAACATTTTTCTATGAATCCCGCTCCGCAGTTAACGTCTATAAAAATAAATATGTAAATAAGAAATCGACGTCATTAATAAACCGATACACTTACTTGGCCATGTGGGTAATCTAACCAGAGGATTTATAATCGGTAATGTTTTCTTTATTTCTCTCCTCTTTTCTTCCTTATCATCTTTTTTATCTTTCTTATCACTGAGACACTCTTTCGACCCACTATGCATGCTACTCGCAGATGCAGCCAACGCGGCTACTTCACTCGCTTTCAATAAACTACCGCTAGAAATCCTTCGAGTTGCTGCTGGCGAACCTTTTAAAAAGTTTAATTGATCTAAATCAATTCCTAAGAGATTCGAGTTTGAACTGTGTAGACTAGAAGTCGCACTATATGGTGATAGATAATTTCGTAAAAAATCATCTTTACCGAGATCATATTGAGATGAAGATTTGATACTAAATTCGTTTACGTTACTTGTACTTAAGTTAAATTCACTATTCATATTCGATAATTGATTTAAATCAGTGCAAATATCTCCTGAGTGTACAGGGGACGGTGGTTCTACGACTACACTGACTGCGGGGAACGCAGCACTGGTATTTAAATCTTCCGGAACGTTTATTGAACAAACAATTTCAGAATCTTCCCTTGTTTTTATGATTTCTTCATCATAACTTGTTTGTTTCAATTCCAATTGTACATTGTTTAATATTTCCGATTCTTCTGTTAATGTACTTTGTCTGTTCATATTTATTTCTGTTTTGATAACCTATTGTATAATGATTGAATTTTAATAACAACATTTTTAACAAAATAATATTTGTTTTTCATTACATTAGTAGAATATTATGCTAAAATTAAAAAAATCTGTATCTTAGATGCAATTTGTTTAAGTATGCAGGATTATGGATTTATTTGAGTATGTAGATTTATTTTATGCTACTAAAATAGTATCAGGGTTGTTAGCCTCACAGCAAGCACCTTCCCAGGTGGTAAATAGAGGAACGTTCATCAGATATGCTGGGTACTGGAGAAATAAAATACCAAGAATGGGCCAAAAATAATCTGGTCCATCAGGTTGCGTGTTTTACCACAGACTAGTAATCTCTTCAAGTAAAAATTACATTATTCATAATAACTCAGGATAAAATAAACCAGATGATTCTCAAGTTGATGTGAGATCGAAACAGGAGAAACAGTCTGTCTTTGAAATGAAATGAGTGAATGAATGAAGTGATAAAAACATTAAGTAACAGTTTTCACACATATATGAAAAATACTCATACTCACTTATAGTATTCTTTATTTTCAATGATTCAGTGAATAAAAAATTTCCCGGTTAAAACATTTTTTTATAAATACAAAATTTACAAACAGTTAAAATCGTTCAACATTTTAATAAAAGTGGTGATTGATATAAATAAATAAAATTTACAAGAAATACTTTTGTATATAAGAAAATCAAATCAATATTTACCTTGGTACTCTTCTGTCTTCCTCGTTTAAAAGATTTCCTCGCAATATCATTTCCTTCCACAAAATGTGCTAAACTACAATACTTAATCGGTTCAACAAGTTTTTGATCGTCGCTTCGATTATCCTTTTCTAAGAACTTATTTTGAGTCATGAAAGCTCGATTTTCAAATCCGAACTGCGTTTCAATATCTTCGATATGTTTCTGTTTAAAGCTACGGTTCCTCATTTCTCTATCTTTTTTATTATCGTACGCGTCGCTCGTGAAAAGTGTTGTATCGTCTGTGTAACTTGTATCAATACTGTCCTGATCGAAACCTGTCATATTAAAAAATGCGTCTTGACACAATATGGAACCAATATCGTCCATTAAAGATTCACCTTGGAGTGCTTCTGAATTCATGTACGTCTCGGAAATTTCCGGCGAATCTATATGATATATATGACCGTTTATATCTTCACCGTCGGAATTCTTTCGAGGACAAAACGATTTCTGATCGAGAATTTCAGACGTGATGCTAACTTCTTCATTGGAAATCGCTGATAAAATACTCGAACATTCCTTATCGTCGAAATAATCGTTTTTAATATTCGAATTGTCTTGTTCTTCTGCTACAGAATCTGGACTAACTAAGTCACTGCTTTCTATAATTTTTGTACTTTTTTCGGGTTGAGTGATTGAAACGATTCGTTGTTCAGGATATAAATTATCTTCGTTGGTTATGAATTCAGGTACACCTAAAGTAGGTGTTAATCTACTATCGGTATCACCTTGCACTTCCGCTGCCACAGCCGACGATCGTCTACTATCAGCGAATTCTGTTGGTACCGGAAGTGTTAATAAACCGTTCGTTTCCTCGCAAATTGAATCTCTATGAAAATCAGGTAAAGGTGAAATAGAAGTGAGACGAGCAGACATTAATGATTGACTTCTACTTCTTGGTAATGAAGATGGTTCATTTATTGATGCTACTTCGATAGTTGGCACTACCTAAAAAGAAATTTATATATATATTATTTAATTGCAATATAAAAAATATAAACTAATACTTCTATTTGAAAAATCGAAACTTTTATAATAGAACTGTTGTATTTTTACAATCACTTATGAAACACCATTATATATTTATTATAACTGACGTATTTGTTTTTTTTAAATATTCATCAATATTAAATGAAATTTAAATATTAGTGATAAAATTTTTATAAAATTGAAATATATAAATAAAAAATTACTTACTTTTAACGTATCCATTTCTTTTCCGTCATACGAAAATTGCTTTTTATCATTCGACGTCTCTTGTATAAACTCCATTTGTATATTTTGTTTCTGGACAGCTTGGTCTGTCTGTGTAACAAGATCATGTATTGCTTTTTTCAAACTATTTGCACGAGAGACCAATTCTTCTCTCTGTATGAACACTTTCTGCGATCGTTTACTCTCTCTTATATTACTGATATCTTTTTCGAGTTTTTCAGAACCCGATTCGGAATGATCGCCCTGTATTTTTGTAACAATATCTACCGTTTGATCCCGTTCGTAATTGACAAATCCGATATCTTCGCGGGTTAATGTTTCCAATAATGATTCCAATTTCTGTTGCAGAACATCGCAATTTGTACTTAAGTGTTTGCAGTTTTTCGAGATTGGATTTTCAGATACTTGTATAACGAAATTTTTGACTGAAGTATACAGATATTTAACAGAATTTAAAACTACTGTTGGTTCATCGGACTGTAATATGTTTTGTAGATAAGATATGAGTGATTCTTCGTATTGCATTATGGCAGTGGTCGTGAACGGTATTTCAATATCTATTTGTGAATTTGTTAGTGACAATTTTGGCATAACGTACGCTCGTTCAAAAGTCATAATACTCCATCGATCGAGCATTTTTGTACTAGCACGTTCGTACTTTTCGAGAAGTTGCGGAAGATGTGTGTCGTCGTCACATGACGAACCCCAACCAAGTACTCGTGATAAATCATTTCCTGTTCCTAATGGTAAGACTGCTATTTGACATTGCTTCTGAAATATATCAGTATTAACAAACACATGTAATAAAGGTATGTATAATTTATTACTAATTTTTTTAATAAATTATATTTTTTAATTTGAATATAAAACGATGACAATTATATTCTTACGTGCATATCGAGTTTGTCGATTTCAGATAAAACCCATCCGACAGAACCATCTCCACTACAAATTAATATACGAAATGGATCAAAGTGACGAAACAATCTTAAGCCTATCCGTGGTCCTGAAGGTATTAAATCAAATACTTGGGCTGGATTTAATAATTGTTTGAAACGTCTTAAGAATTTTACTCCTTGATTTTCACCTAAAAATAAAGTATACTAATAATTATGTATCAAATAATTCTATCGATATTTAAATAATACATTTTATTTATAAAATTACATAGTATTTAAATAAATTGATTACACATTTCATTTTTTCAAAAAAATCTTTTATCGTAAAGTACTTTGTAATTAAAACATTTATATATATATATATATATATATATATATATATATATATATATATATATATGTAGGTATATATTTTTTAAATTCTATAATTTATCCTCTTAAATTAATTCGTTTCTCTATGTTATATGAAATAAAAATTATTTTCAATTCTGTTTATTTGTAACTTGAATTTTCTTTCCTACATACCAGATTTCGAATTAACAAAGACTAATAACGGTGAAGACGCTTGTGGTCGTATTACATCCCAAGCCTCATCTTGAATACAATGTAGAGCTGTTGGAGGAACTACAGACACACGTGCTGGTCCTAGAGGACAAGCTGTATCTAATAATGGGCGACATGCCGTATGAACAGTACTTCTACACCACAGACATCGCCAATCTTGAAGTCTAATAATAATATATTATATAAGTCATATATAATATATTTATATATAGTGTATTATAGATAAAAATAAATCAATGATTTTAGTTACAGAATAACAAAGTTTTTCTAAAATTATCTGATATTCAAATGGATAGTCTAATAAAAAAAATACACGAAATTTATAAAACTAATAATGATTGTGAAAATTGCAAACATTAGTAAAATGCGAATTTATATACGTTTCATGTAGAATACTTTTGTGTTCATAATACCGTTTTAAATAAACGAGAAGTCATTACGCACATTTTCATTCGTTCGTATGAAAAAACTCATAGCATTATATTCTTTTTAAAATTTCAAGTTCTTGAAATGTGAAATGTACTTGAGACATAATTTACACTTTGCTACCTTTCTGTTTTTTATATAATGAACACTAAATTTAAAGTAAAGAACAGTACACGATATAAAAGTATAATACTTGAGAAGAACTCTACTACTCTTATATATTATTACAATTTAATTCCAAGATTTGAGACGAGAATTTTGAAATAAGTTTCTTTCGTCTATAATATATATTTTTTACATGATAAATTATACAAGGTTTATTAAAATTTTACAGTCATTTATATATAAAATATAATCTTTAAATTGTTTCGTTATTATGTTTAATTAAACATAAATAGTTATATGTAACCAGGTTTTTATTATATTGTGTAGTACATTAAATATATATATATATATATATATATGTGTGTGTGTGTGTGTGTGTATGTACAATTGATGAATTTTTTTCAATTTCCACGATAAAATTCACAACAATTCATAGATAGACTTAAAATTCATTATAACAGAAAAACTTAATATAATTCAAAATTTGAAACCCAAAATATCCTTTTGATGATTGTAAAAATCGAAATATCCAAATAAAGTAACACTTTACTGTTGGTCGAATTACAAGTGGATTATGTACTTTAAACTTTTAAAACTCGACGAAACCATTGACTAAATTCGCTACTGACAACAATTAACTGAATTTAATAAAACACTTATCAAAAGATCAATTTATGTGAACAGAATGTGTATTATTTTTCACTACAATAATACAAGACTATGTGTGGCTATGAAATTGCAAAGAAAATTAAAGGATTTTACTAGAAAATCCTTACACATATTTAATGTTCATCCGGTTTGGTACCTTCAAATTACCATCTATTCTGATATTTACAAAATCATATTAAATACTTAAAAAAAATTAAATTCGCATGAATAAATAAAAATATATAATATATCATGGACTTTTCTGCATCCAAATTATTTTATTTAAATCTTGTAGTGTTTAAGAATAATTCGTTTATAACAAATAATATTTATTAATTTTTATTTATAAAAATCGTAATAAAAAATAAATACTAATAATCAAAATGTTTATGAGATAAAACTAAAAGATTGTAAGAGAAAAAACTCACCGTAATACAGATCCACAAGTTTTTTCACAGACAACACATTTGGATGAAACTGGAAGATTTCCTTCGACCCATTGATGTGGCATGGTAATAGTCTAGAATAAAATAATTTTATTAATGTAGTGTAAAGAAGCCAATGTTAAAAAATCTTTCAATTTTTTAATATTGGCTATTTTATATAGGGTAGTCTAAATAACTAAAGATTAAAGGGTCTAGATATATATTTACTTGCTTACTATTATTTAATATTTTAGTCTTATTTGGGTGATCTTGCATAAGAAACGTAAAATTAAATGTCTTACTTGTAGGTTTTAGCGTTGTTTCAGTGTAAAAAAGGGTGTAATAAAAAAGCATATTTAAGTTTATTATTTTATAAGGAGAAATCTGTAAAAGCTCATAAAATAATTCGTGAAACTTATGCAAAAAGTAATGTATCATTAACAAGATTTCAAAATGGTGATATTATAAAAAATAACGAATCCTTGAACAAGAAAAACAATTCAAAGATGATGATTTGTAAGCAATATTAAATAAAAATTCAGCTCAATCAACTACTAATCTAGAAAAATCTTTAATCTTAAGAAATAAATAAAATTAAATAATAATCATTTTAAGAATTATAAATTTCTATATGTAAAAATAAACAAAAATAAACGATTAATATATCATCGAAGATAATGCTTATAGACGAAATAGATAATTGCAACAATTCACTTGATATTCTTTAGACTAAAAGTAAATAAAAATAACACGATTATTCAATTACCACATATTGTTATATTTACAAAGTCTTTTATTAGAATGATATGTTTGTCGTTTACTGTTTAGACTCATTCGATACACGATTCAATATTGAACACATAATAATCAATTTATATACTTACTCCATCCTGCTCTTCAATAATTTCTCTGCCAACAGAAGCAAGTGTCGTCCACTTGCAATTATTAATGGCTTTAATGGAACAACGTTTGTGTACTTTACATTTACACACTTCGCAGCTAAGACCGTGACTGGTGACACCTGACAATGCTTCTCGACAAACATTGCAGTAAGTTGGTCTTGCATGCGATGTTGCGTACCTAATCATACAAAAATTGATTAAGTTTCTAGTTAGTTAAACACTTTGTAGTGTTTATAAATTAATAAAAATTCCAAAATCGATTTATTAATCGAATTAATATAATAGATGTTGAACTAAAAAAAAATATTATCTAAGATATTATTTTCATCGAAAGAAATATTTCCATGTAACTCTGTCAAATCAACCATCATTTCTTTTCTTTATCTATAAACTAGGTTTTCAGGATTACGACTCCAGAGATTCAAAACTGTCTCGTGTTTTTATAAGATTAGCTTGTAGAGAT
>CP092095.1:19622228-19719728 GCA_029203775.1 Neoneuromus ignobilis
TGAATTTCGTAGAAGAAAAGTTTTATACTTTCTCATCTGATGTATACTGTTCTGATTCATTTCGAGTTGTTGAGATAACTTTCTAATTAACTTCTCCGAGATTTTTTCACTGTCGTTCGGAAACGATCAACGCTTTGCAAAGTTCGTAGAGAACGTTTATGATATATATTTAATTGAGTTTATTAATTATACCTCCAATTAAACTTCAATTGAGTTTGTTTCAAGAAGGTTTTCTTATACCGCATAAGAGAAATTTCGTTTTCTTTTTTTGGTTTTGTAGGAAGTTAAAAATTAAATAAATGTAAATAATTAAGACATAAATACCGACTACACATGTACACATACATACATACATACATACATACATACATACATACATACATATATATATTTATGTACAATATAGATAGAGAGGTAGACAGATAAAAAGAGAGATTCATAGATAAATAGATAGATGTACGAGGTGTGATCAAAAAATAAGGTGAATTTTTATTTTTTTCAAAGAATATTTATTTATTCATCAATTTTTATTTTGTTCCCTTCAAAGTAATCCCCCTCGGATATAATGCACTTGTGCCAACGCTTTTTCCAATCCTCAAAGCATTTCAAAAAATCATTTTTTGTGATCTTGTTCAGCTCCTCTTTCGATGCCGTCTTTATTTCCTCAATCGTTGCAAAACGCCGTCCTTTCATGGGCCTATTCAGTTTCGGGAACAAGAAGAAGTCACAGGGGGCCAGGTCTGGGGAATACGGTGCCTGCGGCATCATTAGTGTGTTGGTTTTAGCCAAAAATTCGCGCACAAGCAACGATGTGTGAGCAGGGGCGTTATCATGGTGCAAAAGCCAATTTTTGTTCTTCCACAAATTCGGACGTTTCTGGCGGATTGCTTCGCGCAAATTGCGCATAACTTGCAGGTAATATTCCTTATTTACTCTTCTACCCTGTGGCAAGAACTCATGATGCACCACGCCCCTGCAATCAAAGAAAACTGTAAGCAAAACCTTCACATTTGATCAAACTTGGCGTGCTTTTTTTGGTCTTGGTGATCCGGAATGCCTCCACTGGGACGATTGAGTCTTAGTTTTGACGTCATAACCGTATACCCATGTTTCGTAATCTGTTATGACCCTGTCGAGTAAATCTGGGTCGTCGTTGACGTCATTCAATAGCTCTTGGGCGATGCTCATGCGACGGTTCTTTTGGTCGAAATTGAGCAATTTCGAAACAAACTTCGCTGACACACGTCTCATGTCTAAAACACCCGTTAAAATTGATTGGCACGAACCAAACGAGATGCCAATATCATCAGCAATTTTTCTAATGGTAATTCGACGATTCCCCAACACTATTTTCTTCACTTCTTCAACGTTCTCATCAGTTGTTGACGTGCTGGGGCGTCCAGAACGAGGTTCGTCGTTGGTGTCTTCTCGGCCTTCTTGGAAGAGTTTATACCACTTGTAAACATTTTTTTGGCTTAAAGTAGACTCATCGTATGCCACTTTCAACATTTCAAGTGTTTTTGAGCACTTGATTCCATTTTTCACACAAAATTTAATGCAAACTCTTTGATCCATGATTTTCGACAGCGGAAAATCGTGGAGCCTGCAAAACACTTCTAACTTTTATGCCTCTCACCAACAAACTAAACATGCTACATAGCTAAAATTTGGAACATATATTCAAGACGAGTGTACCAACATAACCAAATAAAAAAATCGAAGATCGAACGGATGTAGCCCGCTAAATTTCAAAATTCACCTTACTTTTTGATCACACCTCGTATATGTCGAGTTCCTAAATATAAGAAAATTTGTTGAAATGGATTTAAAAGAAAAAGAAAAGCATTGAATTAGTCTAAGTGAAATGTTTTAGGAGAAGCCTTCATCCAGCAATAGATTGAAAGAAGTTGATAATGATTATTATATGATATATAATTGTCTTCAATGACGTTCTTTATGATTTGAAACATTGATGTCAATTAAAAAGCTCTTCGTAAACTTGTTACACTTGTAATATCTCAGTAAAAATTTCCCCTAGTTTGAAATAAAATTTCACGTAAACATGCTACTCTTTTCAACTCTCAAAAAATCGACGAATACACAATAGACTAGTTAATTCAACCATGTGTAATTAAATAAAGGTATAATGGTATTATTGGCCAAACGCGAAATGAAAGCTTAAGTTTTCTATTAATGTCCTAAGTCAGTTGAACTGACTCATTAATACTCTATTTTAAAACACTGTTTTTTTAAACACACCCTATATAAGTTCTCTAATCTTTTTATCGAATGTATTTCATAAATGATGGGAATTTTAACAAAGGATTAAGAGGAATGTTTGAGGTGTAGAGAAATATGTATAACATTAATTACAAGACCATATAGTAAATAATATGTTTGTGATAATTCCTATGTTGAAAATGAAATTTTCTAGGAAGTCCGAATTATTATTAACATTTATTTTATGAATATTTCATCATAAACTTTTATTAATAATGCTGTGTAAATAAATGAGCTATGTGGGTTAACAAAATATTATCGATATCATCATATTAGATATTAACCTACATATCGATATTTTCAAGGTTCAATAATACTTATGATATATTGTCTATACAAACCTGTAAATATGAAAATTTATGTTCATAGATAATATTAAAATGTAGCTATTGTACGATAGTGTGACCTTATTACATTATTAGTAGCATTCGGAACACGCTAACGCTATTTAACGCTATCGGTGCTAAACTATTGTGGTGAGTTGAATGCGAATGTTCTATAAAACCAAATACAAACGATAGAAACGTGTCAACGTTAAACGAAAAAAACATAGAGAATGTTTACATGCTTTCCGACTTACGGAGCTCAATTTGATTTGATACTTGGTTCAATTTGTACTAAAAACGTTAAATTTTCCTGAACTACGATTTAAAATGCATTTCTTTATATTAAAATAAATTTTTTTTGATAATTTTTCTCAGTATAACTTCTTCCATTTTTTTTCTATTTCAGTTTTCCTATTTTTTTATACTTTTAATACAATTTAAAATTTTATATCTAATTTAATTTCCATTTATTAGAATTATGGTTTTAAAAAATAACACTTAAACAATTTAAATAAAAAATATGACTAAACACGTGTAGTATTATTTTTCAGTTACGTATAATAATTTATATTTATTTTGTTGGTAATATAAAGATAAATGAATACATAGCATAAAAAAACATTAAACACAGCCGTTCGTCCAATGCAAACAAACAAGAACACTATATTATGATTGATAAGGGTACAAAAATAAAGTTTTTGTTTATATCTATGATATCTTTATATTCGAATCACAGAATTCGACGATCAAATGATTGATGTTTTATTCATCGTGGGATATGAAATTCGAGAAGGTGCTATCTGTAGACCTTGTGTATCTCCACTGTACCATTATGGTTTATAAATATGTACTGAAGAGTATCTAAAAAGATCGAATAAATTTATAATAAAAATGTATTGTATGCAGTGAATCAAGAATTTAATTTCATATGCATTTATCAGAATACTTAAAAATAATATTAAAATTTGTATTGTAAAAAATATTTTAATTTTTTTTATATTTATTAAATTTTATAAATACAATTTAAATTAAAATAACTAAAGTTATTTTAGTATTTTTAAATATAATATTTATTACTATTTGTTATTGATACTATAAGCAAATTTATTGTACATTAACATAATCATTCATCCTAATATCAAAGATTTTATAAAAATGTTTAATGATCATTTATTGCTTACATTATTCTTTAACGTACACTTCAATGATCTTATCATTATTGCCAGAGTGTTATATTATAAAATTATTAAATGATCGGCCAATTTCTATTTTAAACTTCTCACTTTTGTTATAATGTTTGTGTATATATATATATATATATATATATATTGTTGATTCGTATTTGAATATTTACATTTTTTAAACAGTAATTTTGTTATTCAATGATCGATATAAATTCTGGATCAAAAAAAAAGGGTATGCGTACTTATGTACACATGCCAGAAGTGAAACTTCTTTTCAGTAAAGTAATAAAAAGGTACACGGATAAACGTATTCCTAAAACTCGTAGATGAACAAATTCTTCAGGATAAAGCACGTAACAAAATGAAGAAATGCAGTAGGGATAAATTTTACAGTGAATGAGATAATGAGTCGATGTGGTCTGTTATCTGTTAAGATATTTTACCAGTATCCAGTGAAGGTGGTAGGTGTTTGTGTTTTGATATAGACCAAGGAAATATTTTCAAAAAACGCGGCAATGATGTGGTGCATGAAGGGTTCCGCATCCGAAAAACGCGACAAGAGAAGTTTCACTTCAAAAATTATCCAATAAAGAAAAATTAATCTAAAATTGTGATAAAAATAGTTAATTACAGTTATGAAGTCATTATATAAAATAGTTTTCACAGTTTAATTTTATATTTTCAATGATAATCATTTTATAATTACAGTGTGTAAAAGATAGATTGTTTTTACAACATACATGATATTCAATTACAAAGTATGTACTATATTATTAATATATAATAATTAAAAATAGCATTTTGTGACAAGTTACTGTAAAATTTTCAAACAATAACTAATTAACTAACTAATTAAATTTTTTCCACTTTTTCTCATATATTCAAACACGAAAAAAGTGAGCATAAAATAATTATTCAACACTTTAATAAAATAATGCGGTATTAGGATAGTTATATTTTGTCATTTTTTCCATACTATCTAAACATCTACCAGAAATCACTTATAAATAACGAATATGAATATCGTGAAATATAAATGAACCCAAATTCCAGTACAGCAAAATTACTAATTTTATGCAAATCTCGGCCACAACATTTCTTGAGGATTCGAAACGAGTATATCGTACCGAATGGACAAACGGTCGTCTCGAAATCTATCTATTCAATTAATGAACTACCGCATTCGATTCAAATTGCGATCAATTAATTAGGGGCGTAACTGACGGGTCCGTAGAGGCAGCTGAACGGGCACAAGAACAGAATCAGAAACGATTCAGCAAGTGTTACCAATTATAGCTTTATTGAAAAATCACGTAGAATGCTACAAATTTTGTTTGTCATGACAAGCGATCAATTGAGACATTTCATTACTTTTACTTTGTACAGTAGGAATGTTATTGAACAGTAAGAAGTAATTAAAAAACGTATCGAACAATGCGACGATTCAAAATTGGAAATGACAACTTAATCTCTTATATTTTGTACTGGGAAAAAGTTTATGCGGTAAAAAATTATAATTGAATATTGTTTAGTGTATGTATAAAATACATTAAAATTTTGTAAATAATTAAATAAGAGTGATTGAAATTTTAATAGAAAAATAAAAAGAGGATTACATAAAATCGTATAAAAAGTTAATTCTCTTTAAAATAATAAATATAAAAATATAAGAACAAAAAATGTCAAACATATGTGAAAATCAAATGAATTTGGTTAATTATAATCTTTAATAGCAATGTACTATAATAATAAAAAAAATATGTTTTTAGTTTAAATAAATGTGCCAAGTAAATTAAAATATAAAATTGAAAGTAATTTCAATATTATGTATTTCGATTAGTATTCAGTTTATTCAAATCAACTTCTGGAAAGAAGATTATGCTGTTTTAAATTAATATTTTTTTTAATTAAACAACAACAAAAATCTTCGAACATGTGTAAAAAGTAAATGAATGCCAGTAATTAAAATTTCCAATATTTATGTAATATAATCCATTATAATTTTATCTCAATTAGTGTAGTAATTAAAAATAAAACATTGAAAATTATGAACCAAAAGATGATTATCCTCGAAATCATGAAGTAAATTAATATATTGAAAAAAATACAAAAAAATAAAGAAATAACAAAAATAATAGATTATAATATTTTTTTTAAAATGAATAAAAAAAATACAATATTTTTTTTATGAAAATAATTCTCTTCATAAAAAAATAATTTATTGCTGTGATCAAAACATATATCAAGGATGGGACAAATACGTTTATAAGAACAAAAATTAAAATATTCAATTATTAAAAAAAATAATTCGAGTTGAATAAATTTATTAGTTGATGAAAAATCTTTTCTTTCATTACCATCATCAAATAAAATATTTTTATTAAATCTTATTCATAAAATAAGTATAGTGTTGTGATAAGTCCTCGTTAGTAAAATATTTACAACTTTGTGATTTAAGAAACAATATTAGTTTAAATACTGCAAAATAAAAACATGATGTCTGCAGAAGTGTTTTTTAAAAAAAAATTGATACCTAAAATATTAATAAAAATGTTATTGAAGATTCATATGAAATTTCTACTGTCCTTGTAAACTTTCTAATAGTTAATCGTTGATTCACTTAGATAAATTTACAAACCTGAATAATCTTAGCGTATAACTTTTGATATGTTCAATCTTTCAATATCTATTGTTCAATTTTGACTTGTTTAAAAATAACTAATTTACTCAAAACAAATACTTAAACTTAGAATATCTTTTCTAAAATCGTTTTCAAAAATTGAAATATTTCTATTGCCATACTATCAAATTTGAAATAAAATTTCATATAAACACTGTTTTAAACCAAATTTATTTTAAAAATCACTAAAGTAAAAAAAAAAATTGGATAACAAACTCACTATAAAATTCAAAAGAAACGATTTATTATCACGAATTTTCTATCAATAGGCTCACAAATAATGGCTACATTATATCATTAAATTGTCCTTTTTTAAGCTGAATTTGGAATCTGGATATTTTTGAATAAACCTTATTTTATAAACCTTACGAGGATTGTTTGATAAGTCCGTGTAAAAATAAAAACTGCTTCATTTTTTTGAATAAATCGTTTTTATTTTTCAACATAGTCTCCTTTTAGGCTTATACACTTCATCCAACTCTGCTCTAGTTTGTTGATCCCTTCCGAATAATAGGATTTGTCCAAGTCTGTAAAATAGTCATTCGTTCCTGCAATCACCTCCTCGTTCGAATAAAATCTTTTTCCCGCGAGCCATTTATTCATATTAGAGAACAAATAATAGTCCGATGGAGCCAAGTCTGGAGAATAGGGGGGATGTGAAACGATTTGGAACCCTATTTCCATTAGTTTTGCGGCCACAACTGCTGAGGTGTGAGCTGGTGCGTTGTCGTGATGAAAGAGGACTTTTTTGTGGGCTAATCAGGGACGTTTTTCTTGCAACTCGGTTTTCAAACGATCCAATAACAATGAATAATATGCACCTGTAATGGTTTAGGTCACCTTTTCCAAATAGTCGATAAAAATTATTCCTTGCGAATCCCAAAAGACAGTCGCCATAACCTTCCCGGCCGAAGGAATTGTCGTGTGAACGGGTACAGATCCCCCTTGATAACCCATTGTTTAGACTGCTCTTTGGTCTCAGGAGTGTAGTGATGTATCCATGTTTCATCTACAGTGATGAAACGAAAACGAAGTCCTGCGGAGTTCGCTGAAACAGCTGCAAACCGTTCTTGTAACACCGCACGACCTCGTTTTTGGTCGATCGCGGCACCCAGATGGCGGATACATTTTTCATGTCCAAATGTTGGTGCAAAGTATAATGTACCCGTTTACACGAGATGCCTACAGCATTAGTAATCTCACGCACTTTCACTCTTCTGACATCCATAACCATATCATGGATTTTATCAATGATTTCTGGAGTGGTGATTTCAAAAAGGCGTCCAGAACGTTCAGCGTCTATTGTTCATATGGTTACTGGAAAATTTTGAAACCACTTATAAAACGTACTAATAGAAGGTGCAGAGTCACCAAAATGTTTATCAAGCTTCTGTTTAGACTCCTGAGGCGTTTTGCCTTTAATGTAGTAGTGTTTAATCAACACGCGAAATTCTTTTTCGTCCATTATTTGACAATCACTCGATTTCCTTGATTCCAACGATTGTCAAACACAAAGGAATAGACCGATATGGCTGAAACTTGATGTGTGTTCTTCCAAGAGGTGCTACTAATTAAAAATAACCTCGATATGCACCAGTGGTGCCATCTTCCGGAATTTACACGGACTTATCAAACGACCTCGTATATTTTGGAAAAAGTTGAAATAAAAAACAAGAAAAAAGGATGAATTAAAAGAAACTACAGTAGACAATCAAGTATAATAAGATAGATAAAATAACTCATAACAAGAAAAATAATTATTCTTTGGAATTTGATTTAAGTATTTAAAAACAATCAAAATATTAAAATCTCTAGAATGCATAATTATTGAGTAATAATATTTTTTACATTAAAAACATATTTTTTGAAAAAATATATTTTTTTTAAAGTTACAATTATATATATATATATATATATATATATATATATATATATATATATATATATATCAGAAAGAAGGTATACAAAAACATTTGTATTAGATTAAAACTTTTGTCAGCTATTTTGATCGTGTCAAGTTGGTTTTAGTTGTTCAACTAGAGACTACGCTTCAACAGGAAAACTTTTGTAGTTATAGAAACAATAAATGTCTCTCTATTTCACTACATTGTAAAAGTATTGTTTCTACTGTAATAAATTATTTATATAATGTATTTAAATATTAAACGTACCTTCCAAAAAACTATATTCTTTATATGAAATTGACATTTTTTTTATTATATACAAAGAATAAAAATAAATTTGTTTTATTTATTTATACTGACATATTTTTTGACAGACAGTTGACTCAAATATATATCTAATTAAAGTTATATTTTCTTATATAAATATTTGAAATGTTTATATATATATATATATATATATATATATATATATATATATAATATTAAGGAAAAGCTCGCGAAATAAAAAAACACAGAAATACAATAACCTAACATATAAACATCGTTATTATTTCCGTAACAATATAATATTGAAATTTAATAATTGTACTTACATTTATATTTTCCATCGTTAAATAATTCTTGTGTACTTTTTCCGCACGTTTTCATTTAATGAATATTTTTCAAAACGTTTATTATTAATTATTTATTTTATACTCGAACGTCTGTACACATTTCACTTACAATTGAAACATTTTATTCGTTCTATACACATTTTTTCGTCAATCATTTATTTTTAGCTACAAGTAGTGCAGCACTTAATTGGATATAGGGAATGTTCGAATCTCCTCTCTTTGTTTGTAATTTTTTTATTATAAACTTTTACACGCAATCGAACAGAAATCGTATTCTTTTTTATAATGTTTTATATACAACTGTAACTGGGTTCGTTGCTAATGGTTTTTCGTTAAAAATAAAATGTGATCATTTCAAACAAAATTACCAACGATTTTTTTATTATTGCATTATAACGACATTTATATATATTGTAAAGATTAATATAATATATTGATTGAACAAATTCCTTAATTGCAATTTTTATTTTTAATACTCAAGTATTAATCTATAGAAATGAAATTCATTTTTAAATCTTTTCTTGATTTCTTCAGTTAATTATTATTCCTTGTTAATAAGTTGTATCAACAAAAGATGTTTTGTAATTTCTTTAAAATACAATTATTCTACAATTACATACATATATGCATACATATATATATATATATATATATATATATATATATATATATATATATATATATGTTTATTAATTATCTAATATCCAAAAAATAGTAAATATCAAAAGATTAATAATAAAAAATGATTTAATACAGATATATTAAAAATATGTACTAAGAATATTTTGTACCAAAAATTTTAATTATTTCAAACAAATCTGAAATAATTAAAGTATTGTTTTTCGTTTTCTATGGCTTTTTGTCATATTTCTGATAAAATTTAAATATCATGTCAAAAGAAATATTCGAGTTTTGATGCTATGAAATGATTTATTCTTTTTCATACATCTTCAGAATTTCAAAAGTGTCTATCATGTAAATCGTGTTACATTAAATATTGTTTGGAAGAAAGGTCAAGAGTCGATTGAGTTGAGTTATCATCCAATAACGTATTATCTTTTAATTCATTTTCTTGTTTATACATTCCTTTATTTTAACTTACTACTCAAAATTTTTTTAACTAAAATTCACAAGTATAAATGGCTACATAACTCTTTCTATAGACTCACAAATTGTTTAATTGCATTAAAATAACTGTAATCAATGATACATTATTCAAATTGAAATAAGAAGTCCTTTTTATATCTCATATACTATTATGCCTCCACACTAGTCCGACATGATTTAGAGAATATACATTTAAAAAAAACATTTATTTAATTTTCCATATGTTTTTGGACCCATTCTGTAATTTTATCGACAAGAAATTAATTTTCAAAGATTTTGATTTTTCATCAAATTTTTCATACTATAGGTCGTGTTTTTTTTTGATCAAAAATATCGAATTTTTATAAAATGCAAAACTGTCGATTTTTTTGGTATAAACTACATTTAGGTCCAAAATAATCGATTTCTATGAAAATGGAATTTATTTACTTCAAATTACTTTTTTAAAACAAGAAAATCGTTTTTTTGATGATATTTTCTTCTCTTTACGATCTTAATATTAAAATCTGAACCTAAATGATAAAATATTTCAAATTATTAATAAATTTATTATTATTCTATGTATATATAATGTCTCTAGTTAAAAAATTTACAAATATTTATATTAATATTTTCATAATCGTATTTTGAAAAAAATGGGATTTTTATTCAAGAAAAATTCAATAAAAGCAGTTTTTGATCTCTAAACATGAATATTTCAAGAAAAATACAATTATTATCGTCGATATATTTATTTTTGAACCCATTCTGTAATTTTATCAACAATAAATCGATTTTCAAACATTTTGATTTTTCATCAAGTTTTCCATACTATAGGTCGTGGTTTTTTTTTGATCAAAAATATCGAATTTTTAAAAAATGTAAAACAGTCGACTTTTTTTGTATAAACTATTTACTTATGTCCAAAATAATCGATTTATGTGAAAATGGAATTTATATACTTCAAACTATTTTTTTAAGACAAGATAATCGTTTTTTTGATGTTATTTTCGTCTTTTTTTACAATCTTAATATTAAAATCTGAACCTAAATGGCAGAATAATTTAAATTATTAATAAATATATTTTTATTCTATATGTATATAATGTATTTAGTTAAAAAATATACAAAGATTTATATTAATATCTTCATTTTCTTATTTTGAAAGAAAACAGGATATTAATAGAAGAAAAATTGAAAAAAAAAACAGTACTTGATCTCTAAACATAAATATTTTGAGAAAAATACAATTATTATTGTTGATATATATGTTTTTGGACCCATTCTATAATTTTATCAACAATAAATCGATTTTCAAACATTTTGATTTTTCATCAAATTTTCCATACTATAGGTCGTGATTTTTTTTTGATCAAAAATATCGAATTTTTAAAAAATGTAAAACAGTCGACTTTTTTGGTATAAACTACTTACTTATGTCCAAAATAATCGATTTCTGTAAAAATTAAAATTATTTACTTCAAATTATTTTTTTTAATCAAGAAAATCGTTTTTTTGATGATATTTTCTTCTCTTTTTACGATCTTAATATTAAAATCTGAACCTAAATGGTAGAATATTTCAAATTATTAATAAATTTATCATTATTCTATGTATATATAATGTCTCTGATTAAAAATTTATATTAGTGTCTTCATTTTCGTATTTTGAAAAAACTGGAATTTTTATTGAAGAAAAATTGAATAAAAGCAGTTTTTAACATGAATATTTCAAGAAAAATACAATTATTATCGTCGATATATATGTTTTTGGACCCATTCTATAATTTTTAACTACCTACCCCTAATTTATATATATATAAAATATAATTTATATAAATCTGTATACATACATTTTGATGGAAAAAAACAATTAGTATTTTTTTTACTTAATAATATTAAAACATTAAATCTCTTACATATGTTGATTTATTATAATTAATATCAATTATGAATACCCCATTTTTGTAAAAAAAGACGAAACTCATTTTCTCTTTTGTTCCGTCTAAAATAAACACGCGGTAATCTGACAGTATAAAAAATATAACGCCAGATAAATCATCATTTTTCACTACGTGAGTAAGCTGTCAGATAATCCGAGAACTGAGTGTTTATACACATACACACACACACAAATATATATATATATATATATATATATATATATATATATATAACTTTTGTACGAATTATTAGGGACGAAATTTAAATTTGATAAAAAAATAATGTTAATTAGTCAAAGTGTATTCGAACTCGTATTACAACCAACTTTTGGATAATTATTTAAATTTGCAAATTTTTTGTCCGAATATTCTGACATTTTAATGAAAATCGATGGTGTGTATATACGTTGAGTAATTTATGTAATGGACGTAATTCAGTTTAATTGGAGAGGTTTGATTAAAGCACGCATATATATTTTATTTTTGTTTCTCTTAATGTCTTTTTGTTGTTATATACTTTGAACTGTCATTGCATAATATATTGTGTATTTTAAAAAAATATTTCGCAAATTATAAAAATAAATATTTATTACTCTAAAGAAATATTTTTAACAACGTAAAATACTTATAAAATTTAATATTTAAGGTTATATAGTATGATATAAAAGTATACTTTAACTGAAATTTTAATAATCATTTTAATTATTAATTGAATGTAATTATTTCTCACACTTTAAATATATGTATTTATATTATTTTTCTTCAAAAGATCTAAAATATTTTTAAACAGATTTAAATTCATATATTATTATTATTTAATATTATTAATACTTATATTAATATCATAGATAAATCTATTTTCATGAAATTGATAAATATGTTTAAAAATTAAAAAGTTTGTACTAAATTAAACATATTGTTAAATTGGTTGTACTCATTGTAATATATTATGTCCATAAATTCATCTTAATAATAGTTTAGATCACTTTCCATTAAACGAAAATTAAGACCGATAACAATTTTCGTCCGTTTTATGAATGACTTTTAATTTCGTTCAAGAGCTACGAGATTGAGGGCTAAGGATTTATTAAAACTGAAGGCGTTACTAAACGTTGATAAAATAAAATTCTAATTATAGCTTACCGTAACACGTGTTATCGTTTACGAAACTCGTTTTTATAGACATAATTACGAGTTTGTGGATTGGGAAAGTGTTGATATATATTTTTTTCAGTGTCCATAAAAACTACTATATAACTTTTACAAAAAAAAACAACATAATTTTTATATAGAAATAGATCATAAATACAAATATCAAAAGGACAAAAAAGTAATTAAGAGGGGTAATTTAAACTTTCTCTCAATTTATCAATCGATCAATCTATATTAAAACAAATTTGATAAACTTTGATTACATATCTTGATTATATTTAGAAAAACAATTAATACATTTAAATAACATTTAATTATTTTAATTTACTCTGTATATTTATATATAATGTTGATTAAAAATATAAAAATTTAGTTAAAATTATGTAAAATATGATACATCTATCTTTATTTCGTATGAAAAATATAACAAATTATTATTAATGATTTGTATGTTCAATTCAAATTAATTATAATTGAAATTAAAAAAGGTAAATAAAAGTATTTCTTATATAAAACTCGAAATTTAATGTAAACATATTGATTTTAAATTAATAACAAATAAAAATTGAAATTAATTAAAAAGGTTATCTTTAAATTTTCAATCAATCATTCCTTAAAAAAATTATTTATTGTAAAATTTTGGTTACATTATTTTAGGAAAAATGTTAGATTCTTTTCAGTCCTTTTAGGTATCTTTACATATTTATATATATATATATATATATATATATATATATATATATATATATATATATGTGTGTGTGTGTGTGTGTGTGTGTGTGTGTATGCGTGTGTATGAATTTATAAAAGACAATTATTTTGATAAATGATGAAAGATAAATCACAAATGATGGACGACAAAGTAGGTCGAGAATAAAGACAAGTATATATAACCTTGTATTCGTGTAATAAATAATATACAATTTCGTCATATTTCAGCGAAATAAATCAATACGAAAAATATGATAAAGGAGCATATATTGTCGTATTAAAAACAGCAATGTCAATCATAACAATTATAATTTACTACCATAATGTTACATCACGCGACCTTACATAAGTTGAGAATGAAAAGGGATAAGTGGTCGCATGTTTCGATATTTAGATTTTATGAAGGATATATATATATATATATATATATATATATATATATATATATATATATATATATATATATATATATATATAGGAAGACCAGTCTATTACAAACTTGTCACCCGACTTTTGATTAAAGTTAAATGGACTGTTTTAAATTAAATTGCTTTTAATTAGGTTTATGTCGAGATAAAAGAATCTACTATTATTAAAACGAAGTGATACGCTATTATAGAAAGCTGATAACATCAAGGGATATATATATATATATATATATATATATATATATAACATTATATTATATGACAAGACTGAGATAATCATTCGTTTAATAAAAGGTGACAAATGATAAGTCGAGTCTTAAGATAACGACTTATTGGTTTATCTCAGAAGAAAATTAAATGTATTAAATATTGTACGCTTATATAGCTTGGAAATTTAAATAGATTTTATACTATACTATAATATACAATTTCGAATCAAATGTTATATAAAGTGCAATTTACTTTTTTTAGTTTATTTTTGTAGTAAGAACTTTTAAAATAAAAAGTAATTTTAATACTTAGTAAGTACATTTTTTTATTTAATAATATATATTTAATATGTTAGTATATCAAATATTAGGTGTGTATTTATAAAATAAAAATAGTCTATTTAAGTCAAAAAACAGTAACTATTAAAAGCTTTCTTTACTCTTGAGACTTTCAAGTATCATAAACAAAAAGTAATCACAGAATCTTTGACGAAATTTACTAGTTATAAATCAATATTATAAAATTCATTATATTATACATTTTCATTTTTTAATATTTTACCATTATATTTTTTTTTTTAAAAAAAAACAACAAGAAATAATTTATTCCATTTTTGTTCTTTCTTCTATTTAATAAACAAACAATTAAAATAGAAAACTATGTATAAAATTAATGTAACTATATATATATATATATATATATATATATATATATATATATATATATATATATATATATATATATTCATGAATATAAATATTAAAACCATTTGTTAAGTTTACAACTAAAAACATGTCGTAAACAGTTCCACTAATTACTTGTGATTGACCCTATTACAAAACTTTTAATACCAAGAATTACAATAAAGATTTATTGAACGTAAAACATCGTCGATAATATAAAACTCAATTTACAGAGTAGCGTAAAACACGTTAAAATTTACGAAATTCATTTTTGTGGGTACAATTAAAAGTTTGCTCATTGCGGAAACGCCGACGTGAATAAAGTTTGAGGTACACTGACTTAAATCATAATGAACGTCGAATCGAGCTTCGGCGATTTCACTAATTTATAACAAAATTAAAACCCTCAACCCGCAAACGAAATTTTGTTAGTGGCTTAATGGTTCTAATTTTGTTACAAATTACTCAATAAACACGTACAACAAAATAAGGAATGTATCGATTTTAAACACGTGCGGAAATGGATAGGAAACATCAGGAAGAAGTGTTCAGATGGACTTTTTTTTTGGTGCGACTACGATTTACATAAATCAATGAATTCGAATGCAGAGATACTTTTTTATAGATGTCATATATATGCACACAGACATGTATATATATATATATATATATATATATATATATATATATTGAGAGAGAGAGAGAGAGTAATAAGAAAAAAGGATAACAAAGAATCTAAGTCTGAACAAAAAGAAAATCAAATGTATGAAATTATAATCATTGAAAAATAGAGGAGTAATGAAAAATATTGTTTTCAATTTGTTACATTCAACAATTAACTAAATTAAGGGGTTATACGCAATTAGAAATTTCAAAAAATCGATTTTTTTTGCATTTTCGGAATGCACATATATTTGAGTATATTCTCTGAAAATTTGAAGTAAATCCGATAAATATTTTCGGACATACACCTGAATTTGTAAAAAAATTTTAACTATGTGTAAACTACTTCCGAAACTTCAAACGCGTTTATCTCAAAACGGTGTTTTCATAGTCGGTGATCTCGATATCTCAGAAATGGCTGAACCGATCGGTCTCAAATTTTCACACAATCTTCTCAAATATATTCCTCAGGTATTGAACGAAGGAATAAGGTTTACAAAAATTATTACTATTTTTTTTAAACAATTTGGAGCGAAAATTTTAGTAAAAAACGAAAAATTTTTTTCAAGTAGACGCCATTTTGTCAAAAATGAAAATTTTTATTATTTCTTCGTTCAATACCTGCATTAATCTATCCTTTAAAAGAATTGACCATATTTTTTGATTTCAAATAATCCAAACCGCTGATATGGAGATCACCGCCAAGCGCATTTTTTTGGAGGTCGTTCGGGACATCGTCTGCAGGAGCGGTGCACTTTAATATTTTTTTATGATCGACATGTTATTTTATTCTTGAAAGTAGGATTTATTCAAATAACCATAATTTATAATTGCAAAATAAATACTGTTTCTAAAAAAAATTCCTAAAAAAACGTCGTTTTTGCGCCTCGCAAGTGCGTATAACCCCTTAAAATAATTAATGCATTTCAAAATGCCAGGCGTGATGAAAAAAAGAATTATCCTTTATCAAGGCAATAAAATACCATATGTAATTATAAACGTCTAAATAAAAATGTAAGGATCTTGGCTGGTAAATCCTTACTTATCCTCTATATTCACTCCATCTGGTATCTTTAGATTATCATCTTTTTCATGTTTTAACATTCTACTTTATTAATACTTTTACCAATAAAATTTTATAAAATCAGTTTATTATTAACTCCTTTTTGCGTTTAATCTACACATTCATTTCGTATTAATTTTTATAAGGCTATACCTAGAAATAATTTCATTTTGAATTATACTTGAAGTTCGCTCTCTTAAACAACTAACTCTAAATGTTTCATACTTTTACATAAAACATTATATAGGTTGGCAAGTATCTCCCTTCCGCTTTTTTTTTTTTTTTTTTGTACAAGCTGCGAAATTCAAAAGACCAGAAGGCGGAAGGGAGATATTTGCCAACCTAATATATATATTTTGAAAATTTCAGTTTACAAAAATTTAAAAGCAATATTTTTTATCCAACAATGTAAAAACATCTTGTTTTACTTTTCTAAACTATTTTTTAAATTCGATTCAATTTATTTCAAGGATTATTACTTTCTTTTTCTTTCTTTCTATTTGTAAGTTGTTCTTATTTTTAACTTTTTTTATAAATATTTTTATTATATATATTTATATAATTTTTTATTTAAATACTTATTTCATAGTGAAAAATCAAAGAAAAATATTGATAATTCATATACGCGGATTAAAAATTGTTAATTTTCGTTAAAACCTTTAACAAATTCTCGTTAAAAAAATATTTAAATAATATTTAATTTAGATAAAAATTTAAAAACAAAACTTATTTAAAAAAAACATTTAATGGTCATTAGTGAAAAGATATAGATTTTCTTATAGAATAAGATTCGTATATATACACTTGACACCAAATTACAAATTGTAAAGAATTTGTGTTTGGCTGAACTTTGAACTTTGTGAAAAACTTCACGCAAGGATAAATTCTTGAAAAATTAGTGATATTTTGTTACTTGTCATTATGTTTATGAGAAATTTTGGTTCGTTAATCCATTAGTATGAAAGAAACGTCTTTACAATTTCGACGTAGAAAATTCTTTATAATTTCTATACAGAAACAACAGATTATTATGGAGAATTTTATTTCGTACTTAATTTCTTTACATTAAAACGTGTTTATGAATTATATTATTTTTCATAAATTTAAAAAATAATACTCGAACACACACACACACACATATTTATATATACACATGTAATTTTCTTATATTCTATAACATTAAACATCGATTCATCTTCACTTACTATCAGTCAATTCTCATGTTTAATACACTATTTGTTTATAAAATTACTGTCAAAACATTGCTGTCATAACAATTCAGATCTGAAATATAAGTTAAAAAAGAAAAAAGATTTGTTGTAAGTATTAAATGAGATATCTAGTACTGAATATATAAAACACTTTTATAAATAATGAATGAAATATTTATTTAATATTTGTATAAAGCAAATGTTTGTAACAAAAATGGTCGATTTTATATTATGGGTTTGCATTGAAAGTAAAGCTAACGAACAAATTACCATAATATGAATTATAATATTTTATTTTCTTTCAATAAATATTTATGTTTTTAATACTGACTATTTTGTATAATAAAATCAAAACTTTGAAAATGAAATATTTAAAAAATTAATAATTTATTCTATAAAAATAGAAAGAAAATTCGTAAAATTAAATAAAGAAAATATTTAGACAGTTTCGTTGTAATAAACACGAACAAGTGATAATTATTTAAAATATTTTACATTAAACTTACGTGCTTAAAATATTATTGTATTTGTATGATATTCTAGATAATAATTTCCATTATTTATATATAAAACACACGTCAAAGACACTGGAATAAAATGAAATTGCTAAAGGATCAAAGTGTAGTCCTAATTGCATGGTACTTCCCGTACTCAAGAATACTTTACCTCCATTATTGTGTTAAGATGAACGCTTTTGGGCTCTTTACAAGACACTGTGAAAAATGTGAGAGCAAACTACATGTAATAACCGCTTTACATCAAGTGACGCAAGATGTATAGTGTTGCGTTATACACAAGAAGGAAATTTATGATATTTTGAATACACGGACGCTTCTTATTTTTAAAATACGTATATACTTCATTCCGAACACCACACTTTTCATTTACAATGAAATCGTTATTTATTATTCCTGTATAGAATTTGAACATACGCATTTACTTAAAGGTTTTTTTTCTTTTGTGGCGAGATAACTGTTTGCAATTGTAATGCAAAACTTCTAGAATATTTTATTTAAAATATTTATTATTTTGAATGTAAACATACATGTAGAAAAGGTTTTTTCTCTTTCTTCAATTGAATACAAACATTAGTTTTGTATCAGATAAGTTTTTCAAATGCTACCGATCTATATTCACAAATATTTATTATATATATATATATGTATTTATGTATGTAAATGGCGTAAAAAAATTCAATAACATAGAAAAGCATGGAAGACCTCTAAATGGATACGAGTAAATATAGGAGTAACTGATATAATAAAACAAATAAAATTCCATAAAATGGGCAGAACACACAGCAAAAAATACGACAATAGATGAACAAAAATAATTGTGAAATAACGACTAAAAAAAACTAAGGAATAGATTTTATCAAAGATGGAGAGATAAAATTTAAACGTTGGATGAGATTAGTCGCTGGCAAGAAACAATGGAAAAATCTTGGCAAAATATTTAAGGGGTTATACGCACTTAGAAATTTCAAAAAATCGATTTTTTTTGCATTTTCGGAATGCACATATATTTGAGTATATTCTCTGAAAATTTGAAGTAAATCCGATAAATATTTTCGGACATACACCTGAATTTGTAAAAAAATTTTAACTATGTGTAAACTACTTCCGAAACTTCAAACGCGTTTATCTCAAAACGGTGTTTTCATAGTCGGTGATCTCGATATCTCAGAAATGGCTGAACCGATCGGTCTCAAATTTTCACACAATCTTCTCAAATATATTCCTCAGGTATTGAACGAAGGAATAAGGTTTACAAAAATTATTACTATTTTTTTTAAACAATTTGGAGCGAAAATTTTAGTAAAAAACGAAAAATTTTTTTCAAGTAGACGCCATTTCATTAAGAATGAAAATTTTTATTATTTCTTCGTTCAATACCTACATTAATTTATCCTTTAAAAGAATTGACCATATTTTTTGATTTCAAATAATCCAAACCGCCGATATGGAGATCACCACCAAGCGCCTTTTTTTGGAGGTCGTTCGGGACATCGTCTGCAGGAGCGGTACACTTCAATATTTTTTTATGATCGACATGTTATTTTATTCTTGAAAGTAGGATCTATTCAAATAACCATAATTTGTAATTGCAAAATAAATACTGTTTCTAAAAAAAATTCCTAAAAAAACGTCGTTTTTGCGCCTCGCAAGTGCGTATAACCCCTTAAGAAGAGCTAATGACATACGATAAGGCTTTAACCCAGCAATGGACTGATGTAGACTTTTATTATAACGATATATATATATAGAGAGAGAGAGAGAGAGAGAGAGAGAGAGAGAGAGAGAAACTAAATTAAAGAATATACATAAATGCAACTAAAATAAGGAAGTGATTTTCAAATATTTTTTTTGTGAGATTATCTATCTTTTGAAGTTAAATGCCCATGATTTATCAGACATCATACCTTCACTCTTCGTGTTAAATTAATACTATATTTCTTAAAGAAAAAAGTTGTAAATATTCTAAAAAAAATAACTAATCACAACATAACAATTTTGTAAATAAGATTCAATAGGGATGCTATGTCAGTCATTTTATTTAATTTAGGTAAAACGAACAGTATTTCCCAGCAAACTCAATATTTTAAAGAGCAATACAACCTTAAATCCTACTAAATATTGTTTTAAAAATAAATACACTATTTTATTAATAAAAAACGTGTTTTTATCATATTTAATAAATCATCAACGTCTGACGCACAATTTTCCACATGAAATATTATTCCGACATGTTGAGAATCGCGTATATTGACGAACTAAAAAAATCGGTTTCAGTGTTATCAACTCGAGTATTAAATCAATTGTCGACGTATGTTAGAACATACATCATATAACAATCCGACAAAATCGAAACTTATTTCATTTTGAGTGACATAACGTAATTTGAACTTTCACGTACGGTTCGTATATTTTTTTTAAAAAAAAAATCGACACTTTGTTATAACCACAACTGGTGAGATTAATTTAATATTATTAAAAAAAATGATCGCGTGAAGAACTAACTGAACGCAACTTTAAATTAAAACATTTTGTGTACTTGTAACGAACTTCGTACGATCACAATGTTGGTCTTACTTAAGCTACGAACTTAACAATTTAAGTTTCCGTTTATCTTGAGAAACATAATATTGTTACTGTGTTCATTTAAATCGCTTCAGTCGAAATACTGTTGATGTATGCATGTGAACAGACTGACAAAGCAATGCTAATAGTTGCTTTTCCTTACTGAAAATGCCTTACGGGTCGTCTTTGCGGTGATAATGAAATAGTTTTCGTAAAATGACTTTCAATAATGTTGATAGACTTTATAAAGGATGAAATGTATTTAAGAAATCACACTAAGAGGAATGTTTTGTAGATAATCAAAATTAATCATACACACAAATACACACACACACACACACATATATATAGAGAGAGGGGGGGGGAGAAGGTAGAATGAGAAGCAAAGAAAATTCGTCTGAATAAATAGAATACCTGGAGATATTAAACATTCCACTAGAACAAAAGAAATAATAACTAAAATATTTGACGCAATAATAAAATCTCAAACTATTCTATCTTCTATTGTAGTTCATTGATGAATAGAAAATGTAAGTAACGTACACAAAAATGAGATGTAATATGAATAACTATTGGCAAATTAGGTTATTATTAAACATTTATAAAGTAGATAAGAATCAAACTGTATATACAATATACTCTTTAAAGATTTAAAAAGTGTTTGATAATGTAAATTGTTGTAGAAATAATTTAATGCATAAGAATTGTTTGTTTAACACTTGTTATAGAAATATAGTTTTTAATGAAAACTAGTGAGAGATATAAAATGTTTGTATTTATAATGAAACGAAACAAAAATACCTCTGTTTATAAATAACATACCTGATTGTTTTGATAACTTATAAATACATACAACAGTAGAAATAAAGGCATAAAAACTGTACCATGTGTACCACTAATCAGTAGAAAAAAAGATATAAAAACTATACTGTATGCAAATTAAACTATATTTTTGGTTACAATAATAAATAGATTCAAGTATACTCTAAAGCAGCCAATCTAAAAGTTACAATATTATAAAAAATATAAAATGTAATTTTTAGATAAAAAAATAATACAAAAAGAAAATAATGATAATAAAATAAAATTAGTAAATTTACACAGATATTTAAAGCTGTATTTCAGTTACATAAGAAATTATCAGCTTTGATGAAAAATTCAAACTTATTCATATTTAGTTAAGATTTTTTTTTCAATTTTAATGTATAAAATGAAAACATGTTTTATTTTATTTTTTATTCATTCAATTATATAATTATAATTGTTAGAATATGAGAAGTAAATCTAAGCTACTAATAGATGGTGCATACGAGTAAGTCGGTATGTAAGGACTCTTTAAGAGACAAGGAGTGGGGCGTCAGCCTGCAAGGGAGTAGAGAGTCGGTAGTCGGAGTCGGAGAGAGTCGGTCATCGGAATCGGAGAGGACCACCACAAGAATCAACAATGTAGTTAAATAGAAATAATATTGTGTACATATACAAAGTGTAATAATGTAATATAGTGTAGATATAATATAGTAATATGTATTTCATCATTAATAAAATCAACAACAATTATTCCAACATGGTATTCAGAACGTGATTTCTTGGGCCCACAACTCCAATTATTCTCACAATAATGCAGCCTAAAAAGGTTTTATAGTAATAATTAAACTAAAAAAGATTTTTTTAATATAGCGTTTTGACGATTGTAGCATGACATTCGAAATGTGATTTAACTTACAAACAAATAAGTTGAGGAATAAGTAATTATTGAATTTTTATAAAATCTTGTGGTATTAGGATGGAAATTCATTTATGTTAAATTAATTTTCACAGTATCAAAACAATCAGTGACCAAATATATATTTTATTGTAATATCATCTAACATAAAACATACTTATTCTTTAAAAAATCAGATTAATATGTTTGAAAATTAGTACTGTTAATTTTAACATAAAATAATATAGTATATAGAGTATTTATATATAATTGAAATTTTTAACTTCAAAATAAAACAGAATGAAATACTTAGAATAATTAATTCATTTTAAAAATAATGTCAATAGGCTTTTTCAATAATTTGTACAAATTATAATAGTAAATTTACTATATTTCCATATATTGACAGTGAATTTGCCATAATTTCAAATAACAATAAAATAAATTGTGTTAAATGTTCACATTTTTTTAAATTTTATATTACATTTCAATTTGTCTATTTATTTATTTTTTAAAATAATCTTTAAATCAAATCAGGAATTGAAGATTCCTAAAATCAAAATAATTGTTTCCTTTTTTGTTTCAATATTTACTAACTTTTTATCACAAAAAATATTAATATAAAATGGTTTGGAACGAATTCATGCATTTTAATAAAGTGTATAAATAAAATATTTCATACTTGAAAGATCTCTCTGTCACATTTTATTAAATTCTTATCGGATTTTAAACGACCGTATTTGCATTTCAATACATTTTACGATTTTCTTATACGAAAAAATTATCCGATTCGAATCAAAATAAGATATCAGTTTATATCCGATCGAAATATAATAAAAATAATTTAGTACGAAACTTTATCGCCGATAAATATGATAATTTCGTACGCTCGAAAACATTCGTCGTTAAATTAGAAGACGGAATCATTAAACTGAAATCACGTTAAATAAAAACAGAATTCATATAAAGCAACAATACTATTCGACTATCAACATGTCGTTAAACAGTTAGCACTTGTTGATATATCATTGCAAATTAATGGAAAGATAATAACACTCGGTTACGCACAGAACTAATTTCGGTCTATTATACAACCATCAAGTGTACAATGAATATTAAACGACAGTTTTATATGGATTTTGATCCGAGCGAAGTGTAGAATTCGTACTGTGTATTAATTATGAGCGTTTATGTACAAAACCTTTTTTAATACGAACAGAGAGCATAGTGGAGATGGTCGAGAGAAAAATTCTGAATAAAAAGGAATTGCGTTCAGGGGTTATGTGTTTAAGCTTTACACATAGAAACCGTATGTGTATTTATTTAAGATATCTTCCAGATCGCAACACGTTGAAACTCTTTGAAAAAATTTCATTTGCAAACACAACATTTAAATTTATCTCTACGTATTAAAAACAAAACGGTTGAATATCCGTACTTCTATAAAATAATCATGATGTTATAAAAAATAATTTATACGTTACTATATACACTTTTATAAATATATATATATATAAAATTTCATCTGTATCAAATAATGAATATTATTAAAAATAAACTATTTTTGAATATTTCAAATAATAATACGATCTAATCTTCAGAGTATAAGCTCGATGTATATAAAATGAAAATTAAGGTTTCACAGAGAGAAATACAAATTTACAAATTATAAATTTATGAATTGACTCTTTGTACCATTTTCAAAATGCATATAATAGGATCACGAATAGGTTATAATAATTAATGAACTTGTATAAAGAGGACGCAACGAATATTCGTTTAATATAAAACGTTTCTCTATAGCCTTTTATAAAATCTCTTATTCGGATTCTGGAGATACATTTTCTTTTAAAAACAGGAAATGAAATACTAAATAGAATATTACAAACGAAATGTAAAATTGATATAAAAAAAACTTATATGTCAATCTCTGATATTATCTATTTATATTAATGTGTATTATATATATATATATATACATACATATATATATATATATATATATATATATATATATTAATATACGAGGGTTGTTTGATAAGTCAGTGTAAAAATAAAAACTGCTTCATTTTTTTGAATAAATCGTTTTTATTTTTCAACATAGTCTCCTTTTAGGCTTATACACTTCATCCAACGCTGCTCTAGTTTGTTGATCCTTCAGAATAATAGGATTTGTCCAAGTCTGTAAAATAGTCATTCGTTCCTGCAATCACCTCCTCGTTCGAATAAAATCTTTTTCCCGCGAGCCATTTCTTCATATTAGGGAACAAATAATAGTCCGATGGAGCCAAGTCTGGAGAATAGGGGGATGTGAAACGATTTGGAACCCTATTTCCATTAGTTTTGCGGCCACAACTGCTGAGGTGTGAGCTGTTGCGTTGTCGTGATGAAAGAGGACTTTTTTGTGGGCTAATCGGGGACGTTTTTCTTGCAACTCGGTTTTCAAACGATCCAATAACAATGAATAATATGCACCTGTAATGGTTTTACCCTTTTCCAAATAGTCGATAAAGATTATTCCTTGCGAATCCCAAAAGACAGTCACCATAACCTTCCCGGCCGAAGGAATTGTCTTCGCCTTTTTCGGAGCAGATTCCCCCTTGAA
Organism: Neoneuromus ignobilis; assembly: GCA_029203775.1. Lineage (NCBI taxonomy): Eukaryota > Metazoa > Arthropoda > Insecta > Megaloptera > Corydalidae > Neoneuromus > Neoneuromus ignobilis. The sequence goes on from CP092095.1 coordinate 19,647,753, forward strand.
AACCCATTGTTTAGATTGCTCTTTGGTCTCAGGAGTGAAGTGATGTATCCATGTTTCATCTATAGTGATGAAACGACGCTTAAAGTCCTGCGGATTTCGCTGAAACAGCTGCAAACCGTTCTTGCAACACTTCACACGACCTCGTTTTTGGTCGAACGTGAGCAATCGCGGCACCCACTTGGCGGATAGCTTTCTCATGTCCAAATGTTGGTGCAAAATATTATGTACGTTCACACGAGATGCCTACAGCACTAGTAATCTCACGCACTTTCACTCTTCTGTCATCCATCACCATATCATGGATTTTATCAATGATTTCTGGAGTGGTGACCTCAACAGGGCGTCCAGAACGTTCAGCGTCTCTTGTGCTCATATGGCCACTCCGAAAATTTTGAAACCACTTATAAACCGCACTAATCGAAGGTGCAGAGTCACCATAATGTTTATCAAGCTTCTGTTTAGTCTCCTAAGGCGTTTTGCCTTTAATGAAGTAGTGTTTAATCAACACGCGAAATTCTTTTTCGTCCATTATTTGACAATCACTCGATTTCCTTGATTCCAACGATTGTCAAACACAAAGGAATAGACCGATATGGCTGAAACTTGATGTCTGTTCTTCCAAGAGGTGCTACTAATTAAAAATAACCTCGATATGCACCAGTGGTGCCATCTTTCGGAATTTACACGGACTTATTAAACGACCTCGTAAATATATAAACTTACCTCAGAATGATGAATGAAATTAATATTACTTAGAGTCAATGTCAGATTAGCTCCATTGGAAATAACAACCTGAAACAATATAACATTTATTAGAAATAAACTCAATTAAGTATGTATTTATTTTCTCAAAATATGATATTGTTGTAACAAAATGACTAAAAACCAAAGTATTGTGTATATTACAGTTCCATCTTGTTAATATATTAACAGTGAATCTCTACGCACTGAACAATCGATTACCTATAAAAATTTGCAGAGAATTTTACATTTATAAAATTCTATATTTTATTTAATTACATCAAAATTACATTCAATAATATTTAAAATCATACATTTACTTTCAGTTTCAACAATTTCGAAAAAGTATATTTTTTTAAATTGTTTAAATATAAACTAATGGTAAAATTTGAAACGTGTAGTAAGTTATACATTTTTGTTTAAGTTAGGCTTAAATAAATTAATATTTGATATTTTAACATCTTTTTGTTCATATTAAAAATTAACAATTTTAGCCATTTTTATAAAAAAATATTCATATATTTTAAATTACTTTTCTAAGTTCGTATAACTACTTAGTAAAAAAATTGTATATATTTTATTCACAAAATTATATAACAACAATATACTCTGAGTCACATTTATTTCTTAGAATATCAATTACGAATTTTTATCTTTTTCATTCAAGTATTATCATTTTTCTTATACACTCGATATGAATTAAGTACATAAGTCGAAACATGCAATTATTTTCGCGATCGTTTTTCTAAAAATAAAAATACATTTAAGAAGAAAAGATTGTTGTTCGTAAAACGTACCTAATTCACCTACCATTGGATTGAATCGACTGAAAATTTCACCTGTATAAGATATAACTGAATGGGATAGATAATTTCGAAATGAAATTTTCAATAACGTGGATGGCATCACTAAATTGATATATTAAATTGAAATCATGTTTTTGACATTCGTTTTATTTTTAAATTGAAATCAATCCTCAATCTTTAGAAATAAATATCACTCTAATTTTTTTTTACATACATACTTATATACATATATATTAGGTTTCTAGGAAAATAATATTTTTGGTAGTAATAAATTAATTTATATATATAATTCAATAATTTCCTTTTTGAATTTATTTTACATATGAATTAACAACACAGAACAGAACACAGAATAGAAAACTTTTCAGATATTTGTTCATATTAGAATAGAATTAATAATAAAAACGCATTTAATTGGAATAAAAAAATTGATTTAAATATTGAATTGTCTGAATTTAGTGCAACTAATAAAAAAATATCAAATGAAAATAAATTTTATCTCGTAATTTATATTTTCTTCTATATATAATGTGTGTATATTTCCGGAAATCTAGCACAATAATTTTTTATAGACCACATCATTTTCGTACAGTAATCGTAATATTTATGGCATTTAGTACTATTTAAAAATACCTATAAATTTATGTCTAGTAAATTGTTTATATTTCGTTCTTAGTCTTTGATCTAAAAAAATTATGTTCTAGTAAAAAGTACGTGCTTGATTGAACCAATATTGTCGGTACGATGGAAGATCTACTTACAGAATAGGTTATCTAAATATTTAAAGTACTTGCTAAATCCAATATCGAACATGATGACTTTTTATACATGCTACATGGGATTTTTTCAACATTTTCCTGCCATTCGCGAATACTTTTTAAAATGTAAATTCAATTGGAATGAATATCTATTTATTTCAAACATTTAATACGGTTTATTATTTTTGTGAATTAATTAAACATTTTCATATATATATATTATATATATATATATATATATATATATATATTAATTAAGAAGAAAATTTTATAACTAAATAATATTTTTGAGATTTAGCACAGAAAAAAGTATGGAAGTTTTATAAAACATTTCAATAAGTTTAATTAACTAAAGTTTTAAAAAAATCTATGCATATTTTTTAAATACTAGAAAAGTGAGTACAGATTACAATTTAGTAAAGTTTAAATAATATTTTAATACAAAAATTCAATATTATAGTTAAAACTTTGTATAAAAAAATGTTTAAATAAAATTTCTAAATTGTATTATACATATATTCAAAAAATATATATAAAAAATAGCAATACTTAAAATAACAAAACGAGTTCCAAATAATTTAATAAATGGACAATGTTAGCATATGAAATTATGTCAATAAGATTTTTTTTAATAAATATATGTATATATATATATATATATATTTCAAGAATTGAAATAAAAATAAAATAATGTAAACAAAATAGAATAATACAACTTTACAATAGCACATAAAACTAACTATAAAAATTAACATAAATATTTATATAATTATTTCTCTTTATTCAAAATCCTTGCTGGAATACTTGTTAAATCATTTAAACTTAAAAATAAAATCTCGTTAAATATTATACATACATATGCACGTACATGCACATAAATTTTAATTAATTACGACTTTATGAAAACGTGAACAATACGACAAAAAGAAAATAAAAAAAAATGCATAAATCGTTCAAGTTTTGATCTAATTTTACGGATTTTTAAAACTGTTGGGAAAGAAGATAAATTACAGGTGAAAATTATCGTAAAAGTGCTGAACACATGTTTACACTAACAGAGGAAATTAGAGAGTTGGGAACAAAATAGTTAATCCATTGACGCACGAGTAACAAGAACCACACGGTTAAGATTTTAGATGAGAGAGTGAAGAGATGAATTCTCAGAAAAAAATAAAAGAGGAAATTCGGTAAATAGCACAAGAGATTTATATATATATATATATATATATATATATATATAAACTGTAATATTTTACTTATTTTTATCAAAATAAATATGTTATAAAAAAGCATACAATTATTAAATAAATAATAATTTTATTTAGATATAAAATATGTGAAACAAACACACTAAATACAATATTATTTTGTGTTCGTATATGATATATTAGAGAAAAATCTATAATTGAACTGGTTTTTTTGAAAGTGGTATAAGTCCACTTTTTAAAAAAATTAAGTTAACGGTAATTTTAATGAGCTATAGACACCTTCTCTTTATAGTTACAATCACAATTTCAATAGAGTTCTATTTTGATATAAAATAAACAAAAACAGTTTTGCTGTACAATGCTATCGCACAAATATTTCTTTTGAAAGTGGAATAAGTCCATTCCTATGATATTATCATAGCATACAGTGACATGTGTACCGGACAAAATGGCAATATTAAGCTCGCACTGATGTGGTTAAGGATTGTTCAATCAGACGATAATAACATAAATGTTATTGACCACAAATTTTTACTGTCGGGTCATTCATTTCTTCCAAACGGCAGAGATTTTGTAGTTGTGGAAACAGCAATAAAGAAAAAGGATCAATTATACACTGCCCAAGACTATTATGATGCAATAAAGGCTTGCCGAAAAAAAACAGCTTCATTTTGTATGAAATGAAAAGAGAAGACTTTGTCTCAACCAAATCTCTAGAAGAGGCAATATCAAACAGAAAAAAAAATACGGACGGAGAAATTGTAAACTGGCTTAAAATATGTTGGATGAGGTTCAAAAGGAATGAACCTCACAAAATGTTTTATAAAATTAGTATGGAAGAAAATGCTCCATTTAAAACAATTTTTTATTTGGAAAAAAGGGAAGACCAAAAAACCTCAGAAAAATTAATATGTTACCGCTTTATAAAACTTCAAGGAGCATAACAAGAGAGAAATATAACGATATAGGTTTATTACCTTATATACCACCTATTCACCATAAATATTTCAATATGCTAAGTGTAAAAGAAAACTAAGTTTAAAATATCTTTTTTTTTTTATTTAAAGATCTTAACGAAGTAATTTTCATTTTTATATTTTTAATATAACTGAAATAAACTCTTAATAAACTTAGTTATTCGTGTATTTAAATGTCTTCATTTTAACTATTACTTTTTTACATAAAAATCCATTTCAGTAAAGCTTATGTCTATAAAAATATGGACTTAAATTTGCTCTTGTTTTTACTTCTTGTAATATATTATTTTTGAAAGTGGTATAAGTCCATGTGGAGCTAAAAAATCGTTTATTTTGTAAAATAATGTTAGTAATTATTATTTCATAATAAAATTTAAAAGGTGTATAGTGTAAAAAACATCACTCGATTTGATTAAAGTTGGCCAATATTTTTAAATTAACTCAAATGCAAACCCTTAAATATCTCAATATATGAAAAAATGGACTTATACCACTTTCAAAAAAACCAGTTCAATTATAAAATATTCATTATATATTTTTATAAAAACAATATTACAAGTAGAGCATTATTTAAAAATATTCATAAATGAGTCATACATACATTCACTAACACATACATACATAATACATACATACATACATACATACATACATATATATATATATATATATATATATATATATATATATATATATATATATATAAAAGTAGTACAATAAGATTAATAACATGATTAAAAGAAAAATCCTATTTCACAAAGATTTATTTCATTATTATGTAATAAAATCACAAACACTATTAATTTCATTGTATAATAATTTAATGAGTATCTTATTTTTTTGGACTCATATATGACCATACCGCTATATATATATATATATATATATATATATATATATATATATATATATATATATATACATATGTGCGTATGTATATTTGAATACGAATATATTCATATACAAAAAGTTTTTTTTTTTGGAAATTATCTCTATAAAAAAATATACTGCTCTTCATTTCTATTCAGCTTTATGCTACGGGTTGTTGGAAAAGTTAACGAAACAAAAAAAAATAATCCTTTTTGTTGACCACATTCCAGTAAAATGGATCGGTGTTTGTTAAACTGTAATATATACACATATGTACATATCAACGTTATATTTATATATATATATATATATATATATATATATATGTATATATATTGAAACTTTATATATCGTTCTAATGTCGTTCATCTGTGACATTGTATTTACTAAGTGAACAAACGTTTACATCTGTTACAATATAGCTCCATGGATGTAGTAGAAAATATACACAGAGAATAGAACTACATATCTTTTTGATTTTATTATTTTCTTTATATATATATATATATATATATGTGTGTGTGCGTGTGTGTGTGTGTGTGTGTGTGTGTGTGTGAAGAAATAGTGGCAAATATATATATTTTTTTTAATTAAGAATTATACAATATAATATTAAAGTTTGAAAGAATTTCATTAAATATATATATATATATATATATATATATATATATATATATATATATATATATAAATGGTTTTTATATAAATGTACATCCATATTGACAACATGTTGAAGTTACACGGCTCATGAGCTCGTTAAAAATATTTGATATTCAGTAACTTTCATGTTTCCCATGTGCATAATACCATTATGAGAAAATAAAATTCAGTATTTAAATTAAATAAATTACAAAAATATGATATGGATACAAAATATGAAGCTTGACAGCACCCTCTACCGACCTTAAATTCAATTCTTTTACGTTTCACGTCTCATATGACAGCTAAGCGTTACGAACGTAGTGGATGTGATAACACAAATTTAAATTTTAACGAGCTGTATAGAAATAGAATTTCATATTTTATGAAATTTAAGCAGGATAAATATGAATAGAATATCGTACATGAGCATGTATACACACACACACACACACACACACACACACACACACACATATATATATATATATATATATATATATATATAAAGAAAAAAATAAATTTTATACCTAATTATAAATTATAGATCATTTTCGTCAAGTTAAAATTTTTATTTATGTTAATTGTATCTAAAACAGTTTCCTTTATTTAAAAATTATACTTTTTGTTACTTTTAGAAAATAACGTACAGAAGTACATTTTAAATAATTTGAATTTTAGAAAAAAAATAGATAATATAAATAAATACTACTCTTTATCCAAAAATATATTACTGTTCCAAATATGAATGTATACACCACTTTAGAGCAAAGAACAATATTAGCCATTAAAATGTTACTTTTCTATATTTAAATTTAATATTTTTAAAAATTCAATATGAAAATAAAATGAAATATTATTTCAAATTGATTTGCATTATTTAAATTGTAAACTGGGTATAGTTGAATCTCAAAACATTTTATATATAATTTTATAAATTAAAAATTTGTTACAAAATGAATTATTGATAAATGAAATTTATTTAGCTTTTATATATATATATATATTAAATATCTTGAGATGTAAAAAATACCCATAAAGAGACATCTAAAAAATATATAGGACAGAGACATAAGAAAATTCATCACAGTGAATAGAAGAGAAAAACATCGAATCATTCGAAATAAAATGTTTTAGTAATATGTAGAATATTGTTTTTAGAACAGAGGATATAAGGTAATATAATATATAAAATATTATGAAAAATAATACAATTTTATTTCAGTTTATCGTGAACAAATATGTATTTTTTTAAACAAAAAGAATAAAGTCGATCATTCGCTCCATTTAATTGATTGATACACTATTTACGGTTAAAAATAGACGATTGAAGAGAAAAATGTGTACAGGATTAAAAAAAAATTTTTAATTATTAGTATAGATTTTTAAATACAAATTGAATTTTTAAAAAATATTCATTAAATATAAACGTGAAAGAGTGGTATTGAATAGTCATTCAGCTGTGAAAAATTCAATTATCCACAAATTCAAACAAATTGTGAACGAAATGTTAATTTAACAACCTTTGAATATGTTATTTTTTAATAAAGAACAGTTTATGTTTTGAAAATAATGGCATTGCTACTAGAAAATCTTTATTTATTAAATAAAAAATAAAAATATTAGTATTAGTAATTATTATTTGAATACTACAAATTATTTTATTCTCTCATCTAAATATTTTTTTTTTGAAAAACCGATAACAATTATCATTGATTTTATATAAATTTAATTAATCCAAAACTGCTCTTCTTAAATAATTGTATACAATTAATTATTTTTATTCATTTCTTCTTCATTTCACAAAATACACGATCGTATAAAATTCTCTGAAAAATCTTCATTAATTTTCGTCGTTATATTCGCGTCTTCCAAACCTATTCATCGCGTCTGTCAACGAAACGACATGAGAACTTTCACGAAATTTCGTTTACGTTCAAGAGAGATTATCAAAAGATTCCATATTTATAACAAGTAGTATAAATGTCAGAATATCATTACCGGTTTTAACAAATTTGTTTACAAGCGTCTGCTTGCGAATAGACAAACATAAATACGAGATGTGGGTGCCACTAATGTCATTTTCAAATTAGGCATTTACGTCGTTATAAAATATTTTTGAGTTTATTACACGTCCATTACAAGATTCCATTTAATGGATTACATTGTTTTATTTGCGCTTGAGGGCTTGGAGCATCAATATCATTACGACGTTCAGCAATATTAAACTGTTTCGCTGCTCACTAAACAACAATTATAAAAACGTGTTTGTTTTAATTCATACATACATACATATATATATATATATATATATATATATATATATCTGTGTGTGAGTTTATATGTATGTACACATACTTATATCTATGAGTGCATGTATGTTCGTTCTATATTTTTAGACGAGTAGAATATGTTGAATCATTCTACACATTAATATATTGGTTTTCGGTTGGAAAAGGGAATGAGTAAATAAAAGCTTTTGTGTGTCTATCGAGAACCGTCTGTCAAAACGGAACAATATGAACGTCACAGTGGTGGAGCTGTGCTTGTCGCCTGTCTATTTACTGTGTCAGCTAACACGTGCGAACACAATCAATAACAAATTTTATATCGGCAAAGTGTATATTAGAGCATTTCGATACTATACCATTTACATATATGAATACGTGTGTACACATACACAAAACCAACCAACCCACCTATCTACACACACACATATATAGAAATATATATATATATATATATATATATATATATATATATATATATATATATATATATATATATATATATATATATATATATGACTAACAAGTCAGAACATTTATACCAATAAAACATTTTAAGTATTTAAAAACTGATTTTGCACAATAACTGAAATATGATATAGATTTTTTAGTAATACTGTATTCAACACTTGATATAACATTACTAATTACCACATTAAACTCAAGTCTTAAGAAAATAAATTATATACTAGATAAAGAAAAATATTGTATAATAATCGATAAAATCTTTTATCGTTTGAATATAAAATTACTTTATTTTAAAGATTATATGATACTTTTTGATAAAAAGTTATTAAAATAAATATAAGCATTCTCACTAATTGTTTTGATATTGTAAATTCAATTTAACATAAATGAATCATAACCTCAAGACTACAAGATATTATAAAAATGTTAAATAATCACTTACTGCTTTTTTTACTCTCTTAGAAGCTGATGTGTATTTCAATAATCATGTAATCATCATCAGAGAGTTTTATTATAAGATCTAATTAATTTTTAAATATAAAATATATTTTCTTATTTTTATTTAAGGGGTTATACGCAGTTGCGAGGCGCAAAAACGACGTTTTTTTAGGAATTTTTTTTAGAAACAGTATTTATTTTGCAATTACAAATTATGGTTATTTGAATAGATCCTACTTTCAAGAATAAAATAACATGTCGATCATAAAAAAATATTGAAGTACACCGCTCCTGCAATCGATGTCCCGAACGATCTCCAAAAAAAGGCGCTTGGCGGTGATCTCCATATCGGCGGTTTGGATTATCCGAAATCAAAAAATATGGTCAATTCTTTTAAAGGATAGATTAATGCAGGTATTGAACGAAGGAATAATAAAAATTTTCATTTTTGACAAAATGGCGTCTACTTGAAAAAATTTTTCGTTTTTTACTAAAATTTTTGCTCCAAATTGTTTAAAAAAAATAGTAATAATTTTTGTAAACCTTATTCCTTCGTTCAATACCTGAGGAATATATTTGAGAAGATTGTGTGAAAATTTGAGACCGATCGGTTCATCCATTTCTGAGATATCGAGATCACCGACTATGAAAACACCGTTTTGAGATAAACGCGTTTGAAGTTTCGGAAGTAGTTTACACATAGTTAAAAAAATTTTTTTTCAACTTACATGGTATAATAAATATTTATCGGATTTACTTCAAATTTTCAGAGAATATACTCAAATATATGTGCATTCCGAAAATGCAAAAAAAAATCGATTTTTTGACATTTCTAACTGCGTATAACCCCTTAACAAAGATAATAAATATACATTATCCGGAATTGTGCGTAATCTTCAACCTCTACTATTTCAAAATCAACGTACATGGTGAAAAATCACGAGAATTTCAACATCAAGTGCCCTTGTTTTTACAAAACACGTCGAATTTAGACTAGAGAAAGTCTATAAAAAATTCCAACCTGCTGAACTAGAAACTACGGAACGGAATCAATTATTTGCTCAAATTACTATGTAGTCTCGAAATTGTGCTGAATAACATGAAGATGATCCGGTAAGACAACAAAAGTCAAGTAAATACAAAATAATTTAAAAAGACATAAATATTGAAATTAGGAACTTAAAATATCACATCGAAGAATAAATAAGATCAAGAAATAATTATTGAAATTAATCGCTTAGATTATTTTAAAATTATATATATATATATATATATATATATATATATATATTGAAAATTTTAAAATTAATTAATTAAATAAATTAAACAATAAATAAATTTACCATACTCATCAAACGACCCTCGTATACGGTCATCCAAATGTAACGCCTAGATTTGTGTTTTATTCAAAAGAAACTATACATATGTTTCCATATACACCACCTCATACACATATTATTTTTTAATAAAACACAAATCTAGGCATCACATTTGGATGACCCTATGTATATGTGTGTGTGTGTGTGTGTATGTAAATCAGTGTATACAAAACATATTTGTGTATGTTTACGATGCACGTATGTTTGTGCGTGTGTTTAACCTCGCCACTCAGGTATTTGTGTACATTCACGTCCTACGTATATTTTTTTCAAGTTCAAGTCTCGCGTAATTTTACATTCACGTTCCTATTCAAACGTTAATTCCGGATGAACGCTTACGTTTTTCTAAATATAATTTTCATCGTATTATTATTATTAAGTTACGAGTATGAACAAGACATTGAATAATGAACTGATTTGTCGACAAACAACTATTTTCGAAAAGTTTATTTCTGTATACTTGTGTCTACATCCCAGATTTGATTTACGTATGTTTATTCAATTTAAATATCCCTTTTTTGACATTTGTGAATCTGAAGAGAAAGTTGCGAATCAATGGATGCTTGTATTTATTCTGTTTTTTAAACTGATTGAGTTTTTGTTACTTTTTAAAACTGATTATAGATAAGCATGGTACTGTTACGAAGACGGGTCTTTTATTGAGAAAAATCTTAAAACTTGTATACATACATACATACAAAATTACTTATTAAAGACCTTACTAAATTTTTGTTTAATTAATTTTTTTTAACAACCCTATAAAATTTAATTTAAATAATACATAAAATAGAAACACCAATTAGAAAAACTATTGTAATCGGAATTTTAAGGATTCGAATAAAAGTTCGAAGTACATAGATGATTAAAGTTTATTTTAAACTTATATTAAACTAACTTTGAAATTTATTTCACAATTTTAATTGGTTTTTAAATTTGTTTTAGTTTCAAAATATATAATGATGTACAGTATGATATCTTCTATTGTCTGTTTTTCTTATTTAACTGATTTTCTTTCTTGAAAATACATAATTATAAATTCTCTAGTCTTTAATAAGGTTTGTTTGCTTTCAGTTTCAATTTTAGTAAAAACAAATTTTTGCATAAACTTAATAAAGATGATATTAAAATAAACAATAAATGACAAAAAAATGATAAAAATACAATAAATTATCAGTTGTTTAAGTTTAATCTTGATATAAATTTTGAAGTTACTTTAAAAAAAACATTTTTATGATTTAATATAAATAATACAAATAAATTACCACTGCAACATCACAAGATAATTGTAAAAGTATTCAAAATAAAATGAACAATAAGTGACTATTTGACACTTCTACAATTATCTTGTGATGCTGGGATAATAATTTATTTATGTCAAAATGAATTTGGCACAATATCAAAATTTGTTTTACTTTGTACAAATTATGCCTCTGTTTTAGTTTTATATAAATTTATATTAATATATCTTCATAAAAACAAATTTATTGTTCCTAAACTGAAGTTATTGTATTTTTATTCTATATAAATAATTAATATGCAAGTACAAAAGTTTCACGTTAAGTCACAATTTATTTATAAAAAAATTCAAAAGACTAATTTGTTTTTTAAAATACAAATATCTTCTCAATTTTTCTCCGACTAGACATGTGTAAAAAGTTCTTTGTATATTGCAATGCGTCGCTATTCAAGTGTCGAAATAAATGTCGCGGACATATATTCGGCTTAAAGAGATGTAAGCTCCATGAGTTTCGTAAAAAAAAAAAACCGTAAGACATTTTTTGTGAGAATTATCACGTCTGATTTGTGTTTTCTTTTCATCGTGACGTCTGAACGAGACAAATGTTTTATCGTCGTGGTCAAGAAACGCGTTAATGTCTGTTCTTCCGTATTCTTCTTCACACATACACGTGTATATAAATGGATTTATGATCTGTCGTACGGAACGACAAGTATTCTTGTTCTGTTGAAATTGTTCCGAGACTATGATAAATGTAATAGATTATTCGAAGGGAAAACGAAAAAATAACACACATACATACACACACGTGTACAATCAGGTCATGATTGTTTTGTAGTGTCGAGGAAGTCGTTTTCCGGTACGTTTATTGTTCATTTTATTCAGAGAGTTTATCGAATTGTTTTTATTAAATTGATTCGGAAACAAGTTTTAGATGGTTTTATTTGAAAATTGAAAATTATTTCCTATTGCTTTTTGCGAATTTTACAGAGCAAAACATTGATTATTAATAAACGTTTACAGGTATTAATAAAGAACGTTTTTCAGTTTCCTGATTTCAAAACATGTTTTACAGTAAATATATTTTTTTTAAAAAAAGATCATTTGTTGAAAAACACCTGTTATGAACAAATCAAAACCTAAACTGTATTTATATGTTACCATAGATAAAATTCAAAATAAATAATAATAATTTAAATTATTCGTATTTTAATATTCGAAAAGGGTGGATATATATAATGATAAAAGTACCTGTATGGAGTATACATTAAAAATAGATATTTTAAGCTTTCTTTGTATTTATATTGTATACAAAAGCTATAATTGAATTTATGACAAGATTATATTCATACAAATATATATATGCAATATTGTAAATATACTGAATAATTCTGAACATTCATTTACACAAAAAGCTCGCTCCGATAACGAGTACTGAAAATAACAATACAAGCTGCTCTCGTGACTATGCTATCCATAATAACGTTGTTTAATCGTGTTCTCCTAACATTACTGAAATCTTATTCGCGGTATTCAGTGCACTGCTATTCGGTAAATTCAATATAGGTGTGGACTATTCAGGTCATGCCTTGTGGTTTATTGTCAAAGGTTAAACGTCGACAGATAATTTCCATTTCGTCGAGACGAACTACGAACGAGGACAATTCGATATTAAAACTGACATGTAGATCATTGTTGATGACATTTATGAAATTAATATCGACGGAATTTTACAATGAAGTTTTCGTTGCGAATATATTGTTTCGCGGACGGCCGACGCGCGTTAGAGAAGATTTTCGTGAAGGGGATTAAGTTGATAACATAAATAAATTGATCTTACGCACAGTATGTTTTGACGTTTTAATTAGGATTTTGTTAGACATATACTTTTTTTGTTTGCCGAAAGTTTGGAAATGCTTAATTAAAATGAAAAAAAAATAATTGCATATAATTCCACTAAACTCACACGTATGTATATATAAAGTTGTTTCATATACATAGTTGTTGATGATGATGCACACACACACACACACACACATACACATATGTATATATAGGTATAAACATACATGTTCCTAAATAACTATATTACTACTTAAACAAAACCCATTCGATTATCAATTTAATGTAGTAACTTAATACTATTGCCTATTGAAGTGTTTTAATTAAGTTATAAATTATCTAAACCGACATAGAATCCTCGGCAAAGGAAATTACTATCATAATTTTCACGATACGTTCTAATAATAATTCAAGTACTGATTTTGGATGCTATTTTTTCGGTAACATTACCGACGAGTTTCATTTATTGTATTTATTTTTGGAACGTTATTTGATACGTTTGTGTATTTTTCACGGAATTTTTATCTCTCGAGATCGTTCATCATTTAGCGTAGGACACCAAAAGGGCAGCACAATGAACGTTATAACTTGATTTCTGAAAAACCGTCTTTCTTAGAATCGAATAATCTTTTGTTCTCGTGTAGTTTTTTGTTCGGAACAAATCAATGATAACGTCTGAGGAAAACGTGTTCTTTGCAAAAAGATAGAAACAATAGCGAGCATCGAGATACAGGCACACATTATTTATATATGACATACATTTATATCTATCTATACTTATATACATAGTTTAGTTTTTTATATATGTATATATTTCTGAAAAAAATCCATGTGTATTTCTACAGTTATATTTATTTTTCGCCAATTATGTATTTTCCATATTTTTTTGTTTATCTTGTCTCATCGTGTTAAAAGTTTCTCAATGACATTTCTGAAAAAAATTCTCAAGTTTCAATGGATACAAAGGTACTTTTTGATATCAATGATATCTTTTTTTAGAAAAAGAATATGGGATTAAACAAAACAAATTATAATCCAATGGTCGTATGAGTAAGGTGGATGATTAATATTTTAACATCCCAATTAAAATCCTTTAATCTCGCATTATCTTGATAATTTTCTATTATTTTAGATATATTTTTTGTAATATTTTCCCATTATTTATAATACTAAGATAATATGTCATAGATATATAATTATTAAATTTTTTTTCATTTTCAAAAACGACATTTGGCATTGTTCTCAATATCCTCACTATCTTTTATCCTCGAAATTATTAAAAGTGATCAATTTCACATCAACAATCATTCTTTTCAAGAATGACTCGTTTTCATCACATTTTAGTAATGAATCACAGATGAAAATATGATCAAAACAATTTTTTTCACTTAAATCGTAAGGACTCAATCATCAAAACGATTACTGAAACCAAATTTATGCAAATAATCATATACTATACTACTGATTTGGTTAATATCAATCTTGAGCAGTCTATCTGAACTAAATGTATCATCAAAATAAAAATCTTCAACTCAAAACTTTTAGCAGGTCCAATCATTAACTTCATCTTTTCCATACACTATATAAATTTTCTCTTGAATTTGCATTATATTATTACTTTTTCAAAAATTAATGAACAAAAAATGATGAAATTGTACATTTCACTCAAATGCCAAATACACACAAAAAATTCAAATTTTAAACAAAGCGTAAATTAGTTATCTTCTTATGATTACTTTATGCAATTAAAAATTTAAGATGTTTTCATATAAATTACAAAATCAGGCAAAATGAAGTTGAACAAAAACAATGTAAAGTTTAATATTCAACAACTATACAGCAGTAATATGTAAAATGTTCAAAGTTATAAAGTAGGAAGTTCTGTTAAATACCACATTTAGGTTAGCCGCCTGAAACTACTGAAAATGGACTAATTAATCTCATGAGATATTAAACAAGGTACATGAATGTCTGAATAAATGATTAACATAAATCAGATCATCTGAAAAAATATTAATTAAAAGTTTATAATTTATTTATTATTATGTAATAAATGGGATAACATTTAATATGAGAGAAAATATTAATATGTATGTGATTTTTCTTTTGCAAGTTAATTGTTTAGAATGATAAACAGATTCTAAAGTGTAGTAATTTGGTGATGATGACTTAGACATCGAAATGCATATCAACCAATAAAATAAACAATAAGGTATTATTGTGCAAGTTTATAAAATATTTTAAAAATAATATGAATAATTTCTTAATATAATAATTATTGTAAATTTAAAATCATATTATAAAAAACCAATTTTAACCAACTTTTAATAGATTTATTATAACTAATTATTTTTATACATTTATACTGGAATTAACTTTCTACCTATTTATATTACAAAAATATTTTTCACTATAGACAGATTCATCGAATTATTAATAAAATTGGTAGTTTATGAAATGAATTAAAAATATATTTATATTGGTTGTGTTTATTGTTAGATTTTTTAGTTGGAAAAATTAATCAATTAATAATAGAAAAAAAATTTCATCAGACTGATATTTTACCAAAAAAAACCATTTATACACTTCTAAAACGAAATCAGTTACTAATGGGTTAAATTTCATTTAGTTTCCCAATCCGTTCTACGAAAAGAAATCAATTTTTATAGCAATGACATTTTAATTCGAATTTAATTACAAATATATCACTCGTATTTGTGTACAAAATAAAAAGTGTTTTTTTAGACTAGTTATATATACATATATATATAAAAATATATATATATATATATATATATATATATATATATATATAAACATACACGATATTACATTTATGAAATTATTTTGAACGTAATGTTTACTCATTGGAAAAAGTAATAGAATTATTATCCTGTATTCTGTTTGTTTGTTATTACATTTTTGCTATTCGCTTATTTTTTCCAGGTAAACGGTAATATGATTTTGAATTTTCTAAAAATAATCTAGACTTTTTATTCCACTTCCGAATTCATTGAAAATATATTCTTAATTGCAATTGACATTTTATTCTGAGACATCGTTATATATTTTAACAGCGTTGATGGATATTTCTTATATTATATTTTTTATTTTATTGAATTTAAAATTTATATACATATATATATATATATATATATATAAATTTCAAGATAAAAACAATTTAATATAACATTAAAAAGTAGTTGTAATGAATATTTTTTTAATCAGATATATGTATATGTACAAGCAGACATACGTTTATACATATACTATTCAACATTCAACAGTACATTATTAAATAAAAAACCTTTTTAAATTCTTTTAAAATATGTAAATAGATTTATTTATCTCTACAATGTCTCGATAATACTTAGTCTCCTAATTTATTTTTTTATTAAGATTTTTTTACTTAACATACAAAAACGATCTAAATATATTATCATAAATGAAACTGAAACGAGATGGGTTAGGTACTGAAAATGGATTATATTCTGAAAATTGATAATAAACTAGATTTCTTACAGACGATGAAAATGTACGAAATAGACTAGAGATTTTAACAGGAAAAAGTATGGGTGTCATGTTTATGAAATCCAACTGTTGATCAATGAGAAAATACAAACAGTAGACTTTAAAGATCGGCTGGAAAATGACATCAGTCGTTTTAAAATCGGATTATATATATATATATATATATATATATATATATATATAATATAAAGAATATACTTGTCCATTAACCTAATTGCAAAATATCTCACGTATGAAAATGCTTGTGTCAACCTCTATCGTTTCCTATACACATAACAGCAGCGAACGATCGTTTCAGTTAATTCTGCCAAGCACAACACATACGGAGTTTACAGCCTACGGGACAAAGTTTCCCGCGTATTCAACTTACACATGGATCCTATTTATATTATTATACACCAATGCCTGTGATGCGTGTGTAGCAGGTTTCACACGAATATAACATTTTACATATACAAATGACATTACATATAAAACGTACGAAGCACATAAGAACTGGTGTGTATATATATATATAGTAGGTAAATCAAAAAGTAATGCTATATACCTTAAATATATATATTTTTAAAAATAAAACATGAAATGTTTTTCTATATAAATATCACTGTTTTACAATTTTAATTTTTGTAAATGTATACTCAATGAACAAACGATTTATTAGTCTAATACATATTAACAATAAAAACCATTTCATTAATTGAAACTGTGACATTTTGTTTTATTACTCTACACTTATATCTAACTTTTTATTTTCATTCCAGTGAACCAGTTAATTTATTACAAGAGGAAAAATACACTTATCTGAAATTTCATGGTCAAGGTTAAAGATTTAAATTTTAAAAAATCTTATCTGATTATGAATTTCCCCTTTTTATCTAATTTATACAAGCGTTCACTTTAATAAATGACGATCATAAAATATTTAAATAAATAAATGTATTTCGTTATCACGAAAATCTGATATATTCTTTAAGATATCTACTAATAGTCCTCATGTTAAAACTAGTTATGTCGAGATAAAATAAATAGAGTGAAATTTAATATACAACTCAAAAAAGTATTAGCATATAAGATATTTTGCATAAATGATTTTTTCTTTTCAACATTGTAGCATTTTGAAAAATTAATAATCACTTATCATTATTTACTTTGTATGTTAAAAATCATTTCAATGGTCATTCCATCATCTTAACAATTCCCTTGTCACATTGGTTCAGCCGTTTATATTTTTTTTATAAAACATAACATTTAGTAGCAAAAAAATCAAACAACCTAAATAAAAAATCCATCGTAAGACATATATAACCCATATGGCAAAAAATGGTAGGAAACATTAGATCTATTCATTTCTCTTTATGATCCTACTAAGAAGATGATTCAAACATAAACAAGAAATTGTTTCTATAAATTTTATTTACAGCACAATAGAAATTTTTCATATATTACTTTTCAATATAGTACCCCTTGACTGTAATTCATTATTCCATCGTTGTGGAAGTTTTTTAATTCCTAATTCAAAAAAATGTTTTGATTGTTTATAAAAAACAGCTCTGTACAGCTTCGATTATCTTGTTTTTTGTGGAATTTTCTTCTTTCTAAAAATCATTCAATAATCCAAACATATATTAAAGTCGAAGCTGTATAGTGAATGAGGTAAAATATTCTACTTATGTTAATAATTATCATCAAAGTGGCAACATAAAACATTGTCTTGAAGGAAAGAAACTGAAAACTTTTTCTTTCACTTTTTTATTGAACAGAATTGAATAATATTGTGCATTAATATTTACTCAAAAATCTGTTTAAGTTATTAGAATTGACAGAAATTTTGGTTGCCGAGAATGAGGTTCCTATTCCACAGAGTCACATTTTGTCCAACCGTAATTTATTGTCTGTAACAAACATTGATTCCCAAATTACACTTGAAGTCTGGTCAAAATTCAGAAGGCTTAACCTCTTCGTCCGTGAGAAATTTAATAATAATTTGTAACGCAACACTGCGTAGCACTTCTTGCTCAGATATCGTAACAACGACGGACTGATAAAGTAGTAAAGGGGTAGATTTCTACTGTTTGCAAGCTTAAACATATCTGAATGCGTTACACGTGCACAGTGGTAGAGATTGATTAGAGCAAGAAAATAAATTAAAATCTTATGTAAATTTCAACCACCTTTATTCTATAATAACTAAAAATATCATGATATCTACAAACAGAAGAGTTTTTAAATCTTTCTTTCCACTGATACTTGGCGTATTCAATTTTCATATCTAAAAAAATATGTACATCTTCTATAAATATTACAAATAAAATTGCTAATAATTAAAAACTAGTTCTTTATATCCTACTATCAAGTAAAAAATAATACCTGAAATAAAATAATCAAATCTAAATATCTACTGGCATAATAAAAAATTACATACTTTATTTTTTGATTTACCCCTATATATATATATATATATATATATATATATATATATATATATATATATAAATATATAGACATGAATAATATGGAAATATGCATAATCGTGCGCGTACGTGCGTAAGTATATATTTACGTGTACACACACATGTTTACACTTTTTGTAAAAGGATATAAGGTAGATAAAACAAACAAAGCGTTATTGTTCTCTTCTCGAATTTTTCCCCCGAAATTCGTATAAATTTGCTTTGAGCAAGAACAATAAAAATAATTTCCTCGATTTAGAAAAGCATCTTGTTGCAAAGGAGCTATATTTAGATGTCGACGTAGTCACGTTCCTGATTACCGTATTAAAAATGTAAAATTGTGATTAATATTTATAATATTTAAATGTTCGATTCGAAAGGTCAAAGGTATATAGTGTAAATATTTATTTGATAACAGTAAGCAATAATTTTCCAAATTTAAATATTTTTATACTAACATTTTTATATATATATATATATATATATAAATATATATATATATATTAAATCATTTACTCTTTATTATAAATTAACTTTTTCAGTCTTCCAATCATTTTACAGCTATTAAATTATCTAGCTGAACTTTCGCGAAAACGAATATCAATAAAATTCACATTAGAAAGTGTTTGTTTTATGAGATCATTAAAAACATTTATTATACCATATCCATAAAAATCAATTTGATGTATATAAAGTATATTAAAGAATTTTTATACTAGTACATTTTCTTTAACTATTAATACACTTAATTTTTTATAAAACTAAATGATCTTTAAATCATAAAATGCTTTTTAATAAACAAAAAATCATTTTTATTTCAATTTTTAGATATAAACACAAACACACACATATGTGTGTGTATTGATAAGAAATGCTGTATAAAAAATCATTTGCACAAAAATATTTGTTTAAAAATATATTCCGACAGTACTTTTATGTAACATTTAAATTTAAAATTGTCTATGTACATTTTTTGCCGTGAAAAAATGTTTTTCTTACTGAATACAAACACTTTGTGACAGAATTCAGTGTGTTTAAACATTTTTTGTGTTGCATGCAAACATTCGAAAAGAGAGATCTGATGAATCAATTTTGATTTTTTACAAATATCTGCTTTATGAACTCATGGAAAATATAAATTATATTAAATGGATAAAAAAATAAAATTCATGTATATTAAATTTTAATTATTTTTTTAAAAAAATGGTTTTACACTTAAATATATAGAATATTTTATAAGGTATATTTAAAAATGTAATTGTCTTGTTTATCAGCGACTTCATACAACACAAAAAAGCATAGAAAGTTGCATTTTAGTTATAACACATAAAGACAAAAAAAACTACAGAGTAGATAAGAAAAATAAAAATTACGGATATTATAGCAAAAATGAAAAATTTCAAATAAAAATAGACTAGTCATATCGCTGGTACCCCTTCCCCCGACCCCGCATCTCCAATAAAAAATCCAGAAAAATATCTACAGATAGATGTGATAAATATATAAGATAATTTGTTGGAATGGATTTTATTGGAGAAAAATATTGGATTGGTCAAAGTGGAAAAAAACTATAAGAAAAGATATTTATCCACCAGTGAATAGAAAGTGGCTAATGATATATATATATATATATATATATATATATATATATATATATATATATATATATATATTCATATTAGAAACCGATGTTTAAAATATTAAATTATTTAGCATTATTCATTTTTGTACCAACATATATCTATTAAATATAAATATAGTAGACGTTCTCTAAATCTAACTTCCATAAATTGAATTTTGCTCTTAGCTGAACTTTTTGTACGACAATAGCATTTCATAGAAAAAAATCATGTATAAAATAGTTATAGCAATGTATATAGTTATGAGAAAAAATACTTAAAAAAATAATGATTTTATTAAATACCTTTTATTTTTATGTATATACTTTTTGAAACTTTAAATTTATTAAATAAGATTTATAAATCAAATTTTCTGTAATTAGAATAAATGTCGTTGGTTGTTAATGATTAGATTCACGGAAATTTGATTGTAAAATAAATAATCTAGTAATATTTAACGGCTGAAAATAATTTCATACGAAAATATCACTAAATAGTATTGCATTCCTGAATTCACATTTAATATTTCAGTTTTTATTCATATCGAGCAGTTAATTTCATAACAAAACATAATTACCACAGTGCAATGTTTTCGTTCAAATAATCAAGCAATTTTCAAGAGAATTTAATTAAATTCGTACGTATATTTTACAAAATAACAAATAAATCAATTATTAAATTATTGAAATAATTCAATCGTTTCAGTTCAGCTCTACAATATACTCTGTTAATATTTGAACTTCAGGTCAGCCAATGTTGAAATTCAATTTATATTGCCGGGCAACATTTTCTTACATATAGTGTTATAAAGAAATGAAATATCCCTAAGGTTTTTTGTCGTTTCGTTACTTCTCTCGGGTATTTAAACTCGTGTTCGTTCTTTATAAATAAACCGTAACTTTTTTGTCTCAAATGAAATATACGTCCATTATACAATTCAAAAATGTCATTTGTATTCAGGACACCGACTGTAACTTGTTATCAAACATATGATGAATGATCGTTGTTGCCTGTAGTAGACATATTTTTCCGTTAGTTTAACTTTTCAACTTTGTGTAATAAAGAAAAAGTGATGGTGGCATGTCGGAAGTTTATTTCGTGATTTTGATGAATTCACGCATTATGTCACTATGAACGCGAAACGAGAGCTACGTCAATTCTCAAGCACATGTTTTCATGCATTCATATATACATATATACATTTATAGCTTAATATTTTGGAATATCTGTATAATTTATAATCAATTATAATTGAACAAAAAATACTTAAATGAATGAATCTTACAAAGTTAAATTTTATACAACAACATTCGATAGATAATAGTAAAAATAATTAGATACTGATTTATTTATTTTTTAAATATTGGTTTCGTACTGAGATGATTAAATAGCAATTAAGGAACATTTATAAACTCTCATCGTTGTAAACCTAGATATATTAAAATATCTACGACTCTTCCTGGACATGTGGATAGATGAAAGAAAGGTAAAAAATTGTTAAAATGAACTGAAAGAAAAGGGTATTTGAAAGAGGCCTTCATCTAGCAATGGATAGAAAAAGATTGATGATGATATCATTCTATCCACTCTTGGATGAAGATCTATCCAAAAATCTTCTCTTTCGATTAATTCAGTCTTTTTCTTTCAGTCCATTCCAACGAGTTTTCATATATCTCTGTCCTATCTATGTATGGGTCTTTTTCTGAGGTTTTTTATATATCTAGACTGATGATGATGATGATATATATATATATATATATATATATATATATATATATATATAAATATACATATATATATATATATGTATGTGTGTGTGTGAGTGAGGGTATATAGAATAATATTGAATGCTTAGACTTCAAATAATAAAACTATATCATTAATTTTTATAAAATATTATTATTTTTTATTTTTTTATAATTATATGTGAACTGTTTTAAGTAATTTATTTTCGAATTAATATAGAATACTTTTAAAAAACAAACTAAATACTAAAAAATGTTAAATGTACAAAAATATATACGTGTCTGTATAAACAGTCAGGATTGCTCAAAAACAAGTCTGGGTAGATGACTAATATCTCGAAACCAAACATATCAACAAAAACATCTATAAAGAACATGACGAGAAGAATGTTCACAGTACAAATCTGATTATTTATATTACGAAAATATATATTTATATAAAAAGAACTATTCCATATTATTTTTTTAAAAAATATATATATATGAAAACAACACAGAACGATGCTTATATAACGAATATATATTATTCATTTGTAAGTTATGGACATTTGAAAATTGAAGCATTAGAGAGTGGACAAAGAAATATATTAACAACAACAAATATATTTGCTGAGAACAAGCTCTCTGACAGAAGGCCTTTTGAGAAATAAAGCTTTAACAAACGTCAAAGGCTTCCAAGAAATAACGTTTACAAACATGTGATTTGGATGCAAATTTCGTATTCGTATATATAGCAGAAAGCGGGACAAAATAACGACGTAGTAGATTTTTATCTAATAAAATCAACGGTTATTTACACGTACTTTAATTACATTTACACTTAATTGTAAACTAAATACGTCAATTTCACATTAACTGTTTTTTTATAAACATCTATATAGATATTTTACTATGATTTTTTTTTACTATTTGTAAATAGATTTTTTTAATAAAAATTAATATAATTCAACAAATTGCATCACTCAGCTTAACACTACAAGATTTTATAAAATATTCAATAATCATTAGTTATTGATGTGCACTTTGATGATCTTGCCATCATCATTACAATACTACATTATAAATTCTACACCTTTTATATAACTTTTATAAAATTTACTATTGAGTAAATGATATTATATATTTGTATTAAAATGAATTTACTATCGTTACAAAAAAAAATAATGAAGTAAGATGCATTACAATATTTATAAAATGCACTCAGTAAGATGATAATGATCACTATGTCTTAACCTACGTTTTATCAATCTGAGATAATGAAAAATATTAATAATAATAAATTATTTATAATACTTTTTGAACAATTTAAAAAATATGTAACGAATGATTTATAATTGAAATTCATTACATAGTCTTGAATAAAATCATACAGTTTACTAAAAAAATAACAGAATCCTAAAAGAAGAACGAATTATTACCACTCTAGTAACAACAAATAATGACAATATCTTATATAAGATTACTATTATACATTTATATAAGATTATTTTAGGTTGCTCAACATCGACAGGCTCTAAATAATTAATCAATCAATTAGTTATTCAGTGATAGACTATCTTCTGCTAAAATTAGCAGAATCCCAAGAGGAAACAGTAATCTAATAATATTTTCTAATACACTGAATTTATTATTTATAATTAACTTACTGAAACTACTATAACATTTTTATTATAAATATAAATAATATATATATATATACAATTCTAAAATATCATTAGGCATACATTTTTAAATTTTATGTGTTACATCAGTCAGTTCAAATATATTAATTTCTTTCATACCTTTTAATTTTTTAAAATAGTTCATATAAATCTAATTGTTTTAGAAATATTAGTCAAGATTTTTTCTATTCATATAGAAAAAATATAATATCAAGAATTTTAATACCTAAGTGTATTAGAAAAAAATTTTTTTAATGGTTTTATTACAATTTTTTTATTCCTATAAATTTTCACTTATATTCAATTTAAATGAAACTATTTCAAATTTTTGTTACTTTAAATATTGATAGAAATTGAAAAATCTAAATATTTTAAATATTAAAAATATATTAATAACCTTAAATAAACAATATATTTTCAATCCTTAAAAATAATAAAATTTAAAAAAAAAATACAAAGTATTAGATTAATATAAAGAAGAAAGCAAATCTTTTTTAGTTTTATTGAATAAAAATAAATATAGATACTAATTGTAGTATTAAGCAATCCAAACCATCATAAAGATATAATTAAAAATATAGTTGTAAATTTTATACAATAATATAGATAAATAATGTACTTACTTTAAAAAATATTAAACAAATATAAGAGATGAGAAACTTAATAAAAATTACAAAATTGTATTGAAGTTTAAAACTATATATAAAAACATTATAAAAATTGATTTTAATTCCTCTAATGCAAAACATTTCCATGTTATTTTTTGATTCTAACTTCTAATACATAATAAAAACATTTATGATTAAACGGCGTAAATTTTTTACTGCAACTAAATAATTAACTATAAAGTTTCTATCAATTTGTTTGCAAAGTACTTTGTAGAATTAAATTTTTTACATGAGAAAGCAGCGTATAATTCTCGATTGATATAAAGTACATCTTTTTGCTTTGCAGTTTCATATTATATTATATTTATGACATAAAGGAAATAAATTGTAATTTAAGTAATAGGAAAAAAATATATATATATGGCATTAAAATATTATAACATTGAATACATGCAAAAATAAATATGGTACATAATAACGAAATAAACTAATTCTAACTAAAAAAAACTTCTTCAGTAATACATTATCGTACATACGTTTTTCAACTATCGCTGTAATTCTTTTTCGCAAAAAACCGCACAACTCTCAAGCATATTTGTGAACGTATCGTAATAAACGTCTTTCTCTCACTTTTATCGTTTTAACCCAATTTCAACACAAAACGCGGATTATAAGCGAAGACTGTGTTAATAAAAAATTCCAATAAAATTTATTGATCTCACAAGTAGTGCATTAACATTACAATGGAAGATATTTCAATAGATAAAAAAGCATAGAGGCGTTTATCATTCGTGAGACTTACCTGTAGTACTTTTTTGATTCGTCGTGAGATGAATGTATGCCTGTAGCGTCCATGATAATCGGTTACAGCGACTGGAAAAATTAAAAAATGCGATTTTATGTAAATGATGTTTTTTTAATTCGAATGTTACAGAATTTACAAACATGTGATAAAGTTACATACGACTAAAAATATTTGACAGATTTAATTCATTTTCAGTAACATAATATGAGTTTTTAAATTATTTATATCCTTTTTCTTATATAAAACAGTTATACATTTTGTATTAGTACTTTAATTTGTTCAAATGTTGAAAATACATTTCTGGATTAATTATTTATAGTAGCCCAATGTGAAAACAGAAAAAGAAATGAATGAATTGGAATAAAAATCAAAATTACAAACGTTATAATAAAAATTATAAATAAAAAAAGAGAAAACCACTGATGGATAAAAGAAATTATTGATTAGAAACCACAAAATATATTACATTAAAATTAGATCTATAGATAGTTGGGATAGATATAAAAAAATTCATCGGTGTAAAATAGAAAAAAAATGGATCTCTGGAAGTGAAATGTTATGGGAGAATCGTTTATTCTACAATAGACAAAAATTCTAAATCTATATACATATAAAGAGAAGAAGAAGGGTACAAATAAATTATTTGACCATAAAATCATATTGAAAATTTGATAAATTTTAAAGTACCTTTTTTTAAGTTCAGACGTACAAAATGTCGTCGTTGAATTAAAACATAAATGAATCATAACACATGAACAACAACAAATAGATGTATATTGTACAAACAAGTTAGTAAATTAAGTTCAAATATGACAATAATGATATTCAACCATTACTGACTGACAAAATTGTACTAGGAATGTCGTGTTAGCTGGTTGTAACGCCACTAATTGATTTTAACCTTTGTTATACATTTCATATTGAAATGCGAGACTAGCACTTAAAAGAAATTATATATTTTATGTATATGTATATATATATATATATATATATATATATATATATATATATATAAGTATCATACTATAGTTTTTAGTAAAAATTTATTATTCCCATAAAGGTTTCATGTTAACATTAGTTCAAGTTCAATTAGATTTTTAATTTATTCTAAAATTTTCGTAGAATTATTATTAATGAATACATGACATGAACTATTTTTGTTATTTAATAAACGTATAAACGTAAAATATTTAAACGTATTTTTTATTTGTTGTAATATTTAAAATGTGTATGAAGTGTCTCTATAAAATATTCATGCCAAACAAAAATACTAAAATGTACTAAGATAATAAAACAAAATGTTATTGTTAAGTTTTCTATTTACTTAATTAATGTTAGGATTTTTCCTTTCCATCTATTTTACAATACAGGTATAAGGAGATGAATTTAATATATGTATATTTTTCAAGTCGATATTAAATAATTATATCCAATTATTAATTCTGAGATCAATTTTCAACAGTTTTATTAATCACTTTTATTTTATCATCTACATATATAAAAACTGAATTCAGAAATTCATAAAAATAATAATAAATGAAATTATCTTCTATCCTGGAAATTCTTTAAATATATAAAAATTAATCGATGCTTGTTTTAAATTATTAGTTAATAATAAAATATAGCAAAACACTTATCTATTTCTAAATATTCAATCAAAAATAAAAATCAAATACTAGTTTAATTGTATTGGAAGTAACACAAGTATCTAATCATTTTCATCCGATACTTAATTCATCTTGCATTTACAACGGTTTCATTTATATAAGATACACCTTATATTTCAACAAATCTCAGAAGCGGAAGAACGTGTACGTTTTTAGCACTTGAAATAAACGACCACTTGTGAAATCCGCGTGATGACTTTTATCCTCATTAACTCACAATTAAAGTCGACGCAGCGAGATATATGTATATGTCTTCTTTGTTAAGTATTCAATTTCGAGAGAAGACATACACAAAAAGGTCAAAATGAAATGGATGGTTTAAACGAACGATGAAATTGCAAAATGAAAGGTAGCGTGCATAATAATTCAATTTTTTCATAATAAATAATGTTATATCTAAAAATGACAATTTTTTATTTCGAGCGGACAAAAACTTGTATATATATATATATATATATATATATATATAGTAAGGAGCAAGTAAAAATTCCTCTGTCCATTTTTCTTATCTTTTAGTTCGACAAATCTATTTATTTAACCT
The DNA here is from genome assembly GCA_029203775.1 of Neoneuromus ignobilis. NCBI lineage: Eukaryota > Metazoa > Arthropoda > Insecta > Megaloptera > Corydalidae > Neoneuromus > Neoneuromus ignobilis. The sequence goes on from CP092095.1 coordinate 19,676,031, forward strand.
GTCAGACATCATATGAACTTATGTCATTTAAAAGACCACATAAGAAATTCACAATACTTTATATTTTTTATTTAAAATAAAAAAATATTTTTATATTGATATTTTTTTATGTGTACATAAAAGAATTTTTTTACTTTTACGAGTTTAAGATTTAAAAAAATACATCATCAAATCTGACTTTTTAATTTTATCATATTTATGACAACTAATAAATAATACACGTAAGAATAATTAATAAAATATTAATACAGCTTATATTTACATTCAAAATTTCATATATTACTGCACTAAATATTTCACTATTACTAAATTCAATTAACTTTTTAATATAAAATATATTTTCTCTTGACTGAACAGCTCGAACTAGAAAGTTTATAAAATAGACGAGTGATTGCAAATTTGGTTTGCATGTTTAAAGCTTCTATGAGATATCCAGCTTGAGAGGATTTTAACTAAAGAATAGATTCTCTTTCTTTTTATAACAAAAATGATCACTACTAAAAATTAAATTGATAAATTACGAAAAACATGATATGAAAACGTGAAATTTTCATAATAGTTCTCGAGTTTAAAATTGTATGCAACCATTTTTTTCAGAAAACTGACTTAGTTAGTTAAGGTTTTTTAAAGATCAGATTGAGAGGAACAAAATGTATTAATGTAAATTTTTTATTCCAAATCCAATGTATTATTTTTATTATGTAATAAAATTATTTTCATTTTAAAATATAATTTCAACACCTATAAACTAATTAATTAAGAAATTCTTAAAAACACTGTAAATATTTTTTTCTTTAAACAAATACATATATTATTTCATAAATTCTATAAATAACTAAATATGAAATAATATTATAGTTGTTTTTCAAATAAATTTCTATTACAAATCGACAATATTTAATTACATTATGTTTAATGTATAAAAAATTAAGAGTACATAACATTTTCATGTACTTAAAATATAATAAGTATATACATACATATATATATATATACACGACAGACTTTTTCCAAGTTTGATAATTAACTATGGATACATGAAATATACTTATAGCTAATTGAATTCAGTCCCTACAGGTGGTTTTTAATTTTTTATGAATTAATGGTGATAGATTAAGTTCGATAATGTTTACAGAATTATATTTTTCTGTCACAAAACTAATCAAATTAACTATCTGAATTGAATCGTCGTATTATATACATTCAGTACGTTATTTAATGAATATTTTTTACACGCTATCAGAAAAATATTCTTTCACTGTTAATGTAAACGCCAATATATATATATATATATATATATATATCTGATAAAAATCTTCTCAAGTTTACTAACGTCGAGTAAAATGACCTATATAATATAATTATCGAATCTTAGTCATAAAATAAGTATTGTGATAAATCATCGTTAGTAGAATATTTATACCTTTTTGTTTCAAAAAATACAATATTAATTTAACCCCTGTAGAGTAACCACGTGATGTCTTCTAAAATATATTTTCAGTTCATAATATTGTATGAATTTAAAAAAGGTATCAGTGTGAAAAATTATTCGATAAATATGTTTATTTGAAAAGAATGCAATTACTAAACATATGTCAAATTTGGTTTAAAAATTTGGTTTTGCCGATTTTAACTTTAAAGTTTATCGCTTTCAAGTGATAAAATTTGTTCTACAATACCTTCAGCAGATATTAATGACATTCTGAAACAAATAGTAACTGAAAAAATGGATAAACAAATACAACTTGCAAGTTTTTGCTTCCTTGCCAAGCAAATGAACTGTTAGTAATAGGAATTATGATAGGAAATAAAAAATAGGTTTTATACAGAAATATGAGAAAAAACATAAACAGAGAAGAACGAACTGATAAAATTTAATCTTTAAATAATTCGAACTTAAGTACGCTTTGAGGAATTCAATTCCATATTATAATTTTATTTATATCAAATTGTCAATATCGGTAATTGAACTTTGACACAAATTCTATATAAATAATTTTTGTATCTGTAATTCCATCTGAAATATCATTTATAAAAATAATAAATATAAGATGACAAATTAAAATATCTTTGAAGTTACTGATATTTCACTTGACAGTATATTTTCAATTTTGACTCTAATATTTCTATTTAATTCTTATTATGAATTTTCATACAAAATTAATCTTTGATAGACAAAAATACACCCACGTAGATAAATTAATAATGATTTAAAAGTACGTTAAATAAATAAAAAGATATCGTACATGAATCGATATTTTTCCGTAATAAAAACATAGTATAATTTTTTAATGAGTCACTATCATATTTTATGTATAAATAACATTTATTTTGTGTACTTTCATTATATATATATATATATATATATATATATATATATATATATATATATATGTATGTACGTACGTACTATTACGAGGAAAGCATTTCATCGAATCCAATAAAGACGAAAAAAATTAGTACAAATTATTAATGAAAAATACCATATATTCAACTGGAATTCGAGGCTTAGCTTTGTGCAGACGGAGAGTGGGCGTAGCAATTTTTGGAATGTACAAACGAGCCCCGCGTTGGCCCTTAGTACCGTCCCAAGGGAAGCTTACACATCTTGAATTTGCATTTCAATTCATTTATCGTATTATTTATATGTTTGTGACATAATTTAATGCTTTTTCACTCACGTGTATTAGCAGAACGAATAAATTTACATAACATTCGAATCGTTTTAATCCTACGATTAAACATTAATATCGAACGTGTGTCGCGTGGGCAGTCTAATAAATTTGTTAACGTAAAAGGTTTATTTACGTTATAAAAACAACGAACAATGAAAATTTATTGCATATTCGAATACATTTCTTACTTTTATGGGAAGAAAGAACATTTTTCTGATATACATTAAAAAATTGCAATATTTGTCTATATATGCAAATTCTTACAAGGGTTATAGAGGCGATGATATAATATATATATATATATATATATATATATATATATATCAATAAGTTTTTAGATCTTTGTCAAAAATCAACAACAGGCTTCTTAAATTTTATTCAAATTTTATTTTGGATTTGGTAACAAACTATAAACAAAATTAATTATTTTTAATTCTATATTTTAAATTCTATACTACCTAATTATAATAGAAAAAAAAATAAAGTCTAATATAAAATTATAATATAAACAACGTTGAATTCAATGAATTCAAAACATAATTTTTCTGTCTTTTACAATTACAAATTCATAAATTAAATTTATTTAGATAACTTTTTAGCTTGTTGATATTCAGTAACTAATATTGAAAGATCTCATAATCAGTTTAATAATATTTTTAGAAAAGTAATAGATCTTTTGAAATGTTTGAAAAAGTTTATGACTGGCCTGAAAGTTACCTTTTACATTTTTTGTACTTATTTTTATTATACAGTATCTATATCAATTATATATATATATATATAATTTAATTAGTAATTTTTAATAGTATTTTATTTACAGCTCTTTTAAATAGTTTGGATTTGTAATTTACTTTTCATCAAAACAATTCATCGACAATTTAAACAGATTTCCTTTCAAATTTTATAATTTCATAACTTGTATTTATATATATATATATATATATATATATATATATATATATATATATATATATATGTATATAACATCTCAGAACTAATATAAACATGTCGAATATTTTTTTGGTTTATGATCCTTTACTTAATATAAATTAAAGTACAGACAATAAACTCAAATCAAATAATATTTGTCTAACAATACAAACAAGATATTGAATTTTGTAACTTTCTCAGTATTTTAATATATCTTTATTTATTACTATATGAAAAGAGTAAAATTGTTATCCTTACCTTAAGTTACAAATATAATTGATGCACCCGTTACAAAATTGGCCTTAATGTGAACAAACAGCTAGAGGAATATTTATAATATGTACAATATATTTTAGTTTATATACTGAACACGAAATTTGAGATATATTCGTAACAATAAATATATATGTATATATATTTAGAAATAGCTTAGGTCCAATCGTGTATATTAGTGGTTAAGAAACAATGAGATTAGATATATGACACGTGATTTCAAAAAAACGTTTTAACGTGAAACATTTCTAAAGTGAAAATATCAATTAAACTTTTCGTGACAAACATATTAGACATCGAATATTGAAAGTATTACGTGTGACGATCTGATAATCCACTAAATTCAGGCACTTTTTTGATAAAATGGGATGAATAAAATCATATATATATATTGTTAGAATGAATTCTTTGTGTGGAATATACTTTTGTTCAAGTTTTACTACGGCTGTATTCGCGGCGAATATTATAATTTTTAAATGGATATTTAACTTGATTGTTTTCTCTGTTTAATTCAAAATTAGGATTATATTTATTCAATAATTCATTTTAATTGATTCGTTTATATAACATTTTATCAACTTGTAAAATTTCTGAACGATACGTAGCAATTGTTTTTCATGAAATGTCAAAAGCGTTAGCGGGATAATTTGAAAAAACACATAAATTGTTAACTTTCGTTAACGAACGAAATCGACTACTTTTTCTTTCTTAACCAAAGATATTACGACCGTATAACAGTTTCGTCGGGGAAAAACTATAAAAATACGACGATCCTAAATGATACTATGTAGTTTTTCGCACAGAATCGAAATGAAAGGACGTTTCCTCGTCTGTTATAATGTTATCTAAATCAATAGCCACACCGAAGCAGTCTGTCACGGCCAATATCAAAGCTATAGCTGCAACAACTGTACACAAAATATTACGCACACGATACACACGCCTGTGTGTATAGGTCAACACTCTACGTCGAGCGACGTTCGCTACACGGGCTTCGGCTGCGGCGTCGCGTGACGTAACAGCGTGGCGCGCGCACCGTCGCCGTGTCCCAGCGAACTGTGCGATCATCTGACGACGTGAGCAGCCAACGACGCGCGTGCCTATGTGTGCGCGATTATGTGCATGTGTGTGTGTATGTCTGTATGTGCACTGTCCCAGGACAGTTTGCGATACGTCCACGACTTCACGTGAACTACTAATGAGCTATGTTTTACTACACTAACATTCGATAAAAGCGAGCTAGATTAACTACGTTACGCCTGTTGTGTGCGAATAATAATGTACTTTTATCGGATATAGCGTTTTAGATTGGCGTATTAAAGCAAGAATAAAGAATAAACAGTACAACTAAATAAAAATTCACCGATATTAAAAAGTTTCAAAGATTAGTAATTAAATCCAATAAAAGTATTTAAATAAAATCGTTCAATATATAGTATAAATATTATTTATTACAGTTATTCATTAACACTAGGTTTACGGACGTTTCATGTATACCTATCTTTACGGACGCGGGTCAATTTGACGCATGAACAAAATCATACATTTTCTTTAAAAAACAACTTAAAAACAATTATATAATATTAACTTATAAATGAAACTATAAGATATACATTTATATAAAATTTATAATATTTAACATTATATAACATTACATTTATTCCGCGTATCTTTTAAACATATATACTGATAAAAAAATTATCAGTTATATTCCTGCCTTGATGTAAATATAATTCGGCTAACATTAAAACTACAAAATCCGCCCAAAAGTGTTGAAGTTTACGTTTCATCTTTACCCAGATTAGGGAAACCATTTTTTCAGATATTTTGAATTTACATCTACTGCCAACCAAAACTTTATGCCAAATTTATGTGGCTTATTTGGCATTGCGTGAATCTGCATCGGACTTTTGTAAGGAACAGTTGCTCGTCTATTGAAATATTTTCGTGAATTTTATAACAGGATTGACTATTATGTATAAATTTATTCCATATTTCAGATATCAATGCAAATTTATCTGTACGTAAACGTTCGGATCGTTCTGTTCTTTTATCAAATCATATGAATCGAAGAATTTGCGTAAATTGATCTCTAGGCATTGTGCTCGAGAAGAAAGCGGGCCCCCATTTCTTCGACCATAAATAAAAATCTTTTAGTGACTTTTCTTCATATACTTCCCGAACATACCAAATTACCTTTTCTATATCAGATCAAGGTTTTCCAACTAGCATTAATGGTTATTTTACAATTGCGTCAAATTGACGCGTACCGTAAAGATAGGTATACCACATACATAATTTCTAAATTAGACAGTTTTGAAGAAAATTAATTTCCCTATTTTATTTGTCTCGTTAAATGAATAAAAGTCAGTACAAGTGGTAGAAGAAAAATGTAAACGGTTTCTGTAAATTCCATCATGAAATTCGAAATGTGTCAAAATGACGCGTCCCGTAAACCTAGTGTTAAGTACCGTTTTACAAATTAAATATAAATATAAACAATTTAGATTTATTTTAATTAAACAGTCCATATAACTTTCATCTCAAAACAAGATTTTTTTCTTTGTTTCAATTTCAAGTTTTTATCATTAGTAACACTTGCTGGACTTATTTTTGATTTAATTATTTCTTTTAATCTATTTAGCATTATCAAACTAATTTCGTATAAAAGTGACTCGTACTCAATCACACTCTTCTTGTATTTCCTGCTTCAATATTATTTGATATTTATACGGTTTTTTCTCGATTTAATCTCATTGATGTTCAAAAATCTGGATTTTGTCAAATTAAATTTCTTACTAATGATGTACAGTGACCTCTTATGGTCAATTAACGATCAACTTTTCAATAGATTGTTTCAAATTTACCTTTAAAATATCCACATATTTCTATTTATCCGTTCTATTTTCTATAAAATTTAAATTTTCAACTCCTGATCGCGCAATACACCTCCAAGCCATTACACTTCCTTCACCGTATTTCATTATACATCGAAGATTATCAGTTAATAACGCTCTTTATTGTTTACGATATACTTTTGAAGATCCTTTAAGACCATTATATTACATTTATTTTCATCTGTAAAAATAACTGTTTTACAGAATAAAAGTTCAGTACCAATAAACAATTTTACAAAATCCATTCGTTTTATTTTATTTGCATCACTAATAAGGGTTAACCTGGTTATTCTAAAAAATATTAATATCGATTCAATTTTTTTTTATTATTACAAGAAGTTATAATTATTATACTGAATGTTTCTGCATCCTGATTACTTTTATTGCAGTATAACTTCTCTCCAATCAATCAGTTACTTTTAAATATTTAATTGTAGTTTTTTTTTTTGAAATTTTTCACTATGTATTCAATTGCCAATTTTGATTTATTAGTACTTCTTGCAATTATAAATAACATCTTCGTCTCTAAATATATTTTTATGACTACCCAAAAATCAGAACTGATTATTTTCCTTCTAGAAATACTCATAACAAAAGTTCAACAATTATAATAATTTCACGTACTCAATCTCTGATTGATTATGTGAACCTATTATTGATGTACATAAAACGATTTTTTTTTATCATCGTTCGTCCGCAATATCGCAAAGAACGCACACTTGCATATGTTAGAACATACGTCAATATTCAAAAATTATCTAGGGTCGTACGAGTGACCTGTAATCAATGAAAAAAATATTTCTTCTAGTAGATTCTATGCTTTTTCAAATGGAGTATAAAAAATTAAAATTAAATCAGACGTTCTAAATACATTTGCGAAAAATCAAAGACGTGATTATATCGTATACGTAGCATATACGTACATTATCAGTGCATGTTAAAAAATTTACCAGTGTCTTACGTATAATCTGTAATAATTTTAAAAAATATTTGATATTAAATGTCTTGTAAACATTAAAGACGTCAATGTTTTACACAGTTCATATAAGATGCGACACCTTTGCGTCCAACTAAATTTTTTTCAATATTGCAAAAAAAAAATCAAAGCAGAAAACAATGTTCTGCGCAAAAGTATTTAAGTAAATTTTGAAATAAGTCACACGACTGTAAGATAATTATTAATTACATTATACTGTTAAACATAATTAGTTTTATCGACCTAAAAGTGTTTAAACAAAATTAGTATTAGAGAGTTTTATAAACACTTATGGTGTTAGGTAATAAGTAATTCATTTGTATTCAAGTGAATTGGCCACAGTTCCTAAATAAATAATTAATTGATATGTTTTAAATTAATATAATTGATATCAGTCATTGATAGCCATTGTAATTCGTATGATAAAGAGAATTATATTTTTTAGTTAACAAAGATAACAAATAAATAATATGCTTTCGGTGGCAAATTGTGTAAATTTTAGTTTCTATTTTACAATCGCTAGATGCGACACTTGCTACTTATTGCGGTGCGGTGCACATGATTCGTAGTGATAAACATGGATATCTAAAACTCAGATTATTTGTTTTGGAACCGCGGCGGATTCACTTTAACACGAACGAATTTTTATCCCCAACACCGCAATGGTTATAAAGTGTTCAATAATCACTTATTGTTTACAATAATAGCCTCAAATATTCTGTTATCATGAACGCGCCGTTATCAACTAGATTTGTCATTTATTTTTATTCTTATTAAATGCGTTTTATTTCTTTATCTTACTATATGGTACAAGTAATAGTAATAAACATATATATATATATATATATATATATATATATATATATATATATATATATATATATATTCATAGAAAGGAAAAAAATATGAATTGAAAATAACTGAATAGTTTATTTTATAAATTTAAATTTATTTAAAATTAATTTACAACAGTTTTAAACTCCTCTTTTTCATAAGAAAAAAAGACAGTTAATACAACTATCTTTCACAAACACATAGATATAAAATGTAACTAAATACCATAAAAATAATTCTACTCATACATTTATTAAAGGTAAAAGTTCTTGTTTAAAAAAATACAAGTCATAAAAATACTTATTTATCTAAAACAATAACAATACATTTACAAAAAAATTATATATATTACGTAACAAAAAATGTGACAATGTTCTTGTTTATTTACTTTCACAATAATGAAGTAAAAATGAAAAATATAAAAAACTGTTCGAATAAAATGAAACCATTTAAACATTCAAATGAATTACACATTTTCTACGCAAACGGTTTGTTCGTCCGATGCATTCGTCTTCAACAACTTAAAAGACTAACTCGATTGCTCGAACCTTATTGAGGAACGGATAATTGCAAAACGACTCAAGAATGAAATTCAAAAGTCCTGGCTTTTTACATTAAAACACTTCGTCTTGTTTTGAAAACGCGGACATTTTCCATTTTGTACACGACTCGAAGAGCTCTGCTGATCAATTCCTGCACGATATCCTGTAACACTGTCTTAAACCTAATAGCTTTGAACAAAAACTACGCCAACACCGAGTATAAAATGTTTTATTTCTTTATCGTTCATAGATTTTTTTATAATGGTATTCACAGTATTAGAAAATACTCGAATATTCATTTATTTGACTATAAATATTGTGCAAAAATAACTTACTTTCAGTATATTTATTACTTTTGTTACATCTCTTTACATTGTAAAAATCATCGATACGACGTTAATAGTTTTAAATAAAAAAATAAATATCGGATAAATGAAAGTGTCCGATAACGATGTCATTCAAAATTACTTTGATAATAGATTAATAATGTTAATCCCACTATTGATGGAAACAAGTTTAATTTTTTTTTAACAACGCTCTTATTCATTAGCATCTGTTGATCTATATTAGTACCTAATGTTGTTCTCATCAAATGAAGTATCAACGATTTCATGTCACGTGCTGAGCTCGTGACTTAACGACGATGTTGTGACATATAGAAAATCGAAATCACTATTTATCCGGCGGAGGTAATGGAGCATTTTCCTCGTATATCATCACCAGTTGACTGTATGACCGTCGCTTCTTAGGTTTCTGTAAAAAAAAATCGTTAGACCTGTATCCAAACCTCGTTTGTCGCTCATCCCAGAATATGAGTACAAAACGAGGTCGGACAGCAACCCGGTCACGGTTCGAAGCTAATTATGATCAAGATGATGCTGATCGATCATGTATACATATACATTTGTATATTTATGTGTATATTAAAAAAAATCAATTTCAATTCTGACTGAATATTGAGAAATAGTTTCGTTTTTAACAAAATTCCAATGATATAACTCTGGTCATAATAAAAACGATATGTTTAAATAGGATCCAATAACATTCTTTCAGTTTCACTTTAATTTAATCTACACAGACACACCAACATATATATGTGTACAAAAATACAAATGCACAATTAAACTATCCCTTATATTTTCTTCATGCAAAAATTTAAATTAAATTCTCTTTCTAATTTTTTTCAGTTATGAATAGTTTCAAAAAGTATTATTTTATATTTATTTAATCATTTTATTTTAAAAGTGTTATTTTCAATTTATTAAATCGTCTTTATCATAGAAAGGATACATTTCAAGTATTGTAAGAAAACCCCATAAAAATCTAAATTTTATAGATAAAAACAATTAAGAAGTATGTACTACGACAATAATTAAAGGGAAAACATACTTTTAAGCAAATGTCTTGTCAAAGGATAATGCATTTGTTTGAATATTGTGAATGTTTATGGATTCCACATCTAATAAAATTGAAAAAAAATCAATCGTTTACGGAAATATTCGAGGCTTAAAATTTTCATTACAGTATTTTAAAAATACCGACTTCGGTAGTTAAAACTTTTAAAAAACAGATTAAGGTCGATAAAATGTATTAAAATATACAATAAGTGAATTTATTATTTCGGAAAATTAAATATTTGCTAAACTGAAATTTATATTTATAATTCATATTTTAATTAATATCAAATAATGATTAAAATAAAATTATTTTATTATTTATGTTATATTTTAAATTGAATTTAATTAATACTGTAAAATATTAAAATGAAATATAATTAATTACGAAAAAGACATAAAATAATATTTTAATGATTATTAAAATGATATATTAAATCAATTATTTATTGTATATATATACTCGTACACGAACGCACTTCACGTTTCTTCATTGTAGCCACTAGTATTTTTCAAAAATGAAACCTTTAAAAGATTGTAGCACTGTTTCTAACATTCAATATGTTAAACATTAATCAAATAAAAGATAACGTTTAAAAATATCACCACTGTATTATTTTTTATCAACATGTAGAACATAAAAAATACAACATACAATATTTAACTGTGAACGTTACATAAGATACTAAAGTGTCTTTAAAGGCACTGTGATTTGATATTTCATTAATAAAATATAGAACATTCTCATTAAAAGATAAGAAAATCTTTATCCCTTAACGAAAATACAAAATATTTAGGCTACACAGATATTAATTTCCAAATATCGTTACTTAAAACACAGAAGCCTTTAATAAGCATTGGTTCAATAATACAAGTAATTAAATACTGATTAAATTATACCTTAAAGAAAAAAATTCGTTTTTTTTAAAAAAAATCATAAATTTGAAATTTTGTTTCCGTGGTACTTAACTGCAATTAAATATTATTTCAACTAATTAAATTAACATTTTTCTAAATAGTAATTTCACTGTTTATTAATGACCAGTAATTCAAGCCATGCATAGTGTTAATAAAATTTATTAAAAATTATGATACAATTTAGGGAAGCATTAACGTAATTTATAACCATTTAAATAGCAGATAAATATATATTTATTAGTAAAAATGAATGAGAAAGTTAGAATAAAATTAGTTGAAGCAAAAATGAAAACGAAATAGATTTTAAGGACAACGCACATTTAATTTTACCAATTAAACAAATAAGACGTTTAAATACTACTGTGGATTTATAGAAACTATTTAAAAAAATAATAAATAAATTTCAAATTATAAAAAGAAAATGATGGCTTTTAAGCGAACAACACAAATAAAAATTCTAATTGATAAAGGGCAAAAATTAAAACAGAGAGAATAGTATTTTTTATAAAAGACAGTTAATAAATTCGAATGGTCATGATAAATTTGCATATTATTTTATATAGACAACTTATTATCATACATATAAGATGTCAAGTTATGGTGAAAAAAAGCAATTTTTCATATTGTAGATTTGTAAATTTAATCATCATGGAAAAAAATTAAACACAAGAAAAGAAAAAATCATACTCACTCCTAATATTAAAAAAGCACTACATAATTAATCGACATTATTTGTTTAACACTGTAGGTAATTCACTTTTATATAAAAATAAATCATTCATATCAATATCACAAAATTTGATAAGTCTTCAATAATTATTTATTATTTATTTTATTCATTAATGCAGATTTCATGGTCATGGTATTGTTTTTACAGCGTTATTTTATTAAGATTTAACACTGCATTATAAACTCTATATAAATGATAACATAAACATCGATATGCGCATCAGACAAAAAGGGAACAATAATTGTATATTAAATATCTTGTGGCTTTGCAGAAATCAATTATTTTTCTCTTACTTTTTTATTTATTTATTATTAAATGCCACACAATAAATATCCTAAGTATTCTAAATAATAGTGAAAAATAAATTTCCTTTTAAAAAAAAAATACAAGTTTGCAATAAAACTTTTAAATTGATTAAAATATTAAAGAAAATAATAAACATTGATAAACTGATAATTTAATTTAATAATAATTACTAATAATGTGAATAAAAAATATTAAATTATAATTGATATTCATGTAAAAACATACTAATTTTATTTTTCAACTTAGTTAAAATAATACATTAAAAATTTGTTTGTTATTAGTATTTTTCAAATTTTATATTGTAAACACTGAAAACGCAAAATTTTACACAACCGATCAGCATGTATATAAAAAACTTAATTGTTTCTCTAAATATAAATCAAACATGTAAACTAAACCTGCTTCATTTCTCCTCCTGCTATTATTAAATTTGAAACATTTATCTTATCGAAGCTTACCTCATGAGAGCTAAATGAAATCCCATTATTTTCCAAGTTGACAAACTGACACACTTACCTAGTGAACATCAATAAAAAAAAATTTTAACATTGTCAGGTCACCTGCTGTGAAGAATATGAGGATTGATTATAAGTTAAACATATGTTTCAAAACATATTGTAACTTTAAATGTTTTCTGGATAACATTTGAAGTATCCAATAAATCCATGAGAAGCCTTCAGATAATATTTCATACTGCTAATTTCTATATCTATGTTTTTTTAACTTTAAGTATAAATTATTGTTTGAATTTTTTATAACTTATGTCTAATACTATCATTAAATATATATCTGTTTATCTTTTTTAAGAAACCCTAATATTGTGAATATATTCGTTAAGTAAAAAATTGAATATATAGAATTACCTTGCTCAATGGTGTTGTTTCTTCTCCACTGCTACTACTTGATGTAATACCATCTTCAAGTGTAAGTTTGGCAGAAAGACCCTCTAATTCCAAATCCAAGTACAGTTGATTGAGTTGATCATTTACCATCATTGGCTACAATTACAATTAAAAATTAAAGATATTTTATATTAATTCTGACAGAATGAAAAAAGATTATTGAATTATTAATTTTGATTTCGCTGTTTTCTTAATTTATTTTGTTGGACTAAATTAAACTTAGAATCATAAACACTAAAAATAATATGTAATTTTTTTTAAATAAATCAGCTATACCTATAAAATGAATAATATGTCAAACACAAACCTGATCTGTTTTTTTTAAGGAAAGCATATCAGATTCAAGAATTTCACCCATGTTTTTTATCGCTACTTGATATCTGTACACAAGTTCTGGTGTTACACTAACAGCTTCTAGCCAAGGTGGGATGGTTTTTCTTTTAGATGGAATTGGTTTTTGTTTTTCCCATATATTTTCCTTAAAAATTTTATTATCATTAACAACATTAGACTTTTTTCAATTATACTTAAATATAATCACTTAATATTTACTAATGAATAAGAAAATTAATGATATTTCTTATGAATATATACCTCAGAAGTATTGACTGGTTTATTTTCTAAATTACTGTCATCGTTAGAACCTGATGTTTCTGTTTTGAGAAATGATGATGAATAAAATGAAGAATAACTGCTTTCTCCATCTCCTTCAAAACTTGTTATATTTACAGGTTTTTCATTACTATTTTCACTCATCTATAAAAATGTATAATAAATTAATTTTACAATTAAAAATTAACAAAAAGGTTGATAATCAAACAACCTTGATGGGGGTTGGTACAGATATTCCTTCCATCGTTGCGTTTTCCTGATCAGGAAGACTGACACGGGGTGAACTCGGCGAGCATACAGATTGCAAGCCGAGATCACGTTTCGAACACTCAGACATAGCCTGGAACATATATTTGAAATATGTACAAAAACTATTTAAATTCTCTACTGTAAAGTAACTAACTGAATAACAAAATATTCATTTTTTTAATATATATCATGGAATTTGCAAGATGGAATACACTGAAAAAATTGCTGTATAAAAAATTTCAAAATTATACAAGAATCATTACAATTAAGCTGTATATTTAAATTAATGTATAAAGTTTTAATTCATACATTGTTTTCTCTGAAAAACATATTAAAATCAAAATTCATCTGCAAAAATTTTAAATAGTTATTTTCTTCATAACATTATACAGAAATGCATCATTTTTATTAATCACTTGAAAAAGCATTAAAACACAAATCTACATATATACATGTATATAATATTATATTATCACTTTTTTTTTTAAAAAAAACACATTAATTAATAATATTAAGTAACATTTAGTTAAATACATGAAAATTAAAAATTATTGTTTATTAAAAAAAATTATAAGTTATATATTTATTATATATATAAATATATATATATTAAATATATACACATATATATTAAATAAATCTTCATGAATATATTTGATCAAAATAAAAATGTTCACATAGATAATACACACAGAATTTCAGATAAGTTAAGCAAAATATTAACATTTTAAGTAAATGATGATTTCATGAAGAAAACAGTTAACCACAAGATATTTATCTTAAGTGCGTAACGAAAATAGAATTGAACTCACTCTATTGACAACACTCGCAGATGCTATGCTTCCCATTGCACTTCCAGGTTCTGCTTTAACAGATGTTGCTTGACTTGCTGGGCGTTGTGATTTATTTGTATTATCAGAACAAAATTTTTGGTCAATGAAAGATGAAGGTGCAGCTTGTGTAGACTGTGTTACAGTAGGAACTGTTGTTTGTAATGTTGAGGGTGTTACAGGAAGTGTTAGAGTTTGAATCATCGTTAGTGGAGAGTACATCATTGGAGGAGCACCAAACATTGGATTGTACATTACACCAGGCATATATGGTACTAAAAATAAAACGATTTGATTCTCATTAGAAAAGCAAAACTATTTATATATTACAATGTCATATTCCTTATGATCTTTTAAAAATGAATAAAAAAATGTAACTTAAACACAAACACTTACATGGATATGACTGTTGTGAAGGTGGTCCAGGATGTTCTCGAGGTAGTTGCCCAGCTTGTGTGGGAATGTAATAAACAGGAAACATACTTGCAGTAAATCCAGGATTTGAATAAACTGCAGAAGGTGTTGTTACTGTCATCGAAAATGGAGGCCATAGATTGACATTATTTACCTAAATTTATATAAAAAATAATTTATATATACATTTACACTTATATACATAAATATATATATATATATGAAAAACTATTTATTTATAACTTACAGTTTTATGTACTTTATCATTAGTTTGAAATGTATTTGAGGAATCTAATTTGTTTTGAATAGGAGTAAACTGAATATTTGAATCAGGTTTATGTAAATTATTATTAATTTTTGACTCCATATGTTGATGTTTTGATTGTTTATAACAATCAGCTTCCCATGAATGTGAACTACTACGTTTTACTCCATGACCATGTGGTGACTGAAAAATATATTGATATATTTATTTAACAATGATATTCAATACACCATCAAGTTTAGATAAATAGAACTCTGCCAACCTGATTATCAATTTTATCGTGATTACAAACAGGAAATGCCATCTTGTTCAATGCCTTCATTTTGTGTGCTTCTCTTTCACCTTTACTTCCAGATCTATGTTCTCTATGACGTTTTATCATAATTTTCTCCATATCTTCATTATGTCTGAAAAAAAGTTTTCAATATAAATAACAATTTATATAAGAGAAAACATGCAATCTATTTGGATTCATATTAAATAAATCAATTTTAGGTATTCTATCAATAGGTATTCTATCTTCAAAAATATAATACTATTCAGCCAATACCATATTAAAATCAATTATTACTCTTCAACATTTTACAATTACTTTCAATTAAAAGTACTTATTCGAGTATTTCCTAATAGCAAAGAGCTTCTATAACTAATACGATAACTGAATAATAAAAATATCCACTTACTTTGTTAATAAAGCTTCTGTTAATGTTGGTGGTTTATAAGAGTTCTGAGAGGTTCCACTTGTCGTACCACTTTCCATGTTGTTGTTACTACCAGAACTAAGATTTCCAGCACTGCCACTCCCTGATTCCCCACTTCCATGAACAGGTGATAAGTATTTTCTAAACAAAAAAATATGATGCAAATAAGTTTTTGAAAAATTTCAACAATCTTAATGGTCTATAGAACTGATTTTTATTAAGTATTTTTATTTCTAATACATTTTATTAGATATTTATTTATTATTAAAATTATTTAACAAATTTTATCTTTTTCTATGAAATAATCAAATAATAAAAATAGAGTGCTGCAAAATATTTACAATACAAAAAAATATAAATTGAAAATTTAGAAAACGAATATTAAAAAAAATAATATTTCTTCAAATACAATTCATTGTTACTGATAAACAATACTTTATATGCATTGGCATTCTAGCATTGACTTAATTTATGAGCTGGCAGTGAAATGGTTAAAAAATGGTCATGAAGAACAAAATAAATATTAATTAAATTATAACTATATACTTACCGACATGTTATATCTTGATTGTTACTTTTCACTTCTTGATCTGTATCAGTCGTATTTCCTTGAAGAGCTCCAGCTCTATCTCCACTTTCATCAGACACTGTTGTAATTGGTTTACTTTCAAAAAATCTTTGTAAATTTTCATTATAATTAAGTTGATTATAACTTGGAGGAGTCTCTGTTGATGATTTACTATCATAATAATCATGATGTGGAGAAATTTCTCCTAACATAACAGAATCTCTTTCCTAAAAAGTAAAATATGATTTAAAAAAAATCTACAAATGTTAACAAATATAAAATATTAATACTTTTCAAATACAAAGTTAAAAAAAAAAATATCAAATATATTGCTGAATAATACTAACAGAAAAACTGTGTTCATTTTCCAACATATCTAACTTAAGATTTGATTTTCCTACATCATCTACAAGAGTTTCCATAAAAGTTGCTAAATCTTTACATCGTTTTGATACAATCTGTTTTGTGAAATCAGTCTGTTTAGGAAGTTCTTGTTGCAAAAGAAATAAAATTTCTTCTTGTATAATTTTACTCTCTTTCAAAACTTCTTCTGAAATTTGACTCATTTCATCTTCTTTTGGAGTTTCAAATATGTTTGGTTTACTTGGACCCTAAAATACAGTACAATTATATATAAAAAAAAAAACATTATTTTTTAGATGTTTTTTAAACATCTGTTTAAAAAAATAATATTTTTTAAAAAATGCTTCTAATATTATCTACAGAGGTGTAAAAAGAAAAAAGTATGTTATAATTTGTATAGATTTATAGTTGTATTAAATTCAGTACTATACCTGTAGAACTCTATGATGACCAATTACAAATTCAAGTTTACGTGTCCACGGATTTACAAAACAACTCCAATCTGTTTCAATAGTTACATAACATCCATTATGAACAGCAAACCTATATGGTTTACTTCGATAAACAGATCCCAAGATTTGAGCTTTTTTAACAGCTAAAAAGTTAAAAAAAAATTCTAATTTTCACTATATATATATTCACTTATGCTTCCATTCATTAATTACATAAAATATTGTACAATATACTATTTTAACCTGATGTTTTATCTTTAGATGTTTCAAATCTTCGGGCTTGATTCTCTTGTTATCTTGATTTAGTTGTTATTAATACTATTCTTGAAAGACATGAATACTATTTTATTCATGTTAATAACATTAACTTGATCAATAACACACTAAAAGAACAAAGCCTGAAGATGTTGAAAACTTTTGATAAAACATTTGGAAATGAAATAACATATTGTATAATATCTTATGTACTTCACTATATATATTTTTCAATGCAAAAAATAAATGAAATATATATATATATATATATATATATATATATATATATATATATATATATATATATATATATATTTGTAGTACTGTATTGTACTGTTTCTATATAAAATTATTTAATTATCTTCTAATTTATTTAATGCATATATATTACCATTTAAAATGAAATTATTTATTAACATAGTAAATACACATTTTATGAAAAATATGGTATTATTTTCGATCTAAATTAAATATTAACACATTAATTAAATTAACTAACCAGATATTCCCATTTTCAATTTATCTTATATTTACATATTACATTCTTTCAAATATTTTTTAATAATAAATAATTATAAAAGCCTAATACCATATTATAAACATACCAATATATATATATATATATATATATATATATATATATATATATATATATATATATATATATATATATATATATATATGTATGTATGTATGTATGTATAATATACACCAAATTAAATTTCAGTGTCCAAAAATTGAAATTCACTATTATATTTTTTAATTCATACAAGTAAATGAGAAATTTAAAAATAATTTTTGTATTCACATTATAATAATTCACAATATACTTAAAAATAATTTATTTTTGTTAATTAACCTAGATAAGAAAAAATGTCAATAATTTTACTATAATACCTGTTTCATAGACTTCTTTTAAAAATGGTAAATCTTCTGGATGATAAAAATCAAATATTGATTTTCCTAACATGTCTTGTGGCAAAAATCCAAAATTAGTAACTACATCAGGATCAAGATATGAAAGTTCACCAGTTGCTGTGTGTCTCATACAAAATTTAGATGAGACCCGAGTTTCGTCAGGAACTAGAAATAGCCAAAAAAATATTTGTGAACTAAATGTTATGCGAGATGTAATTCACATAAAACACATATCTTGTAATGATGACATAAAGCATAAATGAAAAGTGTAAAAACAGACATTCCTAATTATAATCATTATAATCTATTAGAAAGTTCAACTGACTAAATTTCAAATTGATGTTTTTTCTTTATCCATTTATTTTATTTCTTAAAAATATTGTTTATATATATATATATATATATATATATATATATATATATATATATATATATATATATAAATAGGGTTATCCAAATGTGACGATTAATTTGTGTTTTATTAAAAAGAAACATGTGTATAATTTCTTTTTAATAAAACACAAATCTAGGCGCCACATTTGGATGACCCTATATTAAATGAAATATATATTACAATTAATAATTACAGATAAGTATTTGAAATTGAATGATATTTACGTGAATTAAAAAAAAATGTAAAATGTATATATTATTTTCTTTTCAAAAATAATATTGTCAAAAATGCCCATAAATTAGTTTGTTAGCATAACTAATATTACTAATATTAAGTGGTATGTTATTAGTTTTAAATTTTAATTGCAACATCAGTAACATAATTAATATTTAAAAATAACTGAAAAAATCATGTTTAAAAAACGACTGATTTAAATTTAAAATATCTAGATCAGCGATGCTCAAAATATCATCATGTGGAACAATTACAGGAGTTTAACATACTTAATGTTTTTTTTTATTGATTTTATTGATTTAAATATATTTAAATATTAATTCTTTATTGTGCAAAATTTCCTCATATTCTTACAAAATTTTGCACTGATGTTCATACACAAATGACCAACACTAATTGTATAATTTGTTAAATAAAAGAAATATACTCACCAATGATTGTCATTATTACTGGACTGAATTGTTGATCACTAATTACAAACCAATTAATCAGTTCACAGCCAAACATACTCAATATATCGTTCCAATAATATCAACACCATTTAAATTGTTTTATTTAACTTTTAATATTCTAATAAATGTATTTTATTAACAAAAAACAATATTTTTTTATTAACAATAGGGTGAAAAAATATTTGAATACCACTGAACTAGATAAACGTAATAAATATTGAAGAAAAATTTAGCTGGACGCGTTTTATTTTGGCTAAATTATTGTAATATATAGAACATACAGGGACTAAACTCAATTGCCTGATATTTTTCAATTAAAAATGAAAAAATGAAGAAAGCAATAATTCAATAAATATTATATATATATATATATATATATATATATATATATATATATACATACAGAGAAAATAAATTTATAAACATTTATGTAAATATTGATAAAGCAACAGTATATTGTATTGAGCACAGTATTGATGATAGCAACAATGAAATGACAATAATGTGTTGGTTTATTATTATTATGATTCGTCGCAGCTCTGCGACTTCTGAAATCTATTTAAATAATGAATATATGCACATTATTTTATAATCTTCACATACAGAAAAATCGATGAAAATATGTAAAAGTATAATGTATTAAATAGCTGTTTCTAATCTAACAAAACCAAAAATAAATAAATAAAATTGACTGAAATTATTATTCAACATTTTTTCATACAATCTCAGTATCGTTTATTTCTAATAATTAAATCAAATTTATTCTAAAATCTACGTATTTTAACATTTCCATTATTTTAAAAACACATTTTAATGATAGTTCTATAATTATTTTTTTATTACAAATAAATTTTCATTTTCATAAAGAATTAATTTTTATTTTTACTTATACATATTTAAAGAACATTTGTATGTGGATATTTCATGCATATACGAAGGTAGTTTGAAAAGTGTGGCAAAAAGGAAGAAAAACTAAATTTAAAAATTTAATTAAATTAATTAAACAATAAATAAATTTACCATACTTATCAAACGACCCTCGTATATATATATATATATACATATATATATATATATATATATATATATATATATATATATATATATATATATATATACTCACATACATATATGTATGTGCGTATTTGTGTAACACAATTTTAACAATTTATTTACCTTTATATGTTGAACGAACAGGTATAGCCACAATAATCAGGAACATTCCTTTATTTTCATCAGCAGAAACTTCTGTAGTATCAGACATTTCACGAAAAGTTAAAGCCAAATTAAAAGGATGGTAAGAAACAGATTTTTCTGTTACTCCAAAACCTGATGATTTCAAACCACGATAATGTCTCAGTGAAACAAACAAAGAATTTTTAAATTCTAAAAAAAAATAAATAACAATTAGTTACATTTATAACAATTATTTACTTGTATATGTATATATTAATTTAACACAAATAAATCACTCATCTTAACACCACAACATTAAATGTGTACAAAAATCAGTTATTAGTCGCTATTCGCTAATGAGAATTTTGACAACCATGAAATCATCATTAAAGAACTGCATTACAATTTTCAGATTTTATAATGCAACACTCTGACAATAATGGTTCAAAACCATCAAAATACACATCAACTAATAAATTACAAAAAAAATGAATAATAAGTAACTACTAAATACAAAATCTCGTGTTACTCGAGTGTGATTAATTTGTTTATAATGAATTTGCCATAAGATGAAAACAAATAGTGATATACATTTATATATATATATATATATATATATATATATATATATATATATATACATATTTTATTCAATTATTACCCTTATTTTGATTAGAAGATTCAACCAATGGTACTGCAACACCAGCAGTTATATGCGAGGCAAATGTTTTTCTATCCTTGGGATGAACAAAGTCAATAAATGATCTATCAATCCACATATCTTGAGGAAAACCTAATACGGTCGTAATACCGGGAGTAGTATATAATACCACACCATCATGCATTGATATGACACAGCAGAATCCATCCTTTAAAAACAAAACCGTTTAATAAAATATCTAATAACATTAAATATTTTAAATAAAATTATTTTTCTTTCTATTTCTATTTCTCTAAACACAAGCATACACACACACACACACATACACATATATATATATATATATATATATATATATATATATATATATATATATATATATATGTATATAATTGAAAATTTAAATGAATATAATACTCATAAATTAATTAACTATATAAATTTTCATTTCACAGATTTATTTTGAGTTTTTTAATTTAATTGAAAAAATAATAAAGTGGTGATTTTTATATGAAAAATGAGAAACCTCCTAAACAAAAAAAAATGTTTTAAAATGGATTAATAATTTCATGAAATTAAAACACAAATCTTTCTTTTGACGAGAATTCACGTTTTGCTAAAAAGATGGTGAAAAGTCGTGAAATCAAAAAAAAATTTGATCAATCTTAAGTTTTAAATTTGTTTGAAAATAATATTTTCATTAAAAAAAACTTTATTTAATCATATATATTGAATACTTGTTAAATCATGAAATGTTTTACTAGTGTAAATCTAATAATTACAAACGTAAAAAAAATCTATATTATAAAAGTAATATATTATGGTATTTAAAAAGTCTATATAAATAAAATGGCATATATAAATACTAAATATGAAAAGGTAATAATTAAAAAAAAATCAATATAAAACCAATTCTGGTACTTACTTCTGGTTCGCACGTGAGTTTTGTAGAAACTTTTGCCGTCGCTGCTTGATCTCCAGCACCTGGTACAGCGGCAGTAGTTAGAGGTACATCCGGGCCAGCGACAACATCACCGGCACTACCAGATGTTGCACCACAACTACCAACTGGTGGTGCACATCCAACATTGGACCAAGATTGATTGACCAATATACCGACAGACTCTAACTGAGCAGATTCCGCTAGCGCAAGCAAAGGTAAGCCAGCCGGACCGGCTACTTGTTAAATCAGTACTTTTACAAAGGAGCATAATGAGTTTACCCCGCATCATTGACTTGCTTTCCCGCAAAAACAATCGACATTTTTTTCAAACAGTGTGCTTAACGATTACGAAACGAACTTATATGGTGGTAGATTTCATGTAATTATAATTTTAAACGTGAATATTGAACGTATCTTTTAAACTTATGTTTATTATAAAATCACAAACTAATACACTACCCAGTAGAAGATTGATAATCAATTATTTTTTAGATAATTATATGACAATTTTAAACAAATATCCTTATAAAACATGAATGGATAATATTGAATAGATAGAATTAAGACATGCAAATTACTCGTTTTAATTTACACAACATTAAAACTCCAGTTTTTAATTTATTGCTTGTAACTTATTTCATTAAACAATAACTTTCTAAAAATAACATTAATGTGATGTTACTCTCAACAAAGTCACAAAATCTTGATTTAGTGAGAATTTATGAACTGGCATAATAACATTTTAATCAACGTCAAACCAATCAAATAATAAAAAAGGGAATTTTACCTGAATACACATTTCTACAAAAATAGATTTCATACGGCAATAAATTAGAGCTAATTTAAAATAATAATCAAAATAAATATTTTTTAAAAAATACTATTAACTGTGAGATAAAAAAATTGATTTGTTCAACACTGCAAAATATCTAGAATAGTATGTACTGTACGTACAATTAAAAGAGTTAAAGTTCGAATCGACCAAAAACAAAAAACCATGTTACAAGAGAAGTAAATATTTAAGCTTTCTATGTTTCACATCATGAAACAAAATATGAAATTAAGTGATTATTGAAGACACACTAAGCCATTACTTGTTGCTGATTTAAAGAAAAAAGGGAAGGAAAAATCAAGAGCTGTTAATTTGGTACACAAATGGACAATAACGAAAAATGTTATTTATAAATTAAAAAATCTTTACCACCAAGGATTGTAACAAACAAAATGATAGAATATATGCTCGATCAGATAAGAAATCGTCTCAACTGGTACTGAAAGTTCAGTGAGATCTCCATTCCACAATCGTACAGTTTGGTAGAAAATCTAGTACAATGAGAGACCAAATATATATTTTGGTAGAAAAAATAACAAAACATTTGTCAAAGAGTACCAAAAATCTAACTTAGAGAATATTATGATAGTTTAATTATTGAAAACAGATTTAGCCAGGACTAAAACTTTTCAACAAAAGTTTGCATCGGCCTTCGAAACAAACTCTACCCAAAGATGGCTTGAAAACAACTTTCCAAATTTTATCATACCAAAAAACTGACCTTCTGAAAATCTTAATCTCAATCCGCTAGATTACAAATTCAGATCTGTTTCTAAGATATTTACTTGATTTAAAAGATACACAAATACTGAATTTTTAAAAAAGTCTCTCGTCAACAAACTGGCCAAATTTAGATTAAATGAGGTACGTGCTACAATAGATAAATGGCCAAATATAAATGCACTAATACAAAATGTCTTTTATTTAATGAAAACTTTATAATACGTTAATGTAGTATAAAAATAGATTTATACTAATATAAATATACGAGGGTCGTTTGATAAGTATGATAAAAAAGTAAGAAAAACTAAATTGAAAAATGTAATTAAATTAAACAATGAATTTACCATACTTATCAAACGACCCTCGTATATTCTAAACCTAAGCACACATTTGTGTATTTACAATGAATATTCTAAAACAATTATCTATTTAAATAATCAAGAAAACAGTCAAACAAAGTCAATGCTTTCAGTGAAAAAAAAAATCAATATTTTTATTTATTTTGTCTATCAGCAAGATGAAACAGACTGGAAAATGTATTATTGACAAGATAAAACATCAATGTTTTCTTCAACCCTCGAACAAGTCTCCGTAACTCCCACCGAGCAATTTTTTAATCATAACTGACAACTTGGCACATTTTTACGAAACGTTCGATAAATTCTTTGAAAAGTGTAATTATTTTCAATATTGTTCAAGGGAATGAATATTTTTTTCTGAACAGTTAAAACAACGTGAACATTGTCTTATATAAATTCAAAGTGAGATCGTAAAGACAATGTCATTTGAAATACGATATTCATGTAATGAAAATATTGTCCATCATTTACAGTAATCATAAAAAAATCCATTTAAATATATAAAAACAAAATTAATCGCGTTAACCTCATTTCATTTTCAAATAAACAATACAACTTATATATATATATATATATATATATATAAATATGTATATATGTATGTGTGTTATATAGATTGATAAAACGAAAATCAGACAATCTTTAATTTTTACATAAGTTATTCCACAAAATTATAATAAATCACCTCTATTTATTCTCAGTAAATTATGACATGTCACAGAAGTAAATTTGAATTCATTATGTATTAGTAAACGTGTACAACGTGCTATTCCAACGTGTCAAAGCTCAACGTGCTTCAGTTGAACACAACTGCCTTTTTATTTTTAATTATATGATAAAACAATATCGTCTCACAATGAAATGATGGAGTTTATTATAAATTCGCTGTCAAATTATTTATATTCGGACTCTTTAACTCAAGTAAATTTATTGAAGAAGTCTAGATTGAAGTGTTTTTTTATTTTAATTCGATTATGATGTAACAGAATTATTGTTTTAATTTTATATTGGAAACATGCATTTTAAAATTTATCAATTCGAATAACGGAATAAAAATGAAGCACATTTATATATGTTCACATAAAGATTTATGTGAAAAATGGAACATTTTTATTACTGATTCTATAAAAAGTATTGATCCATTTTTCATTGATTATTAGAAATCGTTTTAGAGGAAAAAAATTAAAACTTTCATGTCATTTTTCAAATAAATATTGATATGTACGTTCTTTTTTATAATTAATAAATTATTGTAAAATATTTTGTAATATTTAGAAATAGACACGATTAATATATTTGAAACATTAATACAGAACAATAAAAATAATTCTAAATATTTAATATAAAAAGACAATTGTGATTCTCTATAACAGCAAGATTAAATATTTTATTGTAAAAATCAATTTATATGAACATTTTTTCTAAGAAAATAAATAAGTCGAATTAAAGACAATCCTTATTCAAAAATGATACCAAAATTAAAATTAGTTATTTATTTTTTGAACTGTTTTAAGTACGTTTTAATTAAATAAAAAATTATGAAAATGTCTAAATATATAAAAAAAACGACGAAAGGGCAGATTCAACTATCAGAGAAATTTATATAAATGTAACAAATAGTGACTATAATCAACCGTTTTTATTTTATAAGAAAACAATTTAGTTATAATCATACACCTCCATTTATTTTCGATCAATTGTTAAAGCATATAGATCAAATTTGAAAAGAAAGTAAATTTTGCATCGAGCTATTAACCAGACCAATAGTTTAATACATGAATTAAAATAATCAATGAAGGTATTATTGGGCAAACTCAATATATTATACGCATCAGTCTCTTTAATACCAACCTGCAGGCGTGATATGTGGTGATATTTGAGGCGTTGATACTGTAGGATGTGTTGTTTCATTGATAGGAGAAACTCCTGATGCTGAATGCTGATCTGGTGCTGTGCATGTTGTGACCTCTAACTTTTCGTCAGTTAATGCTATAAAGTAATAAAACAATTAACACTTGTATAATTGAATTAATTAATATAACAAATACACGTACATTTTTCTGTAGATATGGAAGTTAATGGCTGGATTGTAATATCGGTGTTCGATGGATCTGTGAATACAGATGTTGGAGTGATAGTTGTATTTGATTTTAATTTTTTCTTTTTGTGCTCTTTGTCTTTGTTGCGTTTAGTTATCTGTGGGGTAGTGTTTTCACTGAAAAATAATAAAAAAAAGAATTTAATTTCATGTTACTTCATACAACCATAAAACACTTAAATATTATACAAACGAATTATTTATAAGAATGTCAAATTTTGTATTAAAATATTCTTGTATATTCTTTTCACATTTAAAAATAACATATCAGGTTATTCGAAAAATTCAAGGTTTTTTTAAAAAAAATCTAAATATATTTATTATTCTTATTTATGTTAAAAAAATCAAATCCATATTATTTTTTTACTTATATTAAAAAAATAATATTAGTTATCCAAATAAGTTTTAAAATATTTTCACCACGCACTTAAAACACATAAGTCTTATTGATATTTTTTACATATTACAAACAAGATTTCTTATTGATATTTTTTACATTTATAAACAAGTTGAAACTGAAACGTTTAAATATATATTTACTTCCTTACTATCATTTACTATTCTTCAGTCCCATTTGGACTATCTTATATATACATGTTACATATGTTTTAATCTATTGTTTAGAAACATAGAAATAGCAATTAAGAACTCGCACTATATAACAAATTCATTACTATAGGTGTGATTCTAAAGTAACGATATATTATTATATTATATATCATTACTTCATAATTACATTTTTTTATTTGAAAGAAAAAATGGTAAAATATATTTACAAATGTTATGTTTATTTAATATTTTAATAAAATACAGCATACAAATAAAGAAATTTAAAATAAAAATAATTTACAAAAAATGTTTAAACGGAATAACAGAAAACATGAATACCAATTCAAAACATTTCTAATGTAAAAGATAAATAACATTAATAGAAAAATATTAATAATATAAAATTCATTATACCTTAGAAATTCTAACATAATAGTTTATGTATTTTTTACTTGAATAATTAATAATAAATAAGAGTTATCTAAAACTGCAAGAGAAATTTACAATAAAATAAAACAATTTAAAATGAAACTTATATAATGAATCCGAACATTAGTAAATGTATCCTAGTTGAAATCCTTTTCACTGGACTAAAACTTTATCTTAAACAATAGTTAATTAAATTCCATACCTGGAATGTATTGAATTGTCGAAAGCATGAATTCAATTAAACATTTTATGAAAAGATAACTATGAGAAATAATTAAAACTATTTACCTGCTAGCGACAGTGGATGGATGTCCTCCATACCCACTGCTACGGCTCGAATTGCTGCAACTGTTTCGAGATTTAGAGCTGCCACTAAAAACAAATTGTATTATTGAAACCGACAATTTAGATAATTCAATTTGTATACTTTGACACATAAGATACATAAAATACATTCACACATATACATACACACACACGCATATATAAAATGTACATTATATTGTATTTACCTTCTTTGTGATTGACTGTTGCTACAACTATTTGAATATCCTGAGTCAGACACCTTATGAGTACCGGATTCAGACTCCATTTTTGATCTGCAATTAAAAAAATAAACTCAAATTACTACTATTATATACAAACACTAAAATAATATTTACAGATAAAGTGACAGGAGAATAAAAATGTATGTATGTGTCGATTCGAAAAAAAATTGTGGAATAAAGTTGAATATTTCTTTTTTTAAAGAGAAAAGTTTTTGATCAATGCATTCTACCTGTTTTCACCAATAGTATTGAAACAGATCTTAAATTCCAAATAATTCGGCAATTTCAGGAAAGATGCATAAATCAGAACAAAGTTACAAACATTATAGCAAAAGTGAGAAGTTTGAAATTCAAATAAGTCAGTCATATAATAATAAAAAAAAATTATCGATGGACAGAAAGAAATATTAATTACGAACTCAGGAATATAAAAAGACCAAAAAAGATACACATAGATGGATGAGATGGAAACATAAGAAAAGTCGCCAAACAATAAGTATTTTTTATATTTTTATTTGTATTTATATTTTGTATATTGATCATGTATTCAAATAATGCATACATATAAAAATTGTTTTATACAAATACTCATGATAGAAACGAAGAACAAATTTTATATAAAAATAGAACATTTCCTTTTAACACTTCAATGAATGTTAATAAATAAAATGTACTTTTCCGATATTTTTATCGTTGAAAATTTATTAAAAAGTCAACTGACAACTGTTCTATTTTTATATTAAATTTAAAATCCAAGTTCGAAAGTGATGTAATTATTATTCACCACCAACTACCCTCTATAACTATATTCATTATTCACACAATTGTATGTATTTATAAATGTATTGTTTGTATCTATAATTATTTCTTGTTATTTTTAAAGTACTAACACTTATTAACACAATTATTCATCTGAATTCATTACGTAACTTTTCAATCAAATTACAAGTAGATTTATTTTTAGCATAGTTATTCAACGTTACTCAAAAGATTTGTATACACATTATATAAACAAGTATGATACGCCAACAACAGATCAGAAAAATAAGACAATAATGTACCTGGTTGGCGAGAGACACAAAGTGAGACATAGCAAACCGTTCGTTAGATTCTGTTTGGGTTGTGTAACAATCAACGTTAAACCCACATTTTTGAGTAGGGAAAGACAATTAAAAACACTCTATAAAAAATGTTGATTATATTTTTAAAATTATATTTCTATATCAACATGTCGCTTTGAATATTCGCATACTTCATTATTGACAATTATGAGCTTTATGTGAAAGAAAATAAATTTTATATAACAAGTTTGAAAATATAAATATATTTACATTGAACGAATATATAAACAAAGTGATGTATGTCAACCAGTAGACATTTGCAATGTTATTTTTATAAATGGATTAATTGTATTTACGGAAATCAAATTACACTTAAAAATAACAACTGAAAAATTATTGAAAGATATTTATACTTTTCTATGATTTCAAATGAAGCAAAAGATGTAATTTATATGTTCCTCTATTTTATATGAAGATAGATTGACAGGTATCAATTATACTTGTACTTTAGGAAATACAATTTAATTGAGATGATTTTCCATTGTCATATATATATATAAGATGGCCTAAATGAAGACCTATATAAAATATAATTCAGGACCGAGTAAATAATTTGATACAACACTTTTTATGTAATAAAAATTTAAAATTTATGAACATTCCAAGGAATAAAATATTAGTTTTATTGCATAGAATTATATATAACAACATTATCACTTTTACTTTTTTAAGAGGGAAGGGATAAAATTAACAAGTACAAAATATGCTGATTTTAAAATTATTATTTTTTAAAAATTCTAAAAAATAAAAGGAATTGTTCTAGACGATTCAAAACAAATATTATATGAAAATAGCAAAATATATAAAAGAACGTAAAAAGATATAAAAATACGAAACATTCTGCAACACGTGCTGTGCCTTGTGATCAATTTGAAATTCAAGTGTAAATAAACTTTTCCCCGTTGAATTCAAAAGTTCAAATAATAAGATTTATGGAAACGGGTAAAATTACATAAAATTTATATAAAGAGATATGTTTTATTTTCGCATAAATATAAATAAATACATAAAAAGGACAATAAAAATAACTATTTAAAAGGTTTCCTATACGATATCATATATTTTAATGATGACAGAAGTAAAAATTATTCAGAATTTTTTTAGTTTCACTTTTTATACAGTCAGACATTCCAATGTTGTGTCTCTAAAAAATCACATCAATAGATATATGCAAAGTACATACGTACATATTAGGGAGATGCAAAAAACTCCATCATTGACATTTAGATGAAATTAAAATTTATGTTGATAAATATTTCTGTTTTTATTTTTTTGTTTTTCGATTTTTGACAAATTTAAACTGAAATTTAAGTGTGATAAATCGTTATTATTAACATGAATATATTCTTAATTTATTTAAAAATAGAAACGAATAAAATTCATTTTTAACAATGTTTGCTGTTTTTAATTTAAACATCATAAAACAACTCCAAAAGTTTTTTAGAATCATTTATCAAACTTATGATGATAATAATGCAGCTGAAAGTTCATATCTTGAATAATTTTAGATATGGTTTTAAAAGTAATAATTTTGACATAAAGAATAAAAATCGTTCTTTATTTTATATAATTATATATATATATATATATATATATATATATATATATATATATATATATACAAGTAATCAGAGAGAAAGAGAGAAAAGAAAACTAAAATAACTTGAAACAATTCAACGTCATTAGAAATACTATTATGAATTTCAAATACGTTAATTATAATGATTTGTGTTTACAATGAATGAGTTAATTTAAATAAGAACGTATAGTGATTTACAGAATTTATGAAAAATAAATCGATTCTATGAATATGCAAATTAGAGATTGTAACCGAATATTTCATTATACGTTTCAATAAAATCAATACTTTTCATTCATGTGTTGATTAATGAATGAAATGTAATATTTTTAAGTGTAGAAAAATTTTAAGCAATGAATATATTAACAATAATAAAGTAAAAAAGTTAATTAAGTACTAATTTACTACATATATATTATAGTAGGATTTTCACTTTTATATCATTTAAATAAATTAATGTCTTGTATTATATTTGAAAACAGAAGAATAAATATAACTAATTTTTTAAAAATGGTAATTGAATTAATGTGATATCATTTAATTCATTTTTGGTTATTGTGTAATTTTTTATGTTTATTTAGTGTTTAAAATATTTAAATACATGTATTTATCCATGTTGTCTTTATAAAATGTAAAACACTCACTCTTGAGATTACCATACAGTTTCATAGAATAATGTGATATGCACTATATTTTATTGTAACCCATAAGTTTTTTTTCGCCAACAAAGTGTATTTTTCAAAACTCTATAATCTTAAATTGATGATCAAGTACGAACTCAATTCTTATTTTTTTAGATTTTACATAGATATATAATTTTTCTGGTAACTATTCTATTGTTGAAATTAGCTTTTAATATTCATCTAATAAAAGTTTTATGTTTTTAGAACCATTAAAAAAATCTATTTTCTCAGTTAAATAATAAACTTGTCAACTTTTATGATTAAATAATATGAATGTTCCTATAATATTAGAAAAATGTCATAGAATATGTAGAAATCATTAATGAAATATGACTGAATCGTTTATTTTAAATATAGTTAAAGATTATTACAATTGCTGATAACATAAACACGTGAAACATTAAATATTTAGTATATCAAAGAGTAACTATTGTACATTAGTTAATAACTTACTTATCTTACTATTGGTAATTTGATATTAGAATATGTAACAAACACTTGATATGAATAATAAGATGAAATGTAAAAAATAGTGGTCAACAATCCACTGTAGCCTCGAAACATATATGCATTAGATAATTAAGTGCATAGTCGATTATAGTGCATGTGAGGTATTCTCAGTAGTGGTGAACAATGACTGTCCAGGGTCTTCATGCCAACGAACTGTCAACATCACCAAGGCCGATAATAAATAAAAAGTTGCAGTAAATACATTTATTTTATATATATATATATTTAAATATGTATGTGTATGATTGAATGTGTGAATGCATGTATATATTATTTATATAAGTTAAACTTAAAATATTATTTAACAAATATAATAAATTATCAAAAATCTACGTAATAACAAGAGACTTTGAAAATAGAAAAAAAGCATAACACAATATTAGGTCATCTGAAAAATTCGAGTCTTTATATTTTTATTCCAAAAAAATTTACCAAGTACTACTAGTACACATATTATTAGAATCGTTAATATTTTATAGAATTTTAATTCACGAAAAATATTTGAAAATTTACTAAGATGAAAGTTCAAATTTCGATTGTATACTAATGTATCTATAAGTTTATAAACATAGTTGTTTTAAAAAGTTATGACCTATACCAAAAAAATATACATTTTTATAATCCAGCAATGAAAAGTAAAATATTCTAATGAAAAAAATAATTACTTGTCTTCAGTGAGATGTTTATTAGAAAATTGTCGTATTATATGAGATCTGTATACTCTGTTATAAAACACGTGGTATTCATAATTCTTCAAGAAAAGCTGCACGTTTCTTTTTAAACAGACATTTTAAACTTGATAGTCTCGATGATATGTTGAAGGATCTTGAGTGGGTTAAATGAAAAAAATTGAACTATCGTTACTTTATAATAGAAAAGTATGGAAGAGAGTATTGCAACAAGACAGGAATCACAGAAATAGAATTAAGAAATATCAACATGAATTTATTTTTATAGGACATAGAAAGCACAGTATCTTCCAAATAGGAATCATTTAAATAGTTTGAAGCTAACGAAATTCATTATATTCTTTCAGAAGTTTAAAATTAATTACATTTTCTAATAACAACTACTTAATATAATATATATGCACTTTAAATAATAAACAATATATTTTAAAATTTAATAAATTACACAATAAATATTCTACAAAATTTCCAAATAAATTAATTAATACGGTATTAATTTATAATTAAATGCTTGAGATTAGTAATTAAACTAATAAATTATTAGGAAATGTATTTGACAGATGATCAAAAATAATTATACGGTAGTCCGGTTATTAAATAAACTTTCAGTTATCTTGAACTATCACATCAATAATATTTCATTGTCTAAAATGCTATATATTAATTTAGAGCTAAAAAAAGTACCATAAAAAACATTTAAAACATTTCAATGTCGAAAAACATTCAAAGATAACCTCAATAAAAAATATACATTTATAAAATATAAGAATATATTTTTGCATACATACAAGTATGTATCTTATATATATATATATATATATATATATATATATATATATATATATATATATATATATATTAAAACAAATATCTAGGTCAATACAACATTAGTTCATTCAACTGATATATGTATTGTATTGCACCGCAATACATCTCGTATTCCACTATACTTAGAGAAACATTTGCATTACACACAAGACCATGACATTAATACAATAGTAATTATTAGTAAATACAAGGTTTTCTTATCGTATATTCTTAGTATGATTGACATTTTGCAATATTCCGAACCACCTCGTTCCCAAAAACTTCGCCAAATCTACTTGAGATTCGATAGCTTTTTCCTTGAGACTTTTCACTAAAACAGTGTTAACAGAACTGAAAACAGTGTATTTAAATTCGATACTATTTAAGTACTTTTACTATTCCAGTTCATCGCTGTAATTGTAAATAATTTAAATCAATCGAATTTAAATTTATTATATTACTGAACAATAAGTTACATTTTTTTTATTATAATGAGCTGAGTCATCTTTTATTAAATAATGCCGCAAGCATTTCATTTTATAAACAATTTAGAATATTACAAAACAATATGAAGAATTAAATAGAAAAGAAAAACAGGAAAGAATAAAAGACAACTTTCATGGCATTTTTTATTTCACTATATTAATTGCATAAATCGAAATAAATCGAAACAATTATTATGAAATAAAAATTATAACAACTAATTCATGTAAATATCTTGAGATCATATTACAATCATTTTTACCGTAGGATGGAATATTTTAAACATTGTAATAAAAGAACATAAAAAAATCAATTTTGTAATAGTAATAATTATAGGATATAGTACAGTTGTTAAAGAAAAGGCATACTTGACTGAGACCTTTACTTGAGTACGACAGAAGTGTATAGAATTAGAATTCAATCAAAGGGAAACGCAGAAAGAATTCAAAAAAAGGCTACTCGTTTCGTATTAAATATACACACTAAGATGAATCGTCTCAATAAAATGATAAATCAGCTCAGATGGAAAAATTTAGAAAATAGATGGATGCTCGCAATTTTAATTTACATGTTTAAAACTTTTACGAGGTATCCAGTCTATGAAGATTTTAAAAGAGCAAAAAATACATGGACTTTTTCAAACACCATATCTGCTTTTTGCAGAAATTAAGCTAATTTTGCAATTCTTAATGTTAAAAGTTGTAAATATTTGATTAACATTTAATAATAGTACAGGTATAACTAAGATTCAATCAAAGTATTATACTGGTAATTTTATCAAGCATGGGGAAAATCGAAAAGTCATTCTCATCAACCTAATATAATAATAATTATATTATATAATTAATATGTTAAATAGCAAAAAATAAAACATAATACTTTATAAACCTTAACGTTTTTTTAAAAATAATATCATACACTCATACCTATATTTTCTCAAATGTAAATATATTTCATTTAAATCTCATTGACACTTTAATAACAGTTCACAATCAATAACTGGAATAAGCATAACAAACAACGTTTTTTTTTAAAAAAGATAATTAATTTTCATATCAGTGTAATAAATATAGAATTATATAAATAACTAAATGCAATAGATTTTATTTGTGTCTATTCTAGTAATTTTTTTCATTATTTCAATAAATACTGAAAGTATTATATAGACTTTTAAAAAATATAAATGCAAATCAGAATAGAAAAACTAAAACACTTTTTGTTATTAAAATCATTAATATGTCATACATTCATTTGCAAATTAAAAACTATTTAATTACAAGTTATATCTAGGTGTGTATATGTATAACATAAATGTTCAATATTATAAAAAAATTGTATTAAAAAAATTTAAAAAAAAATGATTTTAAGTAAGTATATATATATATATATATATATAAATATTATAAAATAGATTATATATATAATAACACTTCAACCATTTCATTTCTACAAAAAAAATAATGTCAAAAATAAAATAGATTCTTAATATTATAACAGCTTTCCTAGTCAGAAATACATAAAATATTTTATGCGACAAATTATTCACATTGATCACTAAAGTCAAATGTGCTAATCTAGACCAAACAACAAGTATGGAAGTTTCTTAGGAAATTATCAACTATCATAACTTTTCTGCTTTAAATTACTATTGGTAACTTTCACTAAATAAAATAAAAACATTATACTATGGTGTAAGACAGAAATTTGTCCAGGATTTTTTTTTAAATCAAGAACTACATTTCTAATAATCACAATGTTGTAAATTTTGACCTAATTTGAAAATTGCATATACTTGGCAGTAACTTTTACTAACAAGATCATAAAAAAATATATTTTTTTAAATATATATCTGACATGTTTAGAACAAAAATGTGTAGCATTATGACACTTCTTAAAATTAAATTAATCAATTTTAACTAAATAATTAAACAATATTCAATTGTTTTGTATCTTCCTTTGTATTCAAAAAAACTACACCTTCAAATATATATATATATATATATATATATATATATATATATATATATATATATATATATATATATATATATATATATATATATCAATAAATGTCAACCATTGGGATGAAAAGCTTTTATAAAAAATACCCTTGAATGTAATAAACACCTGTGAAAGCTTTATCACCTGTAACTATGAAACACAATCTTGACTTTTATATATCATCCCGTGTCTACCCTCTAGGCACTTATTTATTACATTTAACCTTGAATTATCCTATCAGTGATTATCCTACAAGACAGTGTCAGATTTTTAACAATTTATTGTATTATAAATGTCATTTTTTTAGTAAACGGATTTTTATGTCATATAAATTCTTACATAAAAATCTACATACAAAACATTTTCTCACACACACATAAATGTATACATACATACATACATACATACATATATATATATTAGAATGACTATCTTGTACTAACTACTTGAAAAACTACAATATTAAAATTTGAAACCATTCAACTTCTAATAATATTTTTTTTATTAAACACAATAAAAAAACTCTCACTTCACCAACTGTAGATTAGATTAAATGTACATTAGATATGAAATTTTTCATTTTGGATGATCATAAACGTATTATCACTGTATTAAGTTTTATTTTCCTAGGTATTTTTTATAAATTCAACTTTGATTGATTTCTCTGCTTGTTACCAAATTTTGGTAGTAATTAAATGTTTGATTATTAATTTATAATCAATATTCACAATATTGTGTTTTTCAAATAAATTAAATAATACATAAAGAATAATAATACATCGAAAGCATCCCGAAACAGTAACATTTCATTTAATGTTGGTATAAAAAGTTTCATTTTAGCAATAAAAATCTTTTAAATGAACTTCATGAAAGACTAAAAGCTATCAATGATGATCATTTAAAAGCTATTGTTAAAGCTGATCCTTCTAAAACTATATGATCCATAGCAAAAAAAAATCTTTTTCGTATAAGTATAAGTCAACGTTTTAAAAATGTTGAAAAAATTAAAAATAAAACAAGATAAATAAGTACCATACAATTGAATATCATAAATTCTTTAGGGCAATTCATATTTGTTAAACTAATTCAATATTCATATTTTTACGTACAAAAGCAGATTAATTACTTTTTACATACATTTAACTCTATATCGAATAAAAGATTTCATATGATTCGAATTTCTAAACGTGATTAACTACGTTCTAATATCAAAACGTGTAAACCAATTTACGAAATGGAATAAATACAAAAGTACGTCATATAATCATGTTGATAATTGTCTGTATTCGTCACAGTTTTAATTTTTATGCATGTCCATCAACTTGAGGAAAAACGTGATCATTCATGACGCGTAATACTTTAGTTTATCACAAACTACACATAACAACTCATTTATTATTCATTTTATTCTTTGTATTGAATATACAGTTTTATATAACAATTATTAAGATCAATATTCAATACGAATTAAATGTATTTCTTTAATATAATCATTTTTTTATTTTTATTACTTGATTAGTTAATGATCAATTTTAATTTTCAATTAAATTCAACATGGAAAATTTTCAATAGATTTCTTCATAAAAATGATACAGCTGTTCTTGGATATAGCAGCATATTTTTTACATTTAAGTTACTTTAGCTTAATTTAAACAAATATAAAAAATACTACTGTCATTGAAAATAATGTGCATTTTGAGTAAAAGAAAATATTTATTCACAACATATGTGTTAATTGTAAATATTTAATACATCTCACTTGTATTTATTTTCGAAAATACACTCGTGATTTTATACCTAAAGGGAAGAGAAAATTTCAATTGAAAGTTCAATGCTTCTAGTGCAGATATAATAATATTCAGTGTGAATAAATTCAATTTAAATTCATTGAATGTATAACATCGATTGATGGTAAGTGAAAACACCTGCGATACAGAGACATTCTATTGATAAAATAACGATATATTTATATCATTCAATTTTCAATTCAACAACTTCAATCATTAATTAGTTTATAAATTTATTATCTAATTATAACACTAGTATCAATTGACAATCCATTACTAAATAAAAAAGTTGTCTATTTTGTGTTAATTTCAACGTCTCTATAAATTACAAATATATTTTCTGATATTCTTATTCCACCCACACAACATATTTTTTTTGTTTTCATATTTCTTAGTTCACAGTCAATAATTCCTAATGTTTGTATGTTACTTTTCCTTGTTACAGTATATACTACCTTATCCTTATCAACTTCCAATTCAAATACATGTAATTGTATATCTATAAATTCTGTTTATTTTTATATCAATTATTTTCTTTTTTTAAACTCACTTTGTAATTCATAACAGATATATTTTTATATTTCTCAACTTTTTTTTAATCTAATACAGTTTAAATACTATTTTTATTTTATCTCCAACTTCTGTTTATTTTCACATCAATATTATTGTCTTTTTATATCTTTTTATAACAGATTATACATTTTTTTATATTTTTCTACATTACTAAAAGTCATTCAACAAAATTTAAGATTTAAAAAAATTATTAAAATTATATTTTTGGATTTTATTTACAATAAACTAATAAAAAGCATTTTAGGCTTTACCATGTCAGGTAAAATGAACTTCACGAGAATTAGTATATAAATTCAAAGTTCATAATACGATGGTTTTGGATCACTTAAAAAAAATAGATTTCAAAAATACTCATGAAACATTTTTGAATCAATATTATAAGATATTACAATGAATAAAAGACTGTGATCAACGATAAAACCCCAATGATGATTGCAAAGACCGGAATCATAAAATTCCTCGGGATAAACAACCTTTAAAAATAAAATATATTCCAGATAATCATGTATCTGTCCATTCAGTTTTCAAAAGTGTCAGCTTAACCTACGTAAACATTACATAAAATAAAAAGATATTATTATTATTATTTTACTCACATTATGTGATCTAAAATTATCGAATGTCAAAATAAAAAACAATTATATGTATATATATATATATATATATATATATATATATATATATATATATAAATACAAAAATATGCATATGACATGTTCGCATTTACGTACATTGTTTCCATATTTGTAAAATACTACCACATATTATATGCCTGCAGAGAAACTAATTAAAAAGCTACATGACGTATGCTTTTAATACAATATTAATTGAAACTCATGTTGTTGCCAATCATTTACGTAAGTGATGTTATTTTTAAAATGAATTATTTTTATCAGTTTTACTCTAATCAAAATATTTTTGTTTAAAATTGAAAACGAGTGTTATTTAATAAATAATCATATAACTTTTTGTTCAACAAAAAGGCTCTGACGATGATGGCATCGCCATCGAAATGCACATCAGCCAGCATTGATAGTCAATAAGTGAACATTAAGTGATTATTGAACACTTTATAAACATTGGGATAAAAATTCATTTGTGTTAATGTGTAAGAGTATTTATGAAGTTACTATGTTTATTAATATTTTTTTTAAAAAAAAACTCTCATTAAACATTAATAAATATATATATAAAATTATCTTTCATAAAATTAAACAAATTATCACAAATGAAAAAAATATAATTTCTTATCATTTAACTATTATAATTAATAATATTTATTTGTTAAAATTTTTATTAGATATAAAAATTGAAAAATAATTGTTTTAGATAAAATAAAATATATAATACTGTTTATACAAAAATGTTATATATAAAAATAAAAAAGCTCAAATTATAATAAAAAAATATATCACATCAAATTAGAAAGTATTAATTCACCTATTATTTAAATCAAATATTTCTCTTTTAAATTATTACTATTACAGTTTTTAAAAATAAATTTAAAAACTGTTTCAGAAATTTAAAAATAAGTAACTCCTAGAAAAAATCATCTAATATAGAAAATAATAATAAATACTTTTTAAAACATAATTTTATTTTTTATTTTTTCCTGACAAAACTTCTCAAAGTGTCTAATAATTTCTTTTCATTTATACATATTTTAAATCTTTTATAATTTTATTGATTTTTATAATAGCATTTAAGATCATACATAAAACAAACCAATACTCAAATAATTAATCACATTCGTAATGTATAAAATAGGATAACCGTTATAATAAATACATGAATAAAATCTTTTTTTTCATATGTTCGTATTTATAAATTTGCTTTTAAAATATCTCTACTTATAAATATATAACATGCCAAAAGTCAACGCACTGCATATATCTTTTAAGTTAAAAAATATTTATACGATAAAACATAGAAAAAAAGTATTTGCATTGTAAAAAATATATATTTTATAATAAAATTAATAAATATGATAC
Source organism: Neoneuromus ignobilis (assembly GCA_029203775.1). Classification (NCBI taxonomy): domain Eukaryota; kingdom Metazoa; phylum Arthropoda; class Insecta; order Megaloptera; family Corydalidae; genus Neoneuromus; species Neoneuromus ignobilis. The sequence continues at coordinate 19,716,657 of CP092095.1, forward strand.
TAAAAATTAAACAATTAGTATTCACGAAATGCAGAGGATTCAAAAATATTCAAATTGGTACAACACGGAAGTGACTAAAATCTATGACGCTTTGTTAATGTCATTCCGTTTTTTTCAAACTCTTTAATAAAAGATAAATCAGAGTACAGATGTCTAGAAATAAATTCACAATCATTAATAAGAAAATTATTTTCATACAAGTAAAACTGTTTACTAAATTAAAAATATTGTCTTATAAATATTAGTGTAGCACAAAAATTTAAAAATAAACTATAATTATGTACTTTTCAATTCTAATGTATCTTCAGTTAACTTAACAACATGCTATTTGGCATTATCGTAGAAAAGGATGACATTGCGTCGTTTACTGGTTACTAACGATCATTTTTCAGAAAAAAATATTAAAAACAATTAAAGGAAACTTTTGGACATTCCTGATATTAAACGAATATAATTTTTTTTCTATAAATAAAAATGATTTTGAAATTTTAACACAAATCATCATCTCGACATAACGAGATATTATATTATAAAAGTTCATTTATTGATCAATTTATTTACTAAGAAGTTAATGTGTTTTTCAATAAATATGAATTGTCTGAGAGATGTAATATAAAATATAAATCCTCGTAGATTCCACAATTGTCCTAGATTTTATAACACAACAGTTTGACGATGTTGGCATGAATATTTAAACGTGCATCAGATTTTATAAAAATAAAATGAACAATAAGGATTATTGGACATTTTCATAATATCTTGTGGTGTTCAGATGATAATTCCGTTGTATTAAAATGAATTTACTCAAAAAGAAAATATAACTAATGACAAGAAATACAATAAATAAATTCAACCAAAATTTATAAAAAATTTTAACACGAATTACTTACTTTACATGACCCCATTTGTTATTCTAATGTCATAAAATTAATTTACACATTTCAATGACATTGTATCAAAATTTATAATAAACAATAAATAATTATTGAACACTTTAATGATACTTTTATGTGGCATGAAGGTGAATAATTTGTATTAAACTAATAGAGAAATGCATTAAAAAAATATTTTTAACGAAAATCTTTATTAATTTCAAACAAAGTTAATCAAATATGTTCCATTATTTTCCACGACTGTTTAGTATCTTTCTGACAAAAGTTGGATTCCATAATTGGGTTTTGATGTAATAAAATTATCTATCCATTTTTATGTTTTTTTAAAAAATTTTGGATGTATCATCTGAACCGTATTTCATCGATATGAACAAATAGTACTCAGAAAGTACAATGTCTAGAGAGAGTTTGTTCTTTAAGTACAGAATTACATCTCTTAATTGCTATTATTATAGAGTTCAAAAACATGAAAACATTCTCTTATAATATTAAAAATATACTCATCCCACAATAATCAATAAAGGGAGTTGTAATGTTATTCTAAAATAAAAATGTATGTATTTTCGAACGTGGATATAAATGTGCCTATACGTACGTAAACGTGACATTATTAAGTTGTAAACGTATTCACATGTATGTTATGAGTATACATATGTATACATATGTGTATATATATATATATGAATGTGTACGTGATATTTTTAAAGAATAACTAATACTGACGTAGAAATGAGAACAGTATTTAGTCACAAGATACGGAAATTAAATTAAAATCCCTGAACATGTTTGTCTGAATTTGCCACAAATCGAATCCATCTAAAATTAGTACATGTGTACTTAATTTGAAAATGTTCATTTTCCACAAATTTACCATCATTTCAAGATATCAGTACGTAAAGTTCAAGGGCATAAATAAACAGTACCGACCGCATGTCTAGCAGAAGGCAACACGTAGTGAGGGAAATAGGAAACGTCTGATGAGCTGCGGCACGTTGCAAGCTGCGTGATTATCAAATGTGATCGAACTGCTGTCACGTAACCGCACCCCGCAGTTATGCCTGACAGCTTTTACTCTATTGTTCGATGGAACAATGACACATTACTAATAAACACTGCATTATATAGTCATCGTTGAAATGATTTTGTACTGAATCGGGATAATTTCTGTATAAAAAGTACAATGATCTGTAAAAATAGATATTTTAACTCGATTTTCGATCAGTTAAAATTGAATCATCTTGTATTTTCAATAGACATTAAAAATTAAACTCTGGTCTCAAGACAAACAACAATCAGCATTGTTTTCCAACATAAACTTTGAGTTTATTCAACAAGAAAAATCAGTATTATTAATATATTTTTTGCATTAGATATTATAATTAAATGATAATTTAAAAAAAGTACATCAAATCAAGTAAATTTTAAATAATATTATATCTTACACAACAAAAAAATATCTCGACTAATTTATTTACATCAAAAAATAACCCTCTCAAAAATTAATATTAAATTAACACTCATTCTTAATCAATCAATCACTCTTCCATATCAAAATATTTCACAAATATGCAATAATTACTTATTGTTCACTTTTTCATTTAAATTCTATTCGATATACAAATACATTCATCGTTATAACATTTGAAGATTCATAAACTAATACAATCCTACTTTACTAAAAAATATTAAAAATAAAATATCAAACTATTAATAATATATACTACTGTATTATTTGATCGCTTTAATAACAATATAGATGTGTGTATGTGTATCATCAATAGCAACAACAGCCTCTTGCTACTTAACACCAATCAAATGCAATCTGATCATTTAACATTATATTCATGGTTCCTTCAAACCATTAATGTACTAAAATAAAGACAGTACGTAAAGCTGCATTAAATTTTACATTTAATTTATATAATATTTGAATTTTTCTGAAAACGTTTAAAATGTTATATTCTTTTAATTGTCTCATAAATAAATTTTCAAAATATGCATTTATACAGTCGAGTCAAATTGTACAAATTATTTTAGAAACTATGCAATTTTTTTAAATAGTCATCCTAAATAGAATTAAATTCAACAAAATATCTCAATATATATTTAAAATTAATATTTTTCTTATTAAAATAACTTTTGATATTCGTCTTATTTTTAATGGCCTTATTTATTCTAT
>CP092095.1:19724728-19814728 GCA_029203775.1 Neoneuromus ignobilis
GTATAAGAGAGTATTCTGTTTCTGTAATAAAAATATACACAGAACTATTTCCAAAACAGACATATTTATAGAATTTTACGCGATTAGTACTTGGCAAAAAAAATATTTTATTTGATTTATCGATATAATTAGTATTTTTCATACAAATATATGTGAAATTTAAGTAACTTTCCAAATGCAACTGCTATTATCATGCAATAGACTACGTACATAAATTATGTCACATTTGTTCGAATTGATTGTATTTGCAAATAAAGTTCATATATATTTAATGAAGTGTGAATAACGGCGTTTAAATACGATTGAAGCTTGTAACATTTTCTCGGGTAAAAAAATCAACCAATAAGTGTATGAAACTTTAATTGATAAATATAGGAAATCGAGCGTAATAATGTTGAGATCGAAATAAACTCTGATTTTTATTTCTGAATATAAATTCAACTGAATGAAATAGTGTCTATGATAATGATGATACATATTATTTATATGTATGTATGTAGAATACGTATTATTAGAATACGAATTATTCCTGAATACATGTGTGCTAACTCGTATATCTAAACGAATACAATTTCTTCGTTTAATATTTCTGGAACAGATTGTATCATTTATTTGTAAATGTATTCAGAACCAAACAACTTATATTTTCGTATGATAATATTATGTATGGCAGACAATCTATACATCAAAATATTACGTCAATTGAAAACAATCATTGTTTTTTTTAAAAATACGTTTAGATAGACTACGAAATTAAAATTACTGTACATTGATAAATAGAAACTGGACTCGGAAATATTTTTAAAATTTAGAAACGAAAATATTGAGTTTTGAAATTTAAATTTATTCTTTTATTTTGAATTTACTATTAGATATTTAACATTCATATACTTTAAAGTAACACTATGAATCAAATTTAAAATATTTACGTTCGAAATATTTTTTAATTCACAATTTGGATTTTTATTTCTAAAATATAAATTAATATTTGATAAACAGTATAATTTGTTTATATATATATGCATTTGACATGTGTGTAAAAAAGTAAAAATTTTATTATTTGCATAATTTATTTCAAAATTATAATTTCATAAAAAAAGATTAACAAAAAGTTTGGCACATAGATAAAATTATATCGAGAATTGGAAATAAAGATCAAAAAATATTTCGACAACATGAAACATTAATTCTTAAAAATTAATAAGTTAATCAATATAAGCTGACATTTATATTAATGCAAATAGATATTTAACGAAAAAAATTTCTCGCAAAATCAGTTCATCTTACTTTTGATAGTTTGAAATAACACGAAAGAAATTTTAAATTTTCTACAGGAAACACTTGATGAAATATGACTAATAATAAAACTCAAAAAAAGTCGAATATTCATAGTATTACATTTTATTTAAAAAATCATTACTTTGAAAAATTATTAATTTATCTAAAAAAATAAACATTTGTATTAATGATATAGTATTGATATAATCAATTTCGATATTTACTTAGAAGAAATAATAATTAAGCTCATATAGAATGACATTTCTTACTTAATTTAAATAGAATAACATTATTCTTAACAGTTTACTAATAAACATCGTTTCTAAACATAAATATTTATTTTATCATTCACATTATACATTAAACCGTAAATAACATGTAAATATATAATATATTTCACTATTAATACAAAGTGAATTTGAAAATACTATACTCTAATTTAATAAAATATATTAAAAATATTACATCAAAAAGCAGAAATTTGTAAATAAAATAAAATCATGTGGAGTTAAGAAGAAATCAGCTACAAAAATAAATCACGATTTTCTTATAAACCGAAAATTCTAATCACTATTATTTCAAAAATATGATTATAAAAATCGATATGTAGCAAATAATATATTCAACTATAATTTAGCAACAAAAATATAAATTTTGTAACGCTATTTTTGTAATTTCGAGGGTGAATAAAAAAATATATTACTTTTATTAATTTATATATTACGAAATTTCAATACTAAAACTTAATTTGGAAAATATCTTTCATAGATTGCAAAAAAAATTATTTAATATTTGAAATAATTTATTTTAATCAAAAACCTAATTTGTGTAACCTAAAATTCACTCTTACGTAAACAGAAATAATCTACAGGTATACAAATGTGTGTGTGTGTGTATGAATATATATAATGCCCCGTATATAATACATATCTTTCTATACAAACTCTATATAGACCTTTATTATACATTGTACAATAAATTTAATATAGAACATAGCGCTTATAATATAATAAGAGCATCCATTAATAAACGTTACTGAAAATAATTGTATTACATAAATCGATTCATTAGCTAAACAATTAATTTTATTTCACATAGAACAATATCGAATTCCTGATGCTATTTATAGATATAATTATTTTTTTATGTTGATTTAATTGAAAATAACATGAAAACAAATTTTCCAATTAAAAATAATAATTGACATCTTTACAATTTATACATATTTCAAACTCAATATTTCTACTATAAACCTCTACATTATTTATTTCTTATTTTATATATATATATATATATATATATATATATATATATATATATAATTTTTCAATAAATCGAAAGTTTTTATATGACAATAACATTCATATCATTTTTATATAAAAAAAATTCAATATTTTAAATTCTCATAAAAGATTTCAATCATATTTATGCTTTTTAATCCTTTTTATATTTTTGAATTCTTAATCATCCATCGGTAGCCTTTTCTTATGTGTATACATACATGCATACATACACACATACATATATATATATATATATATATATATATATATATGTATATATATATATATATATATATATATATATTAGGTTGGCAAGTATCTCCCTTCCGCCTTCTGGTCTTTTGAATTTCGCAGCTATGTAAAAAAAAAAAAGCGGAAGGGAGATACTTGCCAACCTAATATAATGTCATTTAAAAAGGCTAAATCGTAAAAACTTACTAAAAATGTCCACATTTTCTAGAATACACTGATTAATATTCTTCTTCTTAGGTTTCTTTAAGCTTCATCTATTAGACTATGAACTAAATAGAAAAAAAAACGCAATGGAAAACGTGCTAGTTATAAGGTTTCTCCAATACTTCTTTACTACTAAGCATAATTTTTCTTGTTATACATATAAAAAATGACCACATACAAAAACATTTATTGATTAAATACCTTTTATCTGATTTGTATTATATAGAACATTGTACTCAAGATAAGTATGTGACACAAAACATATTTGTTATTAATACCTTACAACCATTACAAACAAAAATTATAAATAAAAATGAGTAGGTAAAAAAATAATGATATACAAGTTAAAATTTATTTTTTTATAAAATTAAAATATTACAATTTTTTATAAAATAATGATATATTTTTCTCTCTAAAGATATTTTGCTCATGGAAATGAAATTACAGGGAAATGAGATTTTAAATGTAACAAATAAGTAAAACCAAAATAAACAGATTTATTTTTCAATTTTTATCAACATTTAAATTAAACTCATTAAAATTCACATAAAAATCAAAATATGGAATTTGTATAAGTGAAAGAAAGTGAATAAAACACACTTTTAATTTAAGACACATTCATTTTTTAAATAAAAATTAGAAATATATTTTCAAATATAATTTAGTAGAAACACTTCAATTAATGTAAAAAAATATTTCTTTGCAAACCAGTAAATATTTCATAAATTTAAGATTTGTATTTCAATAGAATATTTATATATATATATATATATATATATATATATATATATATATATATATATATAAAATACATAGAAAAACTTAAATTGAATTTATGAATTATTATTTAAATAAAAAGTACGTTGTATATTCAAATAAATTCTTCTGGAAAAATATTACAAAAACGATCTTTTATTGAATATTGTTGAAAAATTTCGATAAATATTTCACAATGAATGCAATATTAAAAAAATATATCAATATCATAAAAACACACTTTATCACTAACAAACAATTTATTATATCCTCTTTTAATGTTTAAATAGTTAAGAATACATTTAAGCAAATAAATAGAGGTAGGAACGAATTATTGTAATTAATACTAGATAAAAATTAGCTATAGTAAATGTGTATATATTAATAAAAATAATATATAAACCAATATTACAACGTTTTACACGCACGTTCTAAAAGAAATTAAATGTCTCACATAAAAAATAAATTTTACTTAGATAAATACACACACATTTTATATATATATATATATATATATATATATATATATATATATATATATCCATACACACACATATACACAATTATATTTGGATATATTGGTTGAATTGCATATGAATGTTGACAATATTTCAGTAGATAAGGAATATTGTACAATTACTAACATTAATTGATAAATAACAACTCTGGAATAATAAAAGTAGTTTAATTGCTCAACTGATTATATGTCTTTTGATAAAAGAGTCAAAAATCTCTTTACTATTAATCCATTTTTTATACTTAATAAAATAGTATACAATCTTTGCATACTGCAGTAAGTGATTTTAATAAAAATTAAAAGTTAATTAACTAAATGAATATAGAAAATAATCTATAATTTACACATACATGTTTAAATATGAACCATGTACCAATAACCATCTATATAAATCATTTAATAATATTATTTTAATAAACATGTTACATGTAGTAGTTCAATAGATAAATTAAAAAATAGTATCAAGTTATTGGAATTAATTATAACATTTATGGAAAATAACTTCCCACTGCAGTAATATATTCAAATGCACATTATATATATATATAAATATATATATATATATATATATATATATATATATATATATATATATGCACGTATGTATATGAATAAGTGTATATGTGTGTGTGTGTATGTATATGCATGTATGAAAGTAAACACGTGTAAAATGTACTGACATGTGCATATAAACGTAATAATTTTAAACTTCATTTAAAATATAATAAGTACAGTAAAGTCATACTTAATTACGTAAATAAATAGTTTTATTTACCATAAAAAAATTCTATACATGAGAATAAAAAATAGAATTATGTATCTATGTATCTTTATCGGAAAAAGCAGTATTAACACGTTGTTTCGTCATTACTAATATATATATATATATATATATATATATATATATATATATATATATATACATATATATATATATAAAGAGAAAAAAAAGGAGATCAAAAAGACCAAAACAAATAATATTTTTTTTTAATTTACACGTGAAATATGACAATACTATAAAAAATGCTAGAGTTAGTGGTTCTTAATATCAAGAATAATCCACGAGAAGTGGCAAATTCTTTGAATATCAAGCATCCTGAAAAAATAACACAACAGATTGTTTTGTACTGAAATACTTTAAGGATGTCTAGAATTTAACTCATCAGTCACTTCATTCTAAATTCATGACAAATAAGAAAAACTATCTCCAATCATTTTTCGGAATTAATATCATTTTTCGTCTATCAAAAAAAAAACATATTTATCTTTGTTTCCGAACTTTTCATGTAGGGATCGAAAAATAATTAAGTGGATTAAAAAGGAAATAAAAGTTACGAACGTAAAAAGAGAAAAGTTTAAAATTGAAATGGACCATCCATATAATAAAAAGAGAAGATTATTAATGGACAAGAGAAATTATTAATTAAGAATATAGATTCACTAAAAGGTCCAAGAAGATACCCATGGATAGATGGAACGGAGAGATACGAAAATTCATTGAAATAAGCTGGAAGACAAAGACATTAAATTGATCGAAGTGAAAAGTTTTGAGAAAGGTCATCAATCAGCAGTGAATGAAACGAGACTAATGATTATATATATATATATATATATATATATATATATATATATATATATATATATATATATATATATATCCGCCTGGTCAGCGTGGTATATGACCAAATTAGCAATTGCGCTATTTTATAAGATTAACAGTCGATAAGAGTTTATTAAAGAAATAAAAACTGTAAAATATAAACAAACTTTGTTTCATACTCATCTTATATACGTCAATTTAAATGTAATTTTTAATAAAAAAAATAATACTACTTATGAAATTCATATCCATGTGAGATTCTCAAAGAAATAATAAATAATAAGTAAGTGGTTTTAAGTAAGTTTATCGGAAAAAGCCGTTCTATCAAGGACGTTACTGATAATCTTTTCTCACAAAGAGTATTCAACTATAAACTGCATATGATGTGCATACTACCTTTTAAAAATCATCTACTCTTATTAAATTATTTTACATGAAATTAAAACTATATATATACGAGGGTCGTTTGATAAGTATGGTAAATTTATTTATTGTTTAATTTAATTAATTAATTTAATTTTTCAATTTAGTTTTTCTTACTTTTTTACCATAGTTATCAAACAATCCTCGTATATACAGTAATCACTATATCTTAAAAAATAACTTTTAAACAATCTTAAATATTAACATTTATGAAAAAAATCTTATTTTCAACAAAATATGAAATTAATAATATTACATAGGATGAAATATTTAAAACATCAAGATTATATAAAATAGAATGTTTTTATGCAAAATATATAATAATAAATGATTTTCCATGCAGATTTCATTCTGAATTTTTAAATGTTTAACATACAATTACATATAGGTATAAGTAACAATATAATTTCTACAAAGAAATAATTCTTTGTAAGGTTTATATATATATATATATATATATATATATATATATATATATATACATATATATATATATATATATACATATCTCCAGTCTGTCTGGTCAATGTGGTGGGTATGACCAAGTACCAATGAATAATGACATTCACTGGGTGTTCACCTAGCAGTGGGGTGAAAATAAAATGATATGATGATAATGATAATAAAATTATATATATATATATATATAAGAAAATAATGTGCATATATATGCATGCCTTTTTTTACAAATAATAATGTTATAAAAAACATTCCTACAATATTAAAAAATTAGTAATATTTATGTTGAAACCTAATTTCAATTGTGTAAAAATATTATAATTATGAAATTATAAACTTATTTAGGACATTATTTAAATATATATAAAGCATGTGGTATTGAACATATGAACATTGTTATTTCTCAGTAGAATATCCTTTATATAAAAATATAAATGAAAATATATAAAAACTTACTAATTTCTCTAACTTTAATTTGTGTCACTCTTTAAATGTCACACACTGTTAAAAACACTTTTAACTATTCACACATGGAAAAACAACCACATTATTAATAAATAAATAAATTATCTTTCAAGAACCACACTACATAGACTTGCTATCGTTTATGTCCTGAAACTGTGAACCAATGTATACACAATCACGTACTCGTCCACGTGAATTTGCCGGTTCTGGTTAGCACCGTTCGTGAACATTCGTGCATGTCCGCGAAACATTGTTAGCAACGCGCATTTGCAATTCTTTGATTCATATTTTAATTTGAATTTGGCGAATTTAAATTTGAATTTCAATCTGCGGTTTTTCTAAAACATTCCATTCATAATATGACCTTTAAGCTTATATATTTTTAATTATTTGTATGTCTTTAATACATATTTCTATTTGAAATATTTTATATTTTCTCTAATAAAATTCAATATTAAATAATATCAGTTATATTGGAAAATATTCATATACTGCAAAAATGGAATGAACTGTCTCATAAGAAAGATAATACACAATAAAAGCTTAAGTGATTGACCAAGAAAGTACTACACAAAGAAAAATTAAAATTTTTAAAATTAATCAACTGAAATCTTCAAAGTACCGAAAATATCTAAGGAATTAAATCAATATTTACACAATAGAAAGATAATGGTGTGGAGGCATATAGTGACGAATAGAACCCAAAATTAACATATTTTACAATTTTATCTAAAATACCAATATGTTTATTTTACTTTAAGTTATAACAAATTTACAACATACTGTATTTTTATTTATATCTTCATTTAAATAAAAAATATCCTATTATTTTCAAATTATACATCTAAGACATAATGAAAATGATGTTGTATACATCAAACAACAAATCTTTTGTGTTATTAATACACTTATATTTTTTTCATCAAATATTAACAATAAATTTGATATAATCTTTGTCAGCAATTAATGCAATTCAATTAATAACTCGCTGACATTTTTGCGGAAATGCATATACTTTTTAGATTTAATTAGAGAATAAGCGAAAAAAAGCAACTCCCTTGAAAAAATCGACCTTTTCGCATTTAAGTAGATTCATCTTAATATCAAAATTATTATACATAAACAGGAAAATAAATAAACGTATTAATTTATTAAAAAGTACAGATGGTTTTGAGGAATATTTTTAATAACAGTTCTAAGGTAAAAATTATTTCATTACCTACAAGTAATTTATTTCTGACATATATATATATATATATATCTAAGTATGTATATGGAAATTTTCCATATAACTACTCTTTTAACAATTTTTCAACATTCTCGGCGCTTATAGGGCCTTGACCTTTTTTGACAATACTAACTTAGATGACTTTTCTTGTAAGAATTATGTGACGATTATGTTTTTTTACAAGATAGGGTTATCATTTTCCACCTGAACCTCCAACTTGAGAGATTCTCTAACTAGCGACCAAATGCAATCTCCCGCATAAAAGGCGATGATACATGCCACTACACCACCTATCGATTTGAATATATTGGTCCAAATAATAAACATATTATTATCGAATTAAACACAATATAACTTACGTAGATACTTAGTCACCTAAGATTTGCTGAAGACATTATTGTTTTCTCAACAAATCCCGATGAATTTGAAAAAAAAATTAAACAAAGCTAGTCGAAAAACAATCTTACGATGAATCACAACAAAGGAAATGTCATGTCAAAAGAAATCCTTACTTAAACCTTCCTATGACAGAGATGGAACAACGGTTGAGTATATTACTTAAACAGGTTATTTAAGTAAGGATTGAGTGACTGCCAGGATATACTTTCACGTATCTTTTAATGGATATAGTATCTTTTTATCCCTAGTGCAAGAAATTTTCCCTGAAGGCAAATGAACCATCAAAGGTCAACGTCTTAGAAGAAGAAAGCTAAAGTAAACTACGAATTTAAATATCTGATAGATGTTATAAGACTAACAGCTCGCTATAGAAGAGTTTGTAACAAAAAAAGGAAAAAAGCAATCGGATATCCATCATTTTTCCTATCATGGCCAAATATTACCAACTACCTGCCCTCAAGCAATAACCGGCTCAGCATCTCGGTTTCCAGTATTAACACTGGACTCGTCCCAAAGGAACCAGAACAAGAGGAACAGTTGTGAGTCTAGTTTATAAATAAGTTTTAGTTTTAATTTTAATTATTTTTAGTTCAGTTAGTTTTAAGTCTTAGCTTTGTTAGTTTAAGTTAAATTTAAGTTTAGATTTAAATTCATATACAAAATGAAACTCAAAAACAGGTTTTGAAAATTTTCCTGCAAAAAATAAAATCTGTAGAATAAAACAACTTAAAATAAAAACATAATTCATAAAGTAAAATATTTATGTAAGTGAAAAACTAGTTATACATTTATAACAAATGTACAAAATTCTGAGTCTCATATTCATTAACAATAAATTATTCTTGAATCTTGAATTACAAGATTGGTGACTGGAAAAAGAATATATATGTGTGTGTGTGTGAAAAATAGTTTCAAAAAACAATTTAATATCTTTATATATATTTTTTTACAAAAGGCATGTAAACGGACAACATACCAAACCTACAATTTTATAAAATAGTCGTAAACGGCTCAGATACAAAAATTGTCTTAAGCTCTGCCTAACAACACTATATTGTTTTTCATATTCAATTTTTTTCTAATACATGTTTGATACACTATACCAAATATTATAAACCTTCTGGCATTTTTTGTTGGCACAAGGTCGTATGACCATTAACTTTCAATGTTGTAATAAAACAAAAATTAAGATATACGAGTAGATATACTACAAAAGTATGTGAATAGTAATAGGTTATCACGTTGTATGAAGCGTGCTTCTTAAATGACTTTCAAACTCTTATTCATCACGAATTTTTTTTTAAAAAGAATTTAATATATTTTATATAAATATCACTGTTAAAAACGACAATAGTGTTATAGAAAACTTAAGTAAAAGTAAATCGATTAGTAATCAATGCAATAACGGAAGTGTTCGTAATTTTCTAAACCGTGCATTAATTAATCAATTAATACTTCAAATAGAGTTTTCCTTTAGATGAAAAAATCCTAATATTTTTTTTTATTTGCTCAAGTTAAACTATTAACAGTGATCTAGACTTGAAAAAGAATATTAAGAATATTGAACACTATTCTCTTATGACAAAAAATTGTACAATTTAAACTTTCAAAAACAAGTTTCAAACTGCATTCCATACAAATATCTGCAAAGAAGAATAATTCTTACTAAATTCAATGATGTCATCATTTGCATAAGAAAATTGACATAATATATTCGACTTTAATTATACATACGAATATACATATATATATATATATATATATATATATATATATATATATATATATATATATATTATTTAAAATATTTTTATATTATAAAAAAATAAAATAATATTTTTATAAAATTATTAGCAATAATCACTTATTAAATTTATTTCCTTTTAACAGTCATGCAATAAACGTCAGATAGCTGCATTATAAAGTGTTTATTATTTATTTTGAAACTGTGGTAAATTCACTTTTTCAAAAAATTATTTTCACCCCCAATACCACAATATATTATAAAGTGTTTATTAATTACTTATTATTCACTTTGTTGTAAAAACAAAGTTTATTCGGGGTTTACTCCCTTAATTTTTCGACAGTTATTTTTTTACAAGATGAGGTTGTCGACCTTCATGCTCAACCCTCGAAAGTGAGGGACTCTTCGACTGAGAATCGAACGCAATCTCCCGCATGACACGCGGTGATACAAACCACTGTGACACCCAGTCGGTATATATATATATATATATATATATATATATATATATATATATATATATATATGTATATATGGAATGAATAATTTTTGTTGTAAATTTACACATTAATTTTTTTTATTTTGTTCTTTATAAAATTATTATATATTTTAAAGCAACAAAAGAATAAATGTTACTTAAAAATAATTTTTAGACGTGTATAATAAGAATTTTGACTAATATCTAAATTAGTATATTAAAAAACTAAAAACCGAATTATATATATATATATATATATATATATATATATATATATATATATATATATATAGAGAGAGAGAGAGAGAGAGAGAGAGAGAGAAATGTAAAGTTTTTACAAATAAATGGAACGTTTTTATATATTTCTGTATTTTAATGCGTATATGAATTCCGTTTAACGAACACAGGAGCACATTTTACTAAACGCACACGCGGAATGAATTATCCTTGGAAGAGAAAACAAATAACTGCGGGAACGTGAGGCTACAATACAGCTATAAATAAATTATTCTGGAATGAATTTCGTTATTTCTAGGTCATAATTGTTCAACTTAATTAAAAAATAAGTAAGCAATAACAAAAGTGAAAAATCAAATGCTGTGACACAAATTCAAAATGTGTGTTATATTTTTGCATAACACTCTTTTTGTTAATCGTTAAGGGGTTATACGCACTTGCGAGGCGCAAAAACGACGTTTTTTTAGGAATTTTTTTTAGAAACAGTATTTATTTTGCAATTACAAATTATGGTTATTTGAATAGATCCTACATTCAAGAATAAAATAACATGTCGATCATAAAAAAATATTGAAGTGCACCGCTCCTGCAGACGATGTCCCGAACGACCTCCAAAAAAAGGCGCTTGGCGGTGATCTCCATATTGGCGGTTTGGATTATTTGAAATCAAAAAATATGGTCAATTCTTTTAAAGGATAGATTAATGCAGGTATTGGAACGAAGGAATAATAAAAATTTTCATTTTTGACAAAATGGCGTCTACTTGAAAAAAATTTGTCGTTTTTTACTAAAATTTTCGCTCCAAATTGTTTAAAAAAAATAGTAATAATTTTTGTAAACCTTATTCCTTCGTTCAATACCTGAGGAATATATTTGAGAAGATTGTGTGAAAATTTGAGACCGATCGGTTCAGCCATTTCTGAGATATCGAGATCACCGACTATGAAAACACTGTTTTGAGATAAACGCGTTTGAAGTTTCGGAAGTAGTTTACACATAGTTAAATTTTTTTTACAAATTCAGGTGTATGTCCGAAAATATTTATCGGATTTACTTCAAATTTTCAGAGAATATACTCAAATATATGTGCATTCCGAAAATGCAAAAAGAAAAAAATCGATTTTTTGAAATTTCTAACTGCGTATAACCCCTTAAATAAAAAAGCATGCCTTTATTTTGTACTGAAATTTTTTAATTAAATCTGTTGTTTAGCTTTGGTTATTGTATATGTTTTTTAGAGTAAATTCTGTATATATTTTTCGTACAATTTTCATATATTTATATACTTTGTTGTCTAGAACGTACAATTATATTAAAAATGAAAAATTAAATCAAATAATCGAAAATAAAATACACCTGTTCAATTTAGTCTTAAATTAATATCAATTATTTTGTCATTGCAATTTAAATTCATTCTAATTGTATATTTTCTTTCGATATTTTTACACACTATTTTTTCTGACTGACTAGTTACAAAACAATATTTCGACATTTAATAATTCAATTTAATAGAGAATCAAACTTATACAACAATTTATTAACGTAATTTACTAATCAAATCTCATTTTATAATGATGACGTTAATTAGTTTTTTTTAAAATAAAAACTAACTATATAATATTCTATTAAAACATTGACAAATTTAATTATTTTAGAATGATTAAAAAAAATCTGTAGTTAATAAACAAACTACATTTATTTTAAAGTATTTATTTAAATTGATATACATCTTGTTACAACTTAATCTGTTCACCTGTGTACAAGTATAAAATTACTGATATACATAGTCAAGTTTATAATTTCTAAATACATAACTTAAACTATTGTGTACTTTCGGACATGTCACCTAAGTTCTGACTGAGAGAACAAGAAAATAAAATACTACATGAATTTAAATGTTTTCCCTGAATTCAAATCTAGTGCGTTATGACTGTGTATGTACTTGAATAGTTCGTTTTTTAGCACAATGATCTGTTCATTTTATTCAAAGACAGATTCAAGTATTACCATATGTGCAGATCACATTTATGTTCAGTTATGTGCATGATTATTTATTAAAAATGGCACAAAAACGTTACATACTTATTCATAAATAGCAACGAAATGTATTTTTCAGTATCATCCCTATTTCTGGATTTTTACAATTTTTAGTCACTAATATTTTGATTAAAACAATAAAAGTAAACAATTCTGATGATATAAAACAATATAAATGAATTAATTTCACATTATGACTAAATTTTTTGTTCACTGAAATTCAATACATAACGCATCAGTTACATATTAGAAATGCAATGAAAAACATTTATAAAATACAAAAAATACTCATAAACTAGTGATTGGATTTATTTAAAAAAAGACAAATATATATTTTCCCCTTCAGCAATAGAATATCACAGCTCAAGCCTGATTATTATTCATATCTATTATAAAACTTAATTTAATACACGAATTATCACCCCAACACCACAAGATATTATAAGTGTATTCAATAATTACTGTCATTTTACTTGCTTTTAGGCTGATGCATATTTTGATGAGCATGCCATTATCATCAAAGCACTATTATTAGTATATTTATGTTAAAATAAATGTCACAGTATCAAAACAGTGATAAAAATTAACTCCAACAAAAGTTTAACATTATCTACTCCTAATAATTTAAAATTACATTTTAAACTTTTTACTGATTTAAATTACATACTTATATGTATAAATACATATACATATATACATATATATATATATATATATATATATATATATATATATATGTATATATATATATATATATATATATATATATGTAGTTTCATTTAGTTATATATTACAAAATTTTGAAAGTATTTTTTTATATATTTTTCAAAATACACTTATAATTTTTGTACACTTACTTTAAAGTAACATTAAACATTGTAATTTCTATAATTGTATATTCTATAACAGGAGTAAATTATAATTATCTTATAAATTCACAAAAACAACCGCAAATGATAAATGTAATGTACAAATGTATAAAAAATAATTTATATGTGTTTATTAATTACATAGAATAATTATTTATTGCATAAGAAATAACTAATTCAAAAAATGTAATTATTTATGAGTACTTTTGTTAACATTTATAATGAAAATAATCAATACTCACTCAATATGGATAATACTGAATTAATTGTCATCAAACGTTGTATGATACAGAAAATTTAATTACTTTTGAAAATACACTCATATTTTCTTTCTCTCAACAGACAATGTAACATTTTTTATAAATTATTTACAAAAATAATCTAATAAAAACTTATGTAAAAATCATATTTGAGACTAATAATAATGTTAACTGAAAATGAATTTTATTTTCCACAAATATAAATATATATATATATTATAAAAATATATTATAAAAATTATAATATATTTTATAATTTTATAATATATATATAGTATAAAAATTTTCATGACATCAACATGAGTAAAAATTAAAGAGATTTGATAATGTAAAGTAGAAAATATGATTTAGATAAATTTTGTTTCATTAAATTCTTTTTCCAATAAATTAAACTGATCAAAACACATTGTATATGTAATAATACAAATTTAATTTGCACTTACAATGTACCAAATTTACAATCACAAGACATTCCTTTTTAATATAAAAACAATAACTTATCATATTTTTTTAATAAGAAATTCCACTTTGGTTTAATGATACAAATAACTACTGATTGGAAAGCATACAAATTATTCTTAATCTAAAAAGACAAAACGCCAAAATTTCCTTAATCATACAAAAAAAAAATTACACTTTACGAATGTTCATTGAATAATGTAATGTACAAAATGTAGGACATAATAAATATTTACAAGAGGTATTTAAAGGTTTACAGTGTACAATAAATTTTAGCATTTTCTAAAAAGCATGTGGTCTTATATTTAATAAATTAGTATACCTTAAAAAAGTGCACATTAGTAAATCAAAAAAAGATTATTACAAAACTAAAAAAAAATATTAATGAAAATAAAAAAAAAAAATGAGATAATGTTACAAAATATTTATCGACTTTTTAGACATTTTCTTCCTTTTAATTTTTAACTTAATATTATGATTATATTATTATAATTCACTGATAATAAATATTTGTTTTAGAAATTCTAGCCAATTTTTTCTA
Source organism: Neoneuromus ignobilis (assembly GCA_029203775.1). Lineage (NCBI taxonomy): Eukaryota > Metazoa > Arthropoda > Insecta > Megaloptera > Corydalidae > Neoneuromus > Neoneuromus ignobilis. The sequence goes on from CP092095.1 coordinate 19,740,218, forward strand.
TTAATCTAATAACAAATATTTACAAACAACAATAATTATTATACTAATATATACTGTCTTATTATATGAATAACTTATAAACTGTTCATATAATTATTAAAAAATGGTCCATTACAAAATATGCAACTTTACAATTTAAACAAAAAAATCTCTTAAGAAATTCTGTTCAGTAAAATTGACAATGAATTTCAAATTTATTTAAAGTCGATTAATACTATGTAAACAATTATCTTTCAACATTAACAAAAACAAAAAAAAATCTTACTAGCCAGTGAAAAATGAAATATACTTTATATTTCCATAATATTCACTTGAACTATATTATACTTGATAGAATTCTTAAAATAATCTTTTATGTTTTGAAAATTATTAAACAGATTACAGCTAATTATTATTGATATGATAAAAACATTTTTGTTATTAATATTGTACCTAGAAAATGTAATAAAGCATAAATATGTTAATACATATGTATATCAAGTATTTATTTTTATTTATATATATATATATATATATATATATATATATATATATATATATATATATATATATATATATATACATATGCATGCATTCTACAATTTAGTATTTTTTGGTACTTTCATTTCTGAAAATACTACTGTATAAAATTAATACTTATTTATGAAACAGTTTTTCATACTTCTGTTAATGTCAGTCATAACACATATATTATATGATAATCTGTTGAATAATTACCATTAAAATACAATTTGTGTAAATTAGATATTAAAAATATAAATACTTACTAAATATTCATTTTTATTTTCAGAATTAATTAGTAATAATTCAAATTACTGTCTGGAAATAAATAAGAAAAATTACATTCTTGTACATTTTATTAGCGTTATTATTAATGGTATACTTTAATGTAAAAGTCATCAATGTTTAAACTAAATATAAAAAATTGATCTTAAATGACTACACTACCATTTATTTGGCTGATTTTCAATATTATACTCAACTGGCTAGTAAGAAAATAACATGTTTTACATTTCAATCTTGATTTTTAATTACTGCCGCTATCCACTGCACATGCGGCTTTGACTCAAATCACTGTGTAGTACCGTTAAGTAATATAGCTGCTCGTGCAAGCGCTAATGCAGTAGATCTATTATCGGCGAGTGCTGTTCTATCCATGTGTACTTTCTTATGTGTCTTAAGTGCTGAACTTTGACGAAACGCTTGACCACATGCATCACAAACATAAGGTTTTTCTCCAGTGTGAATACGTAAATGAGAGCTTAAATCATTACTTTGTGAAAATGCCTTTGAACAAAACTTGCAAACATAAGGTTTTTCACCCGTGTGAGTACGTTTATGACGAGCAAGGATACCACTCCGAGAAAATCGCATAGCACATACGTCACATTCATAGGGTTTTTCTCCACTGTGAATTCGCTTATGTTTAGTTAAAGAGCTCGAAGTCGTAAAACCTCGATTACAAATGTCACAAACGTAAGGACGAGCACCGGTGTGCTTACGTAGATGGGCACCGAGTTCACCTTTACTAGCGAAACCGTTTCCGCAGATATTACAGAGATGAGCTTTTATGCCGCTGTGACGTACCGTGTGCTGACGTAAATTACCCAACTGATTGAAACCTTTGCCGCAAGTGGAACAGAGAAACGGTTTTTCTCCATTATGTGTACGCATATGATCTTTCAGATTACTGATTTGATTAAATCCTTTAGAGCAAACACCACACACGTGTGGTTTAACTCCACTATGAGCGTTCATATGATTGATCAATTGTTCCCCACGTGCAAATCCTTTATCACATAAAGCACAAATATGAGGCTTAATAGAGGCATGAATTTTTACATGCCGTGTCAACTGACTTGGCTTTGAGAATTTTTTTGTGCAAATCTCACAAGAGAGAGTATGTGTGGACCTTGTACCATCTGCATGGACTCGCATATGAGATGCAAGACTTTCTTTTTTAATAAATGTTTTGTCACAAACTGTACATGCTGAAACAGTCACATTCTCACCACTTTCTTCATCGAAAATTTCTTTCTTCATATCAAGATTCGCAGTATGCACTATCTCATGTCGTAACAGATGATCATTTCGGACGAACCTCTTTTTACAAACAGGGCAAGAAAACGGCTTTTGAGCGTTATGAATTTTCATATGTCGACTCAGATGACTTGCACGATTAAACACTTTTTTACATACGACACATTTATGTCTCTTCGGTTTTTGTTTCCCATATGTCGGATCATTAGTTTCATCTTCATCGTTATTTACTATGCCCTCATTCCGTTTAAAGTCTAACTGTTTTGCAAGTTCTTCAACTTCGGCTAATAACTCTAAATCCGGTTCATAATGGTCTGGTGAATGTAGTCGTTCTTCCTCTTCTTCAAGTTCTTCTATTTCTGGCTTTATAACTATTTCTTCCGGGTCGAAATCATCAGTCTGTTGTATATGTACGACGATCTCTTCTTCCTCTTTCGGTAATATGAGTTTTTCTAGCCCTAACTTTTCACGTAAAATCGCATCTGACTTCTCACACTGTAGTTTGAAAGTATAAGTTTTACTCACTTGACTGGCACATTGTAAACATATTTGTTCTGGTAGACCATCACCTAATGTTATCTATAAAGATATAAATAGTAAGCAACAACTTTTCTGACATTAACAAAAACGTATTTACCTGTACAGAAGCATACGTCATTATCATTTCTGATAAATGTATATTCGTGTCTGCCGCCTCATCTGCTGCAAATATCGAACGCATTTCTAAATTTTCCGCCATACAAACACGACATATATTTTCTAATGTTAATTCTCCCATTTCAAATATCTGCAATCACGTTTCGCATATAAGAATAGAATAACCAAACTTACGACTACCTACTCTATGTACACCCAATAAACTGTGTATTTTATCGACAGTCTCGAAAATGTTAATTGCGTTCCTAATTTAAATTATTAATTAGACCAAATTGTCTTGGAAAGGTATTACTTTTGTTGCTTTTCTTATTATTACATACAAAATTATCTAATATATCATTTATTCAAAAAATATTTTAACATTTCAACAAAACTGAATATAAATAATAAATACACAATGCACAACATATTTAATGAAATATTTTTATTAAAATTAAAATAATATTTTAGATTATTTTCATATCTTAAATGAATTAATTTTAATAATACAATACACAGTGATACAAAATATGCAAATACATGTATATTGGATAATACAAAATTTGACACAAATATACCAAAAGTCTATATCACAATTTGATAAATATATAAATTTCATAAAAAAGTGCTCTAAATGGAATTTAAAAAAACTTTCAAAAGTAATATATATTTGCTTCTAAAAAATTTCACATTAAAAGTATGAGTACTATTTAAGTACATACACAATTATCAGTAAAACCAATTTTTGAAATATTCAATACATTTGAATTAATTAAATCAAATAAAACTCAACTTACATTAGTATTTCTTTGAACACACGTACAGAAAACATTGAGAACCTTTGTTTTGCAATACTTTAAATCTCTATAATTTGACTAACTTGGAAAAATACCAGATACATAAATCAGATTCCTTTTTGTCCTAATTGAATAAAATTATTTCTTTATACATGGACATTTCCAACAGATGTATTATGTATCAAATCAAATTTATTAAAAATTAATCCATATGCATCAATCTCTATTGTTATTTGAATCTATCATACCAAATATTGTATTATATCAAACAGATTTAGCCCTTTACTTTTCATAAATATATTTATCTTTTACTCAACATTTTACAATTTTGGACCTACTTTTAAGGCAAAGTTACTGATCTGTTCAAGTTTGGTCTACTGAATCAAAACTACCCAAAAAATTGCTTATATATTGACAACAAATATAAACAAGTTTGTTGTATATATTTATAAAATAGTATTAAATACAAAAAGATATAATTGGAACAAAAAAATAATATGACATTTTTTATACATAGTTCAGATGTAATTATACCTGCACTATAACTAAGTCCTCTGAAATATGTAAATATCATTTTTATTCCGTTTATTACTATAATAAAATATGTGTTATAATTAAATGTTTTCAAGCAAAAATGATGTAGATACGTAAAAAGTGTAGACTTGATTTTATTCAATTATTTATTTTATACATTTTAAGCGATTTTAAAATTATATAAACATGACATATACTTTAGTACATATATAGAAAATACTAATATTTTTTTAAATATTTAATAAAAATATCTTTCCATTCAATTTTTATCATACTACATTATAACAAATATATAAAAGAAAAAACATAACAGCAACAATATTTTATAAAAAAGGCAGCTGTTTTCAATATTTTAATATAATTCGTTCTACCAATTAATGATAACTCATTACTCTTTACAAATGTTTCTTTTTTAAAAATATCTCTTATTGACTAATAACTGATTGTCGACTAATTAAAGTGATATGACATTCGTCACAAACACGTACTGGTTTTGCAGAAGACGCCAATGACATAGTATTGTCTGAACACGAATTACAAAATATTTCCCCACAATTTCTACAATGGTGCTACAAAATACCATTCAAATGTGATTAAATATTTAGACAGTGTTACGACATTTACAAACCTTTCTTCTTGTTATATTAAATTCTTTGGTACAAGCTTTACAGTGACTTGCGCTTTTATCTAAAGCCCACGTACCTTCAGGCTTAGTACGAGTTACCTCTTCTCGAAGGTCAACTACTTCTAGTTTACTGACGCTTAATTGTGTACCTAATTCCTCTAATGTTTGTTCTTGTTCTAAACAATGTTCTTTTAACGTATAATAATCTTCTTGAAGGGCACTGTATTTCTAGAAACAAAAGTTGCTTTATTAAATTAAGAATATCTATAAAACCAAATAAAAATTCATTTTGCTTTGGTCTAAACTTATATACATTAGCAACTGCACGTAATTGAGCCAATTCCTTTTGTAATTGTGCTATACGTTCTCGATCTGTTTGCACAGCTTTTTCAAGAGATAATCTCCATTCTCGTTCATTACGTAAATCTCCTTCAACATTAGTTGCTACTTCTTTTTGTTCTGCAGCTCGTCGGCCTAATTCTTGAGATGACTGTTCAATTAATATTCGTGCTTCTTCACATTCACGATACCTAATATAAATAATAAAATTTATATTTCTTTATCTACTTATATATATACACATCTACATAAATATATATATATATATATATATACCCACACACACAATTCTCTCTCTCATCCCCCCTCTCGCTCTCTCTCTCTCTGTCTCTATATATATATATGTGTGTATCTTTTTATACAAATTATAACTATTAATATTAACATAATATTATATTAATTATTAGGTGATTTTCATGAATTCCTTATTTTTATACAATTTTAAAGCCATCCAAATATTATTTCAATCTATTTTTAATATTTCTCAATTTCTTTTTGTTATAAATTTGTGATTATTTGTAATATTGTGTTATATAAAAATAATAACACTCTGAAATTATATATATTTTTTTCATTATGCAGTCAAATAATAAGTAAATATTCACCCAACACACTTATTTAGCAATAAAAAAAAAACCTTAAAATACTGGCAAACCAACACAATGAAAAAATACATAAATAAATCAAATCAACAAAGTGGATTATAAAAAATGGGAATATTATCAATAAAACAATAGATTTGTCCCAGAAGATATTTCTTTATTTTTGTAATTAATCTACATAAGCATAATAGTTTGTAGCATTTTTTGATTCACAAAAAAAAACCAATTGGATGTGGTAAATCATAATTTGATTAATTTATTACATATAAAATTAATCACAATACGTTCAGTGAATCAATCAACTGGTATTATATATGTATATTATTTATATACATACAAATATATATATATATATAATTTCAATACGGTTACATACTTTACAAAATAAATTATACTATAATACTTTCAGATATTTGATGTTAATAATAGCTGCTGTAGTGAAGGTTTGCCAATATCTTAAATTTGAATATAATTGATGCCATTTGTATACACATTGTGCCTTGATTCACCAAATTACAAATTAAGCAACATTTATTAACCAAAAAATAAATATTATTTTACAATTGTAATCATACAAATACATTTAATGCCTATACACTTTTAAATAACACATTTAATATTTTGGCATCTCAATTATGAATAAAATGTAGTATTTAAAAGTGATTTAACTGTATTTTTTTCTGATTTTTGCATTATTAGTTTTCTTTATAACACTTAAAAATTATAACATTATTGTGAAAAATAGATTCTGACTAGAAAAATCACATTATATAAACTAAAGTAAAGAAGCTTTGGTTTATTAGAATTAGCAAAACGAAAAGTATGTAAGCAAAGCACCTACTTTTCATCGAGCTTCTGGATTGTTTCATTCATGGATACAGTCTTTGCCTCGAGTTTTGCACTAAGCTCCGTTTTATGTTTAAGTGAACTTTCACATTCCTGTAAATCGGCACAATTTCAGCATTTATATTGAATAAATAGTGAAGTTAATATGATGTGATATTTGCAAAGAATTTGTTTGTTACAAACAATATAATACTCTGTAAACACATTTTTTTCAACTTCTCTGTAACGAGCAATAAAAATTTAAATTAATAATTGTTTAATTAATAAATTTATTGACACAGACACTTCTCAATTCTTAAAATATAATTATCATTAACCTAATATACTAATTTGAGTTAATATGTTAATAAGATTATGAACACCACATAAGAAATTAGTGAAAAAATTATTAGAAGAAAAAATATACTAATAAGATGTAAAATGTGGAATTTAAGTATAATTAAATGAACTCATGTTTTTAGTTTTGATTATTGTTATTGCAATGTTTTATCATTAAAGAAATAATTTAGAATTCTTAAAAATATAACAGATTGTGCCCATATAATATGTTGAACTAATAACATAGCAAATGATGATGAATAAATATATTCATGCATCACAACCATATATTTTAAAAAAATATATATTTGGACAAATTAAATTACTTGCTACAGTTTTATGGGATCTATGTCCTTTAAAAGAGTTACATTGAAACTATCATTTGTTTTATTTAGATTGCTTAATAAGTAAGATTTCTATTGAAGAATTATAAATATATTCCAGAATCAGGATATATCATTTTGAGAAATGCCATACACAGAATAATAGTTGAATAAATTTAAGAAGATTTATCAGAATCCTGTGTTTTTTGCACAGAACTATTTGACTGATTTGGATTAATGGGCTGTTGAGGTGTCGGTAGTGTAGAACTCATCCGTTGTAATCTGGCCTGTGCTGAAGACTTATCAATGTCTTTAAGTAAATGGTTATACTTTTCGAGGTTGTTTAAAATTTTTCCAATTTGACTGGCTTTGGCCTGTAAACGACTGACCATCTCGCCTTTTTGTGTTAGCTCCATTTCACATTCCTATAATTAGGTGTTAGTGCACATAGATATAAGAATAATATAGGTTAGTAATAGAATAAGAATATATTATTGCTGTGTAAGGACAGAAACAAAAAATATAAATAACATTTTTCACTTTTACCTGTAACTTTTTATACATCTCTAAGTTTATAAGTTTGATGTCATCTAATTGCCGTCGTAGAGAGATAATTGTATCCTGTTTTTCATGGATATCTTTCTCTAATAATTTCATCGCCACTTCCATTTCCGCTTTAAGACACATCTGAAAAAAATTTTTTTTAATGATTTCACTATTCTATAATAACAATAATGAAAATAATAATTGATATAATTAAATATCACAACTTAAACATTTAAAATTTTCAGTTCGTAACAATAACCTTTTATATTTTTATTAAATATTTCAATAAAAAGTTCTATCATATAAAAAAATATGAACAATATGTACATTTACCTGTAAATCAAGCTCTTTCTCTGCTTCCAGTCTTGCTTTCCGTTCATCTTCTAACTGAGCACGAAGCACCTCAATATCTGCATTACTCAGTTGTGATTTCATTTCATTTCCTCCACCACCTTCGTCCATACGTTCAGATGATATATCTCTTCCTAATTCTTGTTTCAGTTGGCGATTTTCTTCGTATAGACTTAAGAGATTATTTTTACTGATAGCTAAATCTTCTTTCATCAGAGCATTCGTAGTAGTAAGTGATTCGACTTTTGCTTGTAGATTTGTTACAGTTGCACTTCAATTTTTTTTTTAGAAAAACAAATTAAAATACAAAATTGTCAAATACTTTAAATAATAAATATAAATGATGTACTTTGAAATTATAATCCTAGTATATACTAGGATCAATAATCTAGGAAAATCAATATTGATTTTAGAATTCAGTATTTGTAAAAAAATGCTTTTAAATAAAAAAACAAAATTCTTTATACATACATAAATGTCAAAATAGAACATTGCCAAATCAGTCACAAACATTTCAATTAGTATTTAATTAACAAGTTCTCTGAAAAAATGTACGTTATGATATACAAACACAGACACACACACACATATATATATATATATATATATATATATATATATATGTATGTGTGTATATGTATGTATACAAAGTAAAAACAAGAGTGATTACATGTGTATATACACACCAAATGTAAATAAACTTTACATTGAAAAAGTAATGAATGCATTTTCATTTTATGCAAAATAATGAATCATACAAAATACAGGAAGTTCTATTTAGACACTCAATTAAATAATTACAATGCATTAAAATGACAAATAGTCTAACATACTTTAAATGTCTATTCAATTCTTCAATATAGTTCTTTTGATCAAGCACAGTGGTCATATTTTCACCAGTTGTATCATCTGTGGTTTCATCTGCTATTTGTGTTGAAGAACGTAAATATAATGAAAAATCAATAACACCCTGTTGACAATCTAAATCTTCACCCTAAAATTACCATCAGGAAATTTTACAACTTAATATATTACACAATAATATTGCTGAAATATTGAAATTAAGCATAATGAAATACCTTAATACACAGATTACAATCAATAACATTGAGCCCAACAAGAAGACCAATAATAACAATTGCTTCATCACTTAGCATCAAAGCATCTGGTTCAAAATATTCAACGAGAGCTTCTTCTTTATGATCTACTAAAACTTTTAAGTAGTCTGCTAATTTTTTTTGCATTAAAGCTAATCGTAACCAAGCCCTGGCTCTTCCCATATGTGTCCTAAATAATATATGAAAAATAGAATATTTACAAAATAAAATATTTATAGCCTATATATATATATCATAATTTATAGCATATATATCATAAACACTACACCCATAAATGAAACATAATACCATATTGAATTTGCTTCAAAAAAATGAAAATTATAAAATTAAATACATAAAAAAAGAATCCTAGCATAATATCAATTATTCAAAAAAAAGTAATTTAATTATTCTTAACTTTTATGTACAACATTTATACTTTCATAGTTTATATTACAATGAAAACACATTAGTAATATAATAATAATTAATATGAACTATAAATTATTAAAAAAATAATTAACTTATTAACAACAATAAAATCTCATAGAAAATTAGAATAAATATTTTGTTACTAACCGTACAGTAGGTAAATCTCTAACACTAGCAGTTATATCTTGTGCTTCAGAAGAATATTTTTCAACCATCTGTAATATATCCCATAATTCTTTTTTGGGACCAAGCAATCCTTTTTTAGGTCTAAGACCATGCCGTAATACATGTTCAAGCACAATGAAAAAGTGTTGTAAGGGCATATGGTCTGAATCTAACATACGACCATAACGTAGAGATTGTTCAATTAATTCTTTTACGACTAGTTTACTGATATTAACTAAATTGCTCCGTTCAATAACGACTGGATCTCGGGCTAAAAATTTTTTTTTTTAATTTGCTGATAAATTGTGAATTTAATTATATAGTATACAAAATTTTTTTTTTGTTTCACTTTTTACAGATGTGAATGTGTGTGAAAATATATAAATGTACATACACATAAAATGACTCTGCATTATAAAATCAATACCCTAAAGATAAAATTATTAATAACTTTTACAATTCATACCAAGTATGTTACAATGACTGTCAGGAGAAGGAGTAGATACAGATTGAATAAATGAATCCTGTAAATTAAATTCAACATCTTGAAGCTCCTTTAAACATAACCATTCACCATCCACAGATACACGGAAATTACAAAGATAAATAGTATCTTGGGCTCCTGCCATTTCTTGTTCCATTGCCACCAAAGGTGGTTCATACGACTCGATTGCTTTCATTCGTAGTGATTTTAGGTACAACGTTCAATTATTCACATTTGATGATAAACACCAGTTAGTAATGACATACCAATATATTATATAAACATCTTTTAATTTGATCTGTATTATTTACATTTTTTCAAAAAAATAATAATTTGTTATCAAATGATTATCACAAATTATTTTTGAGCTGTTTATTGAAATTCATGAAAATTTATAATATTTAATCAGGACAAATTAATGAAACTGTATTTTTTATGTTGTTAATTCCTGAATTGCACGGTACGATAAAACTAAGTTATTGATTTCACAAAAGGTCGGTTTATATTATGTACCAGGGGGTGTGAGAAAGCTGAAAACAAAAATCAATAACAAACATACTTTTTGACAGCCATTGTAGACAACATGGTGCAGTGAAATTAACACAACAGTTGTAACTTTAAAATAAATATAAAACTCAAAATAATTATATTAAGTCTATTTTTCATTAAAAATAGATTAAAATAAAAATAATTATTAATCAGTTTCTTAAATTACAAAAACATTCACAAACACAGATTGCAATTTGACGTCTATTTCACGATTTTATATGTATATCTTTCTCCAGACACGTGGAAAATGAAATTACACATGCACTTACTTAACTCCTACATAAGTTCACCTAGAAATACATTTTTTAAACAAATCATATGTAAAAGTTAGTTGTCATACCTGTGGATTTTCTGTAAACATTTCTTCCGGATCTTGAAAGTAATAATGTGGGCCATTGAAATTCTCTTATTGACGATAATGAAGATGAACGGGAAAAATTTCTATTGTCTGAAAATGTAGAATTCGTAATAGATGTGTTATCAGAAGGTGATGTTGGCGAACCTTCACTACCAGCAGCTGCCATTTTCAAACTTAAACGTCAACAAACTAGTTAAACACACCAATGATTCTCAAACAAAACTGCATTAATTATCGTTAAAAGATAATAATAAAGAACAAAATTACGAATTATATTACATAATGTAAAGTTTATTTATCTGAGAAATGTAATAGCTTACATATAGTTTATTTCTATTAAATGAAATAATTATCTAAGAAAAAATTATACACGTGCGTGCGCGCGCGCGTATAATTTATTGGTGTAAAATAAGCATTAAAATCTTATCTAAAAATGACATTTATTTTTATAAAAACCTATTAATATTATTTAATGATATTAAAAATATATTGTGTTAAAAAAATTTATGTGATAACAAAATCTTCAATTCATTACAATAATTTCAAAAAAAATATTAAATATTACTGATTTTAATTGTGAACATGCTAATAATTAATATTAATACAGATTAATAAAAACAGATTATATTAAAAATTAATATTGCATGATACAAATACGAACCTTTTATAATTATTATAATATTTAGCAAAAAAGATTGATTTTATGTACCTTAAATTTATTATACTACATTAATATAAATCATATATAATTTAATTATAAATAAAACATACATAATATAATTTTAAAATATTAGGACATTATTTATTTTTGTTAATTGACATTTATTTTTCTTTTAGGAAAAAAATTGTGTATAATTGTTATGAAAAAAAATATAATTGTACATAATATAAAGTTTGAATATCTCTGGTTGTAAAGTTGCAAAATTTTGAAAAAGAGGTTATGTTGATACAAATCATGGTTTTTCAGTAATGAGTGTAAGAAAAGATAAACTATTAAAATTAAACTGCTCTATAAATTAAATTTTATAGTATAGTGAATAATAATAATTTATTAAAGAATGACCACCAAAAATCTAAAAGTTGTTTTACCAGGAGACATTATTTCTGAAATTCCAAAAAGTGATAAAAGTTTAAAAGTATCTATTGGTCCAGGATTACGACGAAATAATGACGATATAGTTGCTTGTAAAGCTGGTGTTCTTAAACAAAAAAAAAATGTCTTTTGGGTTGACAATCATCAAAAAAGATACATACCAGTAAGAGGCGATGACGTTGTTGGTGTAGTAACGAGTAAAGGAGGAGATAATTTAAAAGTTGATATTGGGTCAAGTGAACAAGCTTCATTATCAGTATTTGCTTTTGAAGGTGCTACTAAAAAAAATCGACCAGATGTTCAAGTTGGCGACTTAGTTTTTGCAAAACTTATTATTGCTCGTGCTGATATGGAACCAGAACTTGTGTGTGTAGATTCTCATGGAAAAAAGGGGAGACTTGGAATTCTTTCTACAGATGGGTTTTTATTCTCATGCAGTTTAAACTTAGTGTATAACATTTTAAATCCATCTTGTCCATTAATTAATCTGTTATCAAAAAATATTGCATGTGAAATCACTGCAGGAATGAATGGAAAAGTATGGATTAAAACAAAAAAAGTAAAAGATACAATTGCAGTTATTAATGCTATTCTTGCTTCAGAATATAAAAGTAATAGTGAAGTAGAAGAAATGTGTAATAACATATTTGCTGCTTTGGGACATTGGAAATGATTGTTTTTTTTTTAATTAATCAAGTGAATTAATTTAAAACTTGTAATATAATTGTATTAGTAACAAAATTATAAATTAAAAATAAGATTGTATTTTAAGAAAATTATTTGAAGTATTTTAAATAAATTGTCATATGTGAAATTATAGTTAAGAATTATTTTGCTTTAGAAATACAATTAAAGTCTTGTTGATGTGACAAGTTCTGTATATTAAAATTAAAAAAATAAATCACAATTTGTTTACATTAGTACTGTTTTTATTAAATAAAAGAAAGTAATACATTTCCTTTTATGTTAATATACGGCATAAATGAATTTGATTATGGCACCGTTATTCGGTTGATTGTAAATTCAAAATTAAAATGAGTTACATAATTATTTTAAAATTAAATGTTCGTATAAAATCAAATCGTTCGTTCGGAATTACATTAAACTTTGGTTCATCATGTTTTATATTTTTTTATATACATTATTATTGAAAACAAAACATATACATTGCCTTTAGCTATATTATATACAACCTAGATCAGACAAAAGCAACTAAATTACAGTGTGAAAGTAAATAAGAAAATATGCATATAAGTTACCTATATATGCACATACAGACAGTGTATGTACATATATACACCCTAACAACTTTTTAATTATGTAAATTTTATAGTAAACATTAATATTTTTTTTAAAAAATAAATTTAAATTTGTACATTAATGATACTTAAAAAGAATAAAATATTTCTTTTGAAAAGGCCTCTCATTCATCCTTTTCTTATCATTATCACTTTTTATTCCAAACTTCTTGTTATGAATCGATTATGGGGAAATAGGGTGAGTTATATAAAATACCATTTTTTTATACTTATAGATTACCACACAAGAATATATCAGTTTTTCGAAACAAATTGCTCATAAAAGAACTCAATTTTTCACATCTACAGATTGAATAAAATTAAATACATTAGAAATAAAAGACAAACAGCATTACTAGAGCCCAAAGAGATACAAAATTTTTTTTATAAAAGACTACTTAAATAGTACTGCATGTAAATCAATGAAATTCATTACATCAACTCAGAGCAGTACTTTACAAAATTTATAGCAACAATTAAAGCTTTGACAAGTGTCACTTTAGCATTATAAAATATGGCTATAGAATATATATTTTAATGATATAATTTTTTTATTATAATTTACATCTCAGTGACATCTAAATATAATAAATATTTTTTTTATTTTATGATAAAGGTACATAAATCTTTATTGGATATCAGAGTTGTGAAAACAAAAAAAAAAAAAAAAAACATTTTGGTAAACATTATATTGTGCTTTCTTAAATACATTCTCAATTCCATTTAATCCTTTTTGGAATAAATATAAATAAATATGTTAGTTTCTGTATGATATAGAATGAATAAATATTAGACACATTAACCTGCTTTATGTTGCTTTTTTATAAGTATTTCAACATAAAGTACAAGTTTATTAGCAAATAGAAGAATTGTTCATCTATTAAATAGAGTGTTTTAGTTCTAAATCGCAGAGTATTATTAATAAAGGAATACTGGTATTATGTTATTTACTAACAGTTGATAACTATTGGATTTGAAAATATGATACATAAGTAGTTTAGTATAGACATGGTAGTTTTAGTTATCACCCTGTTCCAATTTACATTTTTAGTAATAGAATCTGATTCTGATAGTAACTTAAGAAGAAATAAAATAAGTAACAATAATAGCGCTAAAGCTGGATTCCTGTAGGTATCAACAGGGTATACCTGGCCCATGCATGCGCAGGTGCAAAAAGCAAAGTATTACATTCTGTTATTAGCAAATGAAGTTCAGAATGTTTTTGAAATATGTGCAAGAAATATATTCTTTCACACAAAAATGCATTTTACATTTTAATGTATAGAATGAGGATTTAAAAAAATAATAATGAATGTACATCTAAAAACAGTGTAGGTAGACATTCACAATTAGACATGCAAAGGAATGAATTTTTGGATGGGTTATATGTTAGTTCTAACACTGTTTTATGATTGATTTTTATATGTACATGTGTATATAAATATTTTTAATTTATATCATATTTATATTTATAATACTGTAAATATGACTATACAAAATGCAAATTAGTCATGCAAGGATAGGGGTTTTAAATGAATAGGAGATTAGCAAGAAATTTTGTATAGTCATGTATTTCTTTGTGAACATTGTAACTGAAAAAAAGTCTTAAAAATAATTATCAGTCGAACATTGGAATGGAATTGGAAAATTTTCTTCAGTTACAATGGTGACATTTACATTATTATTCATTTTTGTTTTTTTAAAGATTTTAATAAAAATAAGTAACAAAAAAAAAAAACTTATAGCAATTAATTAAAAAAAAATAGACTATATCATACAGAACTACAGAAATTTTAAGTATAATAAAATACATTAAATAATTTTATATGAAAAATCAAAAAATTCCAAAAAAAATCTACAGATAATATATGTGATAAATTTAAAAGAAAGCATTTTACATTAAGTACATCATGTTCATAATATAGTAATTTATTGAGTATATATTTCTGCTAAATGTCTTTGACTTAACTGGACTAGTTGATATATTATTGAAACTATCATATTATTACACTCAATAATAACAAAGTAGTTATCTAAACTATTATCTGGGACACATACTTTATATAAAAGACTGTAAACATATGAACAATGTCTAAACTACATTGATAAAAGGTCTTAATCTTTGTTTTAAAATATCGGGATAGCATAAGCAATTTACATAAACAAATATATACTTTTAATTATTTCAAAATAGTCGTGTTCTTGATTAATTATAAATGTAATGGTTTTAAAAGACCAGCTCATTTAAATTTACACAGCACCAAAAATTGATTTTGAAAAGTTCAAATTTCTTTTCTCATCGACATGATACATTGACTAGAAAACCATAAATACTTAAAATATTTAATCAAAATAAGCATTGTTTTCTTATCGAGCTTAATTCTTTGCAATAAAATTATTCTTGTTTATAATCTGATATAAATAAATTGTATTAAAATTTCTGACCAGAATCTGGTAATGGTATGACAGCAGAACGAGGAACTAAACCTTTTTGATCTCCTCTGCAACACAGTAACCACTTGTTATCGACCTCAAGAATAACCTTTAATTTTTCACCTTCATTAAAAGACAGATGTCCAGTATCCGAAGGTAAGCGATGTGAAAGTGTTCGTACCATTCTAAAACAACATGAATGTTCAAAAGTAAATCTAAATAAAAATATATTAAATAAACATTTTGTGTTTACCTACTACTACCACTACTGATAAACAAAAATACTACACATGAAATAAAATTTTTATAAATTTTATTACTTGGGCGTAGGCTGTGACGTTCGAGATTTAGGTGAGCGATGCAGTGAACTTGACACAGCTCTCCGAGGAGGTGTCAACTTTGATGTTTTTGATGCTTGTGGACTTGGACGATAAGGTAAACTGCTCGGTCGTACTAAATGTGGTCGTGTTCCTTGATTAACATCATGAAAATTTTGTTGATCGACTCTGCTAGTCCTAAAAAAAATATTCAATCATCAAATAATTCATGTTTACATATACACAAAAAAGTAAGAAACATTAAAATAATATTTTTTTGTGTTAAAATATTTGCAAAAGTAAAAAATTACCTAGTTGTAGTTGGAAGTTGTGATTTTCTGGTATTAGAGGTTTTTGTAGGAATTGTTTTATTTCCACTATTTGTTTTTTTAACTTGAGAAGCTGGTATTTGTGATGAAGGAGTGCCTTTCTTCAACTGATTCGATTTAATTGGCAATTGTGATGGTGGTGGTAGTCCCCCTGCTCTGACTGGTGATGTAATCAATCGTGGGATTCTTGACTTTACTGATCCAGTACTACTTGGTGTGTGTACTGGTGATTCAGTTTCAATAGGAGGAGGAGGAGATGTGCTATTTATAGGAATACCTTCTTTTGCACTTAACATCTCCCACTTTAATTGTAATCGTCTAAATTTTCCACTGTTTAATGAAGTTTTTTCATCAACTATATGGCTATCTTTTATCTGTGATATATCCTCTTGAAGTGACGGCACAGGGGAGTCTGTTTTGTCTTCTTCTGAAGGAATTTGATCATTTGAATTATGTAAATTTGGTAAATCCATTTGTAAATTTTGTTTTTCATTTAATCTTCTATTAACAGCATGCTCTAGACTGTCAGTATATTCTTCTTCAGTATCTTCTGCTACTAATCTATCGAAAGCTTGATAAAGTTTGGAATTTAAATGAATGCCAGACCAGCGTTTTTTAACTGTTCCTGCCACATCACTAAGAAGAGTACACTCTTGATTTATTTCTGTAGAGTCCACACAAGAACGAGGTCGTGGTTTATCATCTTTGCAGTAAGTTTTTGTCAAAGCTGATGACTCCAAAAGATCAGGAAGAGATGGATCTATTGTATCTGCTGAATGGTTTTGTTGTAAATGTCTTAAAACAGCTGCTGCTGCAGTAGTTATTTCATCACTGGATTCTCCTGACTGACTAATGCTGCTTTGAATTGAACGTACAATTTTCATTAGTTTCCACTGTTTATTTGAAAGCTGTGTTGGTGATGGGGTAGTCTGTAAATGAAAAAAAATAAAAATAATACATAAATCATTTCAAATTAATTTGTAATTATAGGATAATTATTTAATATAATATTAATCAAATAGCACCTACTTTGTAATGTGTAGGACTTGTTGGTTGTTGAAAAGAATCCATACGCTTTAAACTTAAATGTAACTGCCTATACTCAAATAATAAATCAAGTTGAAAAGGTAACATAGCAAGAGGTTGCAATGAAGCTAACAATGTATCGAGTAAAGTTCTAATAGCAGATCCTCCGGTATGTGCCATAACAAGAAGTGAATCCGGATTATAATGTTTTCTAAGAATAGATTCACGAGTTCGTAAATATCCAGTCCATGCATCCAAAGAACGTACACTAAAAATATTAAATTCAGTTACTTCAGAAGTCATTCTGGATGTAAACATTGTACTTACTTAAGCAATCCAAAAACAAAAGCATTAAATTTAACTAATCCTTCAGTAATAAAATCTTCTCCATTAATTCTCATAACAAGTTCATTTAATGATTTTGTAAGTGGTCCTTGTTGGGCTGATGCCTCTACAACCTGCCAAACTGAATTTCCAATTGCTCCAAATGCAGTTTCCAGATTTGGTTTTAATCCATCAGAAAGAACAGCATACAGTGAAGGGCATAACGTTGTTAAAACAAGTTTTGCACATGTTGGTGAAAGAGCTGAATCACCTAACAAACTTAATTCAGAATGGTCCATAGCAGTAGAAAAATGCTGGATTATTCTTTCAACAGATTCCGTTACAGCACTTATTAATGCTAAAAGATAAATACAAATAAATTTATTTAATTGTTGTAATAAAAAATATTATTTTTCATTTGCTAACCTCTTTTTTGTGATAAATCTACTGAATGAGATCGAATTGATACTTTTTCAAGTGGTGGACTAGAGTGACCTTCGGGACTTGTTTCACCTTCTTCACAAATAGGCATATCTACAAGTGCAGTTGTCTGATATTGCCTGTGTCCCACTACATTAGATGTATTTGAGCTAGCTATGTTCTTGTTCAGAGATTCTTCATCTTGTGATCTGATACTTATTTTATCAGAAAAAGTAACCATTTTTCTTCTATTTTGATTTATTTTAAGTGACAAAAATTTACTAACATGTGACTTTAATCTTAATATGTCATTATCATCCCATTCATCACTGTCACTACATGAAATACCACTTTGTTTAAGAAATTCTTCAAGTTGTTGAAGTTCATCCTGGCTCACAGAGTTTACAGATGGGAAAATGAATACATTTTCATCAGTTTTTGGTAGAGGGGGTGTAGGTGGACGTATTTCTAATTGTTTAAACTGTTCTTCAACACTGCTATCTGTACCGGCATCTACACCTTCATCATCAAATGTCGTTTCAGTTTTTCGCCGTATTAAATAATATGGATCTGGTAATGATTTTCTTTTAACATAATTATTAAATCTGGTTTGATCTTCAATGTCTTCATTACTCATTTCAAACATACTGTATCTTTTTTCTGCAGAAGTTTTACGAATTTTCGCATTATCTAACGATTTTCGTAAAATGCTTTTTGGTAGTGGAGGTCTCGGTGGTGTACGATCAGATTTTTTAAGCATCGACTGTTTTTGATCAGCCGTTAAAAGTGATATTGACCGTTTAGGTAATGGTGGTGCACCTGTTTGTGATCTTTGTTTTTCATTTGCTAGCAAACTTGTTTCAGAACTTGTAACACTGTCATAACGATAAATAAAAAGTGGGTTGTAGTTGCTTGTGGGTGCTGGGCTATTTTGAGCAGAATCAGTTAAAAGCATTGTTGAAGATCCCCTATACCCCGATGACGGTTGTGTTGCAGTACTTGAACTAGAGGAAACATTTGTGATGTTTGTACGATCGAGTAGATTTGAAAAATCACAGCTAATAGGCCTTGGTCTGTGTTTCATAGGTGGAGAAACACAGAACAATGGCCTTTCTTTCTGTTTCATCAAATCTTCTTCTTTATTCTTAATTTGTTGTACAACTTCTGGAACCTCAGCAAGTATCTGCCTATATTCATTTGGTAACAAAAATGTCAATGAATCCCAATCCCTAACGTGCCCAAAACCTTTTTTCTTCAATGCTTCAACATCATTACATGAAAACGGTCTGCGAGATTTATTACTTTTTCCAGTATTCTTATTATCATTAATGTCTTCACTTTCTGTATCAGACTTAAATTGTTGGGGTACAAGTAGTATCTTTGAAATATCTTCTTGTTTTTCTTTCAAGAAATCCAAATCTGGTAATGTATAATTTGGATATAAAACATAAATAGGTTTTTGCATTTCACCATCTTTTAACTTACTTAAAAATGACTGCTCTATAATTTTTATCGGTTCTATACCTTTAGGACATTCTGACAATTTTGAAGGAGATTCTAAAACATTTATATCTGTTAAAAGAGATGTCTGTATGCTTCGGTCAATAAGATGTAAAGGAAGTTGTGTAGAGATATTTTTTGACAGAAGTGTCGGTGTTAAAGCTTTTTGAATTTTAGTTGTGTCTGTACCTTCTGATGAACTGCACATTGAAATACTAGCACTTTCTGCAGAAGATATGAAGGCTCCCTCCACATTGATTTTTCTTATATGTAACTGTTGATGGTCTAAGTAAGGCGAATTGCTCCGCTCTATACTGTTATTATTATTCACATTGAATAAACTTCTTGGATTTTGTTTTCGTTCAACAGTGGGATGAACCTTATCTGATCTACAACTATTGCACAACTCACCACAAGTGGAATCAATTTTTGAAATACTTTCACTGATTTGTTCAACAGATTCTGAACGTTCAGAAACCCCATCTTCTGCTTCTTCTTCAATTAAATCATGTGTTCTCTGAACAATATCAATAGTTCGTGGTTCCACTAAACTGTCTTCAAATACATATGCAGAATATTCTGAAGCTACTTCATCAGCAGGAACCCAGCCATGCTGGTGATGATTTAATGTTTTGTTATCACACTGTTCATGTATAGAGTTTGATAACTTGTTCAGTGAATGATTTCTTCCATCGTAAGAATCACTGCTTTCTCCTGATTTAAAACATTCACTAGCAGATGAACGGTTTAAAACAGTACTCATTCCTTCAGCACTTATACTTTTTTGTTTCATAAACCTCTTAACCAAATTGAAATTTGGTGGACTAACTTTAATTTGCCGTTCACTGCTACTACTATTACCACCATCAAGTGAACTTGCCATATCAGATAACATACTTCTACTCATTGCATTATGTTGAATGTCAAACACTTTTATACAACCAACAGGGCAACGTAAGTGAGAATATGATTCCACCTATAAAATTAAAAGCAAATTTAGTTATCTGAATTTTTAATTTCATATATACACAATCATACATACAAGTATATATACACACATGCACATACACAAGTGTACCATAAATAAACTTACTTAATGAACTTGAAAATTTAAAATACATGTAAAAATATTTTATACTTACAGAAGAATTACTCATTGCATTATTTAATCTGCTTTGAGTTAAATTAGTTAAGTAACGTAGTTTATGTTTATTGAGATTTGGCATACTTTGGCTTTTAAGTGTGGTTGAAGATAATAATCTGTAATGACTACTAGAATCGTCATTCGTTGTATTGTTATTTCCTGATGGATGACGCCTCAAAATTGTTTCACTTGATCGTTTCTTTAATTTACTCCATGTGGTAAAGCCAGAATCCGACTTTGCCATTGAAGTTTCCAAAGCTTTATTTAAAAGTTTCTTTTTTTGTGAAGTTTTTAATTCTTGTACCCAGTGATTACTTGTAGAATTTGTTGTGTCACTTTTGTCTAAGAAGAATTTTAGAAATTGTTAAATAAGTATTAATTGAAAAAATAATTATATGAAAAGTTTATAATCACATTTAATATTTTTTGTTTAATGGACATGTCATATACCTGTATCATGGTAATCACTGTCTTCTGAAAACATTGTAACACTCCCTTCAAATGCAATTGTATAGTTATCTTTATTAGCTTGACAAGTAAGCATGATATCATGTTCGTTTAAAAGTTCACAATCAAGAGAATCAACACTGTAATTGGCACCTGGCATAGGTACTTCTTTTACAGGAGAGAATAATAATTCTGATTTACAAATAGACATTGTGTCTACCGAGCCTGTTGAATCTTCTCCCTAAAAAGTATAATACAATAAACAGAAAATATGATATTTCTAATATATTGTATATTTAAAGTATTAAAAAACAAAACATTTTTTTAAAAAACTCGATTGTATTTTAGAATACCTGTGAACTACTGTGTGGGCTAATTGATGAGTCAAAATCGAATTTTGCCATCATTGACCCTGTTACACTCGCAAACATTTCACCCTGACGATTCATCTGAAAGATTGTAATTTAATCAAATGCATTGAAATTTTTTTCATTAACTAAATTACCTCTTGTGGCATCTGTAAATCAGTACACATGGTAGGTAAAGTGGTAAGTAAGGAATGAATATCTTCTGTACGAAAGCTTTCCATATCTGCTTCTGCCAGATTTGCATCCAGGTTTTTTGATAAAACATCATAATATCCAATTTCATCTACACCTGCATACGAAGTTGACAGAGATGATAAAACACTCGTGTGTTGGTGAACTCCACTTTCTCGATATCTATCGTGATATTTATTTTTAAAAATTAAATATATATTATATATAAAGAAAATTAATTATAAATAACTTACCCATAGTCCAAAAACCACTGATAATCAGAATTATCTTGGATGAAATCCATGTCTTGCGAGGCGTTACTCACACAGCTAGTGGCACAGTGGTCCGTACTTGTTGTATGATTGCTATTGCAATCAGAATCGGGACTTCGGGGGCTGCAGGGTACGCCACCCCCACATATCACATCTGTCATCATGTCGCCCCCTTTCACGCCACCACTTACTGGAACACCTGTAATGAAACAGGAAAACATAAAAATATATTATTTTTAAAAAAATAATAAATAAGTAATATTTATACTACATAAATGTTTTATTTTCATTATAAAAAAATTCTAATCTAATGTTAATAATTAAACTAATCCAAAAAATTATTTACATATTTTGCTAATTTTTGTAATCATAGACATTTGAATTTTCTAATTTTACAGGTTTCATAATATTTGAAAAAAGTCTAACTAGTTTTATACATATATTAAAAATAGTGTTTAAAATAAAAATTATTTTATTAATAAAAATAAATAAAATTACTACAAAGATAACACTATGAACATCACCAAATTTCAATTATAAATATATATTATGAAAAATATTTATAAATAAATCTAAACTAATAGAATAGATTCATATTTAATTTTAATTATTTCATATAATTTTTAATTTGTAAATCACTCAATTTTATTGTAAAAAAATTGTTTTACAAAATACTCAATTCTTAGAAAAATAACTATGAATAATAATTTTAAAAATGAAATATTTCACATACATTTTGAATAAATCTTTTTTTAAAAAAATCTATTAAAAATGAAACGTTTCATCTTTAAGATTATGAAATTATATAATCATTATAAATTTCAAAATCACTAAAAATGTAAAAGTGTAAAAGAAAATGTAAAATCGTTGAAAATTGTAAATTTAAGTTTGAGAATAAACTTAAGGAAAAACTAAATTAAAATTTCAAAAATAATTAGGAAATTGTTAAATGAAGCTTAATATTTATTTTAATGAGTTCATAAATATTCTGAATCTAAAGTCGAAGAATGGTCTCGATTTTATAACATATAATAAATAATCATTGAACTTTTTCAATATTTCGTGGTATTGGGGCGATAGTTCATTTATGTGAAAATTCATATTTAATTTTTTAACTACAAGAGCATAAGTATTTTTATACAATAGAAATAGCGAATGAATGTAGTTAGAAATGTTCATAACACAATCTTGAAAATGGTATAGGGGAAAAAGAAAACGGGGAAAAATTAATGAATATGTGTATTGTGATGAAAAAGAGAATCAATGGATTTTTGAGGTACTGGTATTGTTTAGATATGAAAAGCAATTTTAATAAAAACTGAAAAGTTGGGTATTATTGAAATTCTGAACATAAATAAGATCGATTAACTGAAAAAATAGTAAAATTTATGAGTTACAAAACCGAATCTTAATCGAATCTACTTTCTTAACGCTACTGAATTTAAATTCGAATTTAACTCATTTTTCACAATATAACCAAAAATTCGAATAAATTTCTTTCAAATCCAAGGATTTTATATAAAATATTAATACCAGCGCATGTTGAATAAACGATTAACTGTTATTGTTAATGAAATATATAATTATATTTATTCATAAAATATATAGTCATTTTAACACTTATTATTAAATGCCAGTAGATATGTTTTAATTAAATCACATACAATAAAAAAAGAAAGAATGCATTCCTTTAATAATGAACACCTTTATTAATATTCTAAAGAACGAAACCGTGTTTAACGTCATTAAATTCATAAATGGAAGTAATTATTCAACTACGTGTGGGCTACTTACATGTGTAGGTACCTTTTTACTTCCATGCTTTTTAAAACGACCTATTCTGGATAGCTGGTAAAAAACAACAATTCGAATTTACATCGGCAAAATAATCGGATATATAAATGAGCACAGAGAAACAATAAATTGTAATTCTCAGACAACTAATACTAGTAATGTTGCAAAAGAACATTGTTTCGAACATGAACATTCATTAACGACTTTAAACATACAAAGATTCAGTTATTGCTTCTATACAAACGTATAAAAACTCTCAACGTTTACTTCTTTAAATTATAATAAAGTTTGTATCGCGATTGATAAGTAATTTAACTACACGTATTGTTAGTTTTGACAGAGACATGCATCAATTTCAATTAATAAATGAGATGATATAATATTTAAAATGATTATAGGTCGAGAGATCAAACCTAAACCGAAATTGATTCCTTTAGAAATACATGCTTCAGTATTGTTTTGAAACTAAATCAAAATTGAAATAAAGGGAAATCATATTATTAATTACTATTTTTAAATTAATTGGCTATGAAAGTATAATTTATTTTTAGATTCGGAATATATATTAAATTCTAAAGGAAATGAGTTCATGTTGAGTTAAAAAGAAAACATCTATACACGATTTTTAATTTGAAAGGCTTGCGAATACTTTACGACGAGATAAAAATCAAATACGATCATATAAATATTTAAAACTCGACATCTAACAGAAGATCAATGAATCCGATGAAGTTGAAATTGACCAGTATTAGATTTGGTCAAGATTGTAAGCCGGATAGGAACTCTAGATACAACATTTATTATTAGTACTTTTTTTACTAAACCAGAATTAAAATATATTTAAAATAATTTTCATTTAAATTTAACATATTATTTTAAATACGTTAAATATTAAATTTGTTTTTATTATAAACTATTATTACTTTTATTTATTACTGAAAATGATATATTATCATTGATTTCGTGATTTTTGAATAATAATTTTATTGTAAATCATTTTTTAAAATTTGAAAAACTAAATTTTGGTATATTTTCAATGTTCTAATACTGTTATGAAATCACAATTATTAAAATCAAATACTAGATATACGACTAATAATAAAATAAAGTTATGGAAATGTATTCTGATAGAAATTAAGAAATTTCGTACGAATGTTTTAAAAGATATTAAATTCTATTAATTGAAATGGAAAACTTTCGTTTTTTATAAAAATATTTCATTTTAGAATGTTTAAAAATTGTAAAAAAAATGTTTAATATTTTATATATATATATATATATATATATATATATATATATATATATATATATATATATATATATATTCACTATGTTTTGAATGAATGTACCAAGAGATATGATTAATAAACTAAGGAAGTGTATTTCTAATAAAAGTTAAGAAAATAAAAGTTTGTAAGTTGTTAAGAAATATATGATTGAATTATATTTTATTATAAAAAAATGTGGTTCTGAATATATGTTATGGTACATTTCAGACTGCGAAACATATGGTTTTATTTTAGTTTTCAGACCATTTATAAGGTTTCATATTTTTATATGAGTAGTTCGAATTTCCAGTAAATTAAATTTTAATGTATACACACACACGTATATATATATATATATATATATATATATATATATATATATATATATATATATATATATATATATATATATATGGCACAAATAAGACAAAAGGGCTTAGACATACATTCACTTCCCTACTACTATTTATTATTCTTCAGTCTGATGTGGGTAAACCTATATTTGTTTTTTTATATATATAATCAGATGAACAGCAAAATAAATGTTTAATGTCAAATACGGTATTTATTCTAATATAATGAGTTTCATTATTTACACTATTAATAATAATAAAATTTCAGTTTAGATATATTAATATTAAATACAAACATAAGTTGTGTAAGTATCCATTTCCATTACACACTTCATATATATCTATATGAATTTCATACACATGTGATTAGAATTTTTGCTATCGTACAATACAGAACCCATTATAGCTTGAAGTAATTAATAACGCATCAATCACATAAAAAAACGATTACAGATAATTCAAACATACTGACCATTCATTTCACATGATGGAAAATGAGTCATAGTGTTCTAATTTATAACAGATAAACGGATGGTTGTTCATTTTTGTTTGAAAAATTATGAAGAGATTTATTTTTAATTGAGACAAAAACGTGATTTAATTGCGTACTAAATATAAATTATTTCGTAACATTTATTATATATATACGAGGATCGTTTTCTAAGTATGGTAAATTTATTTATTGTTTAATTTAATTATTTTTTCAATTTAGTTTTTCTCATTTTTTTACCATACTTATCAAACGACCCTCGTATATATATAATGAAATGATCAATGTATCCTACCTCTTCTTACTTACAGAAATGAAACACAGGTCTTAATAAATACTAGAATAATTTAACGGTTTTAGACAATACAAAGAACCATGAAAAAATACATGTTATAAATAACACATATTGATAATAAATAGATAAACAAGTAAATTAAAAAGGAAAACGAAAATTAAGAACGTTAGTGCAAAAATGAGAAGTTAAAAATGGATATGGGTCAGTCACATAACAAAAAGATAAGACAATTAATTAGCAAGAGAAATTATTGAATAAAAATCTAGAGATATAAAAAGGCTATAAAAAATTATGTTCAAATAGGACATCGATATACGAAAATTCATCGGAATATAATGGAAGAGAAAGGTACTAGAAGAAGAAGAGTCCTTCATCAGTGGCTAATAATGATGAGTGATTAATTTGTAGAAGTGTGAATTATCCACAGTGCTCAAATAATATTTAGATTAATTAAGTATTACATTTTGTGAAGGGTTTTAGTAAAATCAAGTACATTTTGTGAAGGGTTTTAGTAGAATCAAGTACATTTTAAAAATCTTTTTGTATAAGAAAAAGTTACAGAAAATTCAATCGTACTGTCCAGTATAAATTTTGTATTCGTTTGAAGAACATCTCTTGTAATTAGTTTTAATGATGAAAACATTTCGTGTCCGTAAAAAGTAGAGAACATGTTTCATTTGAGCTCTAACAACAGTAGTAGGTGGGAAGTTGAAATTAATTTAAACTGACCACCAGTATTTAGTATTAATCATGTACCCACGCTTATAGTCTGTTTGTATATATGTGCTTGTCACATTGCATTGGAAGTTTATCTTTGCAATGGGTATATATATATTCGGCCGGATGTACATGTCATAATAAAGGATATTTAATTTTTTCACATTCAGTTCACTGTTGTTTTATGTCACTGTTAGTTTTCGAAGTTGTCTTTTATAAAATTCCCTTTGTACACAACATTCATTTTTTAATAAAATATTTATTTATGTTGATTGTAACTTTAGTATAACATACTTACTTTTAAAATACACATTTTACATACATATATATATATATATATATATATATATATATATATATATATATATATATATTCACACTCACATGTATGTATGTATGCAAACACATGTAATAATATAAGAGTAAAAAACAGAGCATCATAATTACTCAAGGCAATTGATAAAGTTTTTAAGCGTTTAAGAAGTATATATTAGTAGGATAATTATTTTTAAAGGACATGCATATTAAAATATATACATTAAATATTGATAATCTACATTTTATATATATTTTTTAAAAAAATGTACATGTTACTAACATAACAATTATCTACAGTGAAAAAAAGTGTCATTTTAAGATTTGTGTTTAAAAAATTTTTAATTAAAATAAAATAAATGATACAAAATAAATCAATAAATGTTAAAATTTAATTGAAAAGCAGTTATAGAAAGTAGTTATTTTTTCATGCCAATACATGCCTAGGAATTGTGAAGAAAAAATTTATATTTAATAAAAAAAAAAGTATGAAATATTTACAATGATATAAATATTAATTACTGAAGATAAAATATATTTTTTACTTTATTAAAAATACTGTTGTGTACACATTTTTGTATATTATATTACGAAATATACAATAACCCTTTGTGCATCAAAAATTTCGGGTCTCTGTTACTGTAATAAGTTTAAGTGGTTAATTACAACTGGGTATTTAATTAATTTAGATGCTGTGTGACTAACAACTTATTTATTTTGTGCCAACGAACACTGACCGTTAAAATTGTGTGCGATCTGAATTTAAACACAAATACACAACATAACAAACGCACACGTGCTTATAAAACCGAATTTCTTTTTGTAATTATTCCTTAATTATTATTGATAATATCAGAATGGAACTTGAATGTTAAATATTGAATAAAACAATATTATTTTATCAAATTTGATTGAAATAATCGTTTACAAATATTTTATATATATATATATATATATATGTTCACAAAATTTTCCAGCGTTTTGGATTATCGTGTATTAAAAAAAAAGTTCTAAATAGAATTTTATGAAAGCGTAGACATTTATTCGCTTTAAAACACACTGTCATAAGAGAACGCAGTGTATTTCACGTTCGAGCGCTTCAAAATGCTCGGATAAGTATTTGTAATGAAAATGTTGAGATATAGTTTGTCAAGAAAGCGAAGGAAACTCGACTTCGATTTAGTTAGCGTCAGTTTTATGACGCTTTGACGCCAAGCGGACGCTTTGTGCTAACGTCATAAAACAAATTCGTATGGGAGTAAATTACCTTCGTTTAATAAAAAAAAATATTGTTGGACGTAACGGAATTCATAACACATTCATTTTTTTATTAAACATTCTCTCTGTATCTTATTAATTAATTGTTCAAAACAATATTAAATATAAAATCAATTTTCAAAGTTCGAATTAATGTTTATTGAATGATTGGCACATGTATCCCCCTCCAATATATATACATACATACATATATATATATATACACGTGTATGAGTGCGTGTACTTCTACATGCATGTGTGTATATTCTAATCATGTTGAAGAGAAATAGACAATTTAATTTTTAAACTCACACAATAATTGTAAATTTAAATCTAGTTCTAAAAAAAATAATATTAAAAACACATACCATAAAATTAGTACAATAAAATAGTTCCGAACATAATCCGTTTTTCAAAAACTCAATTCAGTTTTAAGTCTTGAAATGTAATTTCTTCAAATATATTTAAAAAATTATACAATTCTAATTCAATCGAGTTATGAGTCAACTATTACCATAAATATATTTACTGATACTAAATGTAATCGTACATTGACGATCATCATGCAACGGACTATTAGTGATGCATGCACAAAACAGTACATGTACTTACCTCTGAAGAAGGGACGTAGAATTGTAACCATTGCAGCTGATAAAGGTCCTCTAGGGGGCACACCCGGCGGAGTGATACCCCGTTGTTTTTTCGTTATTAGTCTCATGTTATCATTTATGTTGGAAATATATTATAAAAATTAGTCATTTCACATAATCACAAGTCCACCCACCGCACATTTACTACAAATTGTGTTAGTCACATTATTTGATTGGAAATGTTCCACCGAGAAGTAATTACTTCTCATTTAATTTGTATTAGAGTTTATTAAAAAGCGTTACTTGTTATACAAGAGTTTTAATAAACATCTGTAATATTAATTACGATTATATGTGTTCATATATATTATATGAGAAGATTTTATTATCTTAAAATGTATATAATTGAAGACTTATTAACAATATTATTTATATTCAAACATTATTTATTGTCATAAAATAAAACCTTGAAAATATACAATAGAGTAGTATCGTAAAAGTGATATTTACGTCAGCAATAGCAAAAAAAGTAGAAAATATATCCACAAATTTACATGCATGTTATATGTTTATGCTTTGAAATTATATTACTCATAAATTAAACTTGTATATTACATTAATATCATACGAAATAAATGATAAATGTTATCGCAACTCTACTGTATGATCTCATATCATAAAAATATTTTTTTAGAGAAATCTCGTATATATAATTAACGAGGATAATAATTAATGTCTAATAAATATAGCAATCGCATCTACATAAACATTTTTTTATTTATATACTAGTTATATTCTTTGCTTATTTTTAATCTAAATATGCCAATATATAATATGTAAAAATGTTTTTTTTTATTATAACGAATATGTACCAATTACAAGTAATTATATCAAGTAATAAAATTCAAAAAAGTAATTTGATTTTATAATTATACGATATATTTTTAAGTAGATATGGAAAAAAAACATATAAATATCGTTCGATATTTGACCAGCTCGTCTATATTTTCTAAGAATTACTAATTTATTTTATAATCCTAATTTACAATGCATCTAGCTTCAAATGTACATACAGAAATGTAACTTAAAATTAACAGTACATAATTCTAAGAAGGAAAGAAATGATAACTTAGTGTGAACCGTTTAAGAAAATAAGATAAACTTATACGAATTTGTATCTAATAAATAAGAAAAAATATATATTGTACTTTAGTTAATATTTTTCAGATAATGATGCAATTGTATTCGGGTATTGATACAATTGTTAGATTATTTTATTTATCTTTAAATATAATTTACACACACATAGACACATATTATATATATATATATATATATATATATATATATATATATATATATATATATATA
Organism: Neoneuromus ignobilis; assembly: GCA_029203775.1. Classification (NCBI taxonomy): domain Eukaryota; kingdom Metazoa; phylum Arthropoda; class Insecta; order Megaloptera; family Corydalidae; genus Neoneuromus; species Neoneuromus ignobilis. The sequence goes on from CP092095.1 coordinate 19,770,852, forward strand.
TATTAATTGTTTTAAATAATTAAATTTATTTTATATAAACTAGACTTTTAATTGAGATTGTGCAAATTATTTTACTTTATAATTAAAATTCGTTTTTTCAAGTTTAATCCTGTTTCACCTCTGTAAATAATTAATAATGCAACAGATTTAATACAACTGATTTAGTTTTGCTTAGTTACAGGAATTAATTACACACAGATGCATTACAGATAAACTTTCAGGACGGTTACGAACTTTAAATAAAATTATAGTTACATTTTATGTTAATTCAAAAATTAGAGTGAAAATTTGCACTCTGAAATGAAACTTTATGTATACATACGTTGAAGTTCACATAGCTAACAAAGTACATTTAGTTAGGGATTGCACTACTAATTCTGTAATTATGAAAGTTGTTTAAATAATTTTATTATATTTGAAAATATGTATTACAAGTAAAAACGTCTTTTAGACTAAATTATATTATCAAATAATGAAATTATTTACACCATATACTGAATATTTAACCACAAATTTAATAGAGGATATAAATTTTTATCTAGCATAGAATTTCAATTTTGTACTTTCAAAAGTATTCAGTTACTATTACAACATTATTTATATTTTATAAATAAAGAATTTACGTTACATATTAATAATAGGGAAAAAATACCAAATAACGATTACACAAACATTAAAGAAAGATAATTACTAATTCACTTCATCGAATATTTAAAAAAGCTGATTATTTCTTTGCACAATTTTTCAATGATATAACAAGTACGTATTGTTAAGCAAAACAAAAATGTCAATAGATGCAATATTTTCTCAAAAATAATATTTTTAAAGACAATTCGATAATCTATTTAATGCTATGATTAAATGTAAATCGCAACTGATATAAATAAAATTTAATAATCAATAAATAGATTTAAATAAGAGGTTGTATGTAAATTATATATAAATAAATGTAAACTAAATGCTATAATTAATTTTTATCGATAAATTAATATATGTAGGTTAATATAAATGATATGAAAATAAAATAGAAAATGATAAATGAATTGAATAATTAAAAGTGTATATACACACTTATAGTGTTTTAGTATGTATTAAAAAATATTCCAAAAAAAAACTTACAGAATAGTCAATTCATCCATTTTAAATTTAACAGTCAATCCATTTTGAATTTAATTATAACATGACTTAACAGTATGAAAATTCAAGGTATATTAAATATTTTTAACAATTTTAAAACTGTAAATAAAATGAAATCAAACAAAATGGCTGAGTTATTGGAATTAACCAATGAAGACTGTCCTTATATATATATCTCTATTATATATATATATATATATATATATATATATATATATATATATATATATATATATATATAATTTTATTTAACATTTCATTTTATTATTCCAAGCATTCCATTAAATTTATTCAATTTCACTATCAAATAAATCGACATTAATATGAATCCATATTGTATATAAAAATATTTCTGTAAAATAATTCTATTTGCACTTATAAGAACAACAAAAAAAACCGTTTACACTTAATATAAAACATGTATAAAGGTAATGTTTTTCCCGCAAGTACATGTTTTAAAACCGTTGTTCACTACTTTTTTTCACCACTTTGAAAATTGTTTCCATCCAACTTTTTTTTAAAAAAAAAAGAGAAAAGGACCGTCAATATTCCGCTGAAATTTGAACAAAAAATACGTATATATATGCGACCAACAACCACAATCGAAATTATAATCGTAGGGAAAACTGTGAACACGACACAAAAACATACACAACAATTCTGCCAGAACTGATATATCTTCGTTCCCGTTAGCAGACTGACTGTAATATAATGGTCTTATTGAGTGAATTTAGGCCAATTGAGTTTAATTCGTGTCTGTCGACATACACAAGACCACGCGGATGTCAAATAAATGAATAAACGTTTTTGTGTAACGTCATGTTTGTTAGCTGCAATGGTCGTTTTCGCTTTTTTCATATGGTTGACATTGATGTAAGTACATCATTGAACGCAGCAGACATAGTAGTTGTTTTAATTACTAATTCACATACATATGTATATATATATATATATATATATATATATATATATATATATATATATATATATAAGATCAAAAAACACAAAGAAGCATGAGAAGATGTGTGTTATGAATAAAGAAGAAAAAGATGTGTGTAAGGAATAAAAGTAAGAAGTTTAAAATCGAAATGGTTTAGTCGTATAGCAAGAAGAGAAGACTATCGATGGACAAGAGAAATTGTTGATTGAGAACTCAGAGATATAAAAAGTGTAAAAAGAGAATAACAGATAGATGAGACAAAGACATAAAAAAAATCGTAGGAATGAAGTGGATCGATTGAAGTGGAAAATTTTAACAGAGAGCTACATCCAGCAATTGTTAGACAAAGGATGATTTTATTTATTTATTTATTTATTTATTTATTATATATATATATATATATATATATATATATATATATATATATAAAATACGATGAACTTATCTAATAAAAAACTAATTATCTGAATGAAAAACATGTTTTTAAAGCGATACTATATTTTTATTAAATATACATCGTTACATTAAGATAAACTAAATCAAATAAAATTTTAATTTGCATTTAATTATTGCGATAAAAATAAATATGACTGTAAAGGACTTTATTTCTCTAATTTTGGAATTTTTTTAGAAATTCTAAATTATTATTTTAAGAGTTTACATCCCCTTTATTTTTTTAAAAAAATTAAGAATTGTTACCTTTTTAAAATTTTATGGAAAATTATCAATAAAGTATCAAATATCTAAAATGGGTACAAAAGAAATATGTGAGATATATTTTACAATTTTTGTAGTTATGAACTTGCTCTAGTAATTGCCATATTTGAGCAGATTAACAAACAGCTTCACACAACCAATATTTAATGAGATGTATATATGTCATAGTTTGAAAGCTGCTATTTCAAATAACTATCATTATTGAAATTTCACAGTACATTTTAGCAGGTAAGTGGAAACGAATTTAATATTAAGAAATATATTAAATAGGAAGTTATGCCATAGTACTGATTTTGTATATGTGTGTTTGCATACATATACATATATATATATATATATATATATATATATATATATATATATATATATATATATATTATATATAAGGAGAGAAAGAAAAAGAGAAATAAAACTGATAATTATTAAAATATAATGTAAACAATAAAATTTAAATAATATTTAAATTTGAAAATATTAGGTTGGCAAATATCTCCCTTCCGCCTTCTGGTCTTTTGAATTTCGCAGCTATGTACAAAAAAAAAATAAATAATAATAAAAAAAAAGCGGAAGGGAGATACTTGCCAACCTAATATTAAAAAGCTTGTGGTAAAACAAACTTTTAAAAATGATATCGAAACATTTGAAATTATTTACATTCTGAAATAAATCAAAGAAAACGAAATCATTTCACCGTGCGTAATAATGAAAAAGTGAATATAAATGCTTTAAAATTTAAATAAATAAGTAATTCAAAAGAGATGGTGATTACGTGTAAATGCGATGAATTAATGACTGTGGGTCATGAGTTCAGACTCGAGATTATAAACTATGTCACTTTATATATTTAAAAAAACATTATCCTGAACGTTTAATCGTCGTCGATGTTGAAAGCATTTTGAAAAACCAGTCAAGTGCTGTTAATGTATCTGTGCGTCACATGTTAGTAGAAAAACAGTAAACGTACTCTGTGTCGACATATCGAAATAGTTTTTTTTAAATATTTTCGACGTTTCCTTAGTTCAAATGTAACAGTATCGATTTATGGTTCAATAAACTAACAATAATGTGTACGAAGAATTGTTGTGGTAACAATCTTTAAGATAAATCGTCTGAAAACATTATGTAGATTTTCTGTTTGTTGAAAATACGTATACTTTTTTATGTAAAAGAAATTTTTACACGAAAATACATTTCTAATGACGTAACAATTCTTGATTTGAAAACAGTTTTTTTTTTGTTTAAAACACACACACATGTATATATAAATATATGTATATGTCTTGAATGCCAAAATAATTCAATGTCTTCAGATAACACGAAGCATGAAAAAAGGTTTATTGTGAATTACATCCAGAAAAAGAAAGAGAACTAAATGGATAAGAAAGAAAACAAAAGTTACAGACGTTATAGAAACATAGTTTGAAATGGAAATGGATCAGTCATGTAGCAAGAACAGATCATCTATGGACAAGAAAATTTACTGATTGGGGGTCTAGATATATCAAAGAGTATAGGAAAAGACTCATGGATAGATGAGATACAATCATAAGAAAATTCATCGAAATAAACTGGAAGAGAAAGGCATTAATAGGTCGAAGTGAAAAGTTTTGGAGAAGGCCTTCATCCAACATTATATACTATATACATACATATATACATACATATATATATATATATATATATATATATATATATATATATATATATAACAAAGACATTTGTATGTATTTCACGAATAGATTCTCACTTTTCATGTAATTTTGTTCAATTGCTTTTCTTTGAAAAACTTCTCTCACACCAGGAATTTCGACCAATTCTCGATTTCGAGTATCATCCGTTACGATCTCATCCCTAAAATGTAGTAGAATAATCTGGCAATGTGCACGTTCCTATGACAACGACGCCCCTCTTTTTACACACTCACGCGGACGGGGGATCGATTGTTTACTTCCCCTGTGTTCGTCAAGAAACAGGGAGAGTCACTAGTTCCCGTTTAAAGAGAACAAACTGACGTGAACATGACGTTTCAGCCATTGAATGTACGTACACTTGTAGGTAGTGAAAGAAGGAAACACGGGACGGATCACGCATACTTGAATTGTGAATTTATGTAATCACTGTTTATATCGTAAAACGTACGTCGTGTGCACGAGGACTACTATTTATGACTGGTGGTTTAAGTTTTGCACGTTTGAAGTCGCATGTTTTGAGAATGATGTTCTTGTTTGGCGTGTACATACGTTCATAAACAGGAGGAAATTGGCACAACTTTATAATCCAAAACAGTTTATAAACAAATAACTATTCAAGTTAATAGTTCACGGTTTCATTTATACAATCTTGTTATTTTGTGATACCTTTATTTATTAAGATCTTTGGATCAACTCTTAATTTTGTATAAATACACCAATACTCTATTATTGCAAAGAACTATCACATTGTATTTAAATGCGTTCTAAACATGCAGCATCGTCACTGAAAAACGTACAAGCAATAATAAATTGGGTCATAAATGATTTCAAATTAAATCTTATATTGAAATCTATGATTACTTTCTGAATTATCCACAACACCAAATTATACTGAATATTTCAAAGCATTCAAAATTATATATATATATATATATATATATATATATATATATATATATATATATATATATATATGATTAAAACATATATGTAATTAATGCAAATTAAATTGAAAATCGAGGTTAATGTAGTTGAATGTCTAACATGATGGAACTATAAATCAATGTATTGCAAGTTCAGATCCAAGCTTTTGAAATGTCATCATTCATTAAGTAAACTATTGTTTCGAAACTTAATATATTTCGCGCTTGACAATATTAGACTGATGCTTTTATAAGATAGATGAGACGAAGGTATGCGTGATATTAAAATATTTTTGTATAAAAAAATATTAAACAGAAAATATATATGTATATAAAAATGTAATATACTTTTTTAATCTCTACTAATTTTTAATATCGAGTTAAAGAATACCTTGATTTACAAAAATCTGAGAAAGTGATAAACTGTTTATTGGCTATACAAGTTGTTGGGAGTTGAGATTGTTCAGTTTTGATAGACCGGAAAAAGTATACATTCGTGACTGAAAGTTTAAAAGTTTTTCCGATGTAATATAAACAGTTCTGAAACTACCTTTTTTAAGAATGAATCATGGATAGATTTTAAGTCTCTCGGTTAGTATAAGGAATTCACGAATCAGATTAATGTTTTATAACACAGTAAATTTTATTAATAAGAAATTAAGAATGATTATGGTCTCAAAATACTGTATGATTTAAAAAGATAAAATTCTTTTCTTAACAATTACTACAGGTATTTTTATTACATTTTTTTAAATTAAATTTATAATAATCAATGAAATTATATACTGAATAGTAAAAACATTTTCTAAAGCAAATAAAAATTATTCATTCGTAATAAAATATTTCATTTTTAATAAAACAATTAATATTTATTAGTTGTCTGAAATGAAAAATATAATAAAAATTAGAAAATGGATAATCATTAACCTTTTTTTGAAAAAAATACAATGTAATTGTAAAAATAATTAAATTTGATTAAAAAATATTTCAGAGTAATTATTTAAATTTTAAAATTCGTTTTTCAGTAATTTGTTGTTTAAAAATGAACTTTTAATTTCAAAATAATATACAGTGATCAAAGTGAAATAAAAGTAATGTGTAATGAATATTCAGATTGGGGAAAAATAAAATTAAAAGGAGTATAAATAGAAGTTGAAAAGTATGTGTATCTAGGATAACTCATTAGCATTTAAGGGACATTTCAACATGAAATAAACATAAGGGAACATCTATAGATGAAATGAAGAATAACAAAGATGAAATGACAAATTAATAATTTTATTTTTCCAATGAAAATCTATCTAAAATAGACACTTCATTATTGACGTTTGACTACGATAGAGTAATGTTGAAATTATATCAATAAAATATTTACAAATCGAAATATTTACTATCGTTCATTTTATCATCAACAATTATGTGAATTCTTCACTATCTCATTTGACTAAAAATGTGAACATAACTCCACACAGCAATATTAAAATAAACTTGACGTTCATTTTGATAAAATCATATTTTATCTACAAGCGTCTCGTCACCTTTTATACACGAAGATTTTATTTACAATGCTTATACAATGCACCACTATCGCAGAACTTAGGTTTAGTGTAACATTCTAAGAATGTTATATTAATCAATGTGATTTAAAGACGCCCAACGGAGCACATTTTATGGCGAGTTTCATTCTCATTGAGTCATTGTAATTGAGTTATCAGTGAACCATGAGACATACATAGTTGACTACATACCTACGTAGATATGTTTGCATGTAATATGTATATAGATGTTTGTACCGTGTTAAATAATAAAATGAGCGTAAAAATTTTATTACTGCTTTATAACACACTTTTCATCTTCCTTTTTTCTCTCGACGCATGTTTATCAGAATTTATGTAAATATTATAACAAAAACACAATTTCACCTCAATTGTATTCATGTACTTTATGTTTATATATATATATATATATATATATATATATATATAAGCTCATATTATAATGATAATGAAACAAAACCATTCAAAAACAAATATTAACTTTCAGTTAACACAACTGGGTAAAATTAACATGAAATTTTAAAAAGCTGATACTCCTGTTATTTGAGTAAGTACATTATCTCAGCGAATTATACTTGTAGACAACTGTGGGTGAAAATGTTTGGCGTACAAACAAAATTAAAAGTAGAATCAGATAAATGGAAAATGCGTCGTTTTCATAAATTCTTATTTATTTAGATGGACATGAAATGTTTTGCTCATTTTAGGTTTATATTTTTAAAATAAAAATAATAATATGGAGATTAGTTAATTTATAGCATATAAAAAGAACTAGATATGTTTAAATATATAAAGTTTAACAGAATTTAATATTGGTATAATAGAATATTTTTTATTGAATATCAATGTTACAAAAATGATCGTCAGTTAAACAGTATCACATATAAACAAATTTTTTTTTATTATACATTAAAACAGACAAGTTATTTTAAATAATTCAACTTTTTACATATGATTATTATTGTTATTTTACAATAACAATATTTTTTAAAAACACTCTTGGGAGTAATTGAACAAGATTTTTTTATATCAATTCTCTTGTTAATATTTGCACGCTATGTACTGTACACGCACTGGAAAATATTACAGTCACGTCTTGAAGAACAATAGTACATATAGTGGAAAATAATAATAGTTATTAAAAAATCAATAAGTCCTTGAATATTCGCCAATTTTTAAGGCAATATGGAGTTTGATTAGATTTTTAGTCAAGCAAATACATCTGTTCTATAAATGCAAGTTAATAAAGAAATATATTTATTACAGACATGAATATATATAATTAAGGATGAGTTAATTAGGAAACGAAATCAAGTCCATACAAATTATGAAACTAAATCCCCAAAAAATATATTGTATATAAAAAACAAACAAAAAAAAAACAATACCCAAATCAGATCTGTCAAACGTATGACCCTTCTCATAGATTTATGAAAGATACGAACTGACAGAATATCAAAAAGCGATATTGTCTAGTCCTTGTTCACACCATTTCTGATTTTGCGGTAATGTCTACCATTAGTCAACGTTGTGCACGGACGATGCTGAAATAAATCTTCTTCAGACACGTAGTCCTTTAGAACGTGTTTCTTTTTACCAATAAACTTTTCATACAGAATTTTTGTTTTAATAAAATATTTGGATTTTAAAGTTATGTACATATAAGATTTTTTAAAAATTATCGTCCTTGATATCAAGAAAAATGTAACAAAATATGTTTTTGTAATATATAAAGTATAAAAAAGAAAAAGGCATTGGATAACTATAATTAAAAATATTTGAGAGGATAGCAGTGGATAGAAAAAAGTTGCTGTTACTTCTGATGATATATAATTTTTATTTAGCAAAGAAATAAAAATATAATTTATAGAAAATATATAACGATATTAAAAGTTTTAGTGAGATTAATTTTTGTATTAGATATAAAAAATAATTTTCATAAATATTATGAGATCAAATATATATAAAAGAGAGAGAAAGAAATTTTATACATATAGGGAGATTGTAATAAACGTCATTGTTAACAATCTTGACGAACAAGAAAACAATATGGCAAAAGTTATAAAAGTTACTAAACTATTATTAAATTTTCAATAAATGTTGAAGAAAATTAATATTGATTACTGAATTAATCATTTTGATTGAAACACGACTTGAGAAAAGAGCAAACTGGAAATGATGTAATCAATAAGAACTTTTTTCTGAATTCGAAACAGAAAAATGATTGTTATTAAATATATTAAAAATGATTTCTTTTACAAGAAAGGACGATTTGGAAAATATAATTTTATTTATATACGTTGTGAGTACACAGATTGTGTCTCTTTCGAAGCTTTTATAATTACTTATTGATTTACTAGGACGTTACACCAGAGAAAACATACAGGACAGTGAGTAACGATCCAACATTACGAACTTCACGTGGTAATGGACACAATATTTCAAGTATCAATTAAGGTAGTGGATAATTGGCGATTTGAAATAATGAGGAACGTTTATACGGGAATTATAGATAATTAGTTTAATTTTATTTTTATCTCTTTTTTTTGGTACGAATGTAAAACCCAGATATTAAATAAGAATAATAATTATAGTAAAGATTGACGATTATCGACACGCGATTTTTAAAAGATAAATTCCACTTCTTTGACACGTTTTATGTCTACAAACTATTAACTATAATAAATACAAACATATACACACGTATAATCTGATAAAATATATACATACTCTTTTTTATAAATTTTGCAAAATTACAAATCGTTCATTTTTAATTTTGAAAAAAATAGTAAGCATGTGACAATGACTAACATGTTTGTACAATGAAGTAAAAAATCAATACATAACATTTTCAAAAAGCAATTACGATTAAATAAACGTAAATTCTTATCAAATAATTCTCCAACTAGCATTCATTTAATGTAACTATGTGTGAAGAAATAAAATTAATTTTTATTTATTTTTAATACACTTTGCAATGGTTTATAAGTAATTAAAAGTTATACGTTATACTTTGCAGCAATACAAGTTTATATAGAAATTGGCTGAAGAATCGAGAAATAAGAATTCATTTATAAGAAACGTAATAATAAAGTTGTGTATAAAAGGTAAATCGAATCATAAAATCAGTAATGTAAATATTCCTCAGATAATAGTTTGTTATACTGTTGCATGTACTGTAAACAAATTTATCAAGTAATTGGAAAATGTAAAATTAATTATTTTTATTTACATTTGTGTTTACTTTATATATGTAGAAATTCTCATTGATAAAAAAATATTTTACTTTATAAAAATCATTGTTTTTTAATACTAAGTTTGTTATTGAAAAATCATAAAATGTGTACAGATTACTACTACATGGAAATCATTTAAACATTGGGAATAAAAAGAGTGAAAATTATCTAAGGAACTCTAAGACAAAAAATACTCCACTGATTTTTATTTTTTTTCTCATTTTTATCTAAGACCTTTTATCAAGTTTATAAAAACATGAAATTAGTTTTATAGACGAAGTTAAAACTAAATTAAATTTTTATTTCTAATTAATACTCGTTTTAGTACTTTGACAAATTCACTTAAACACATGTATTACTTTTCTGATCACAAGATTTTACTGTTTTCAATAATTACTTATTGTTCATTTTATTTGTTAGTGCACATTTCAATTGTCTAGTTATATAACATGACCTTGTAAATATGCATCAGAGAATAAAGTGAACAATAAGTAATTATTGGGCAAGCTCCAAAATTGACTATACTAAAATACAAGTACAGTGTGATTCCCAAATCTTATCTATAGTTTAAAAAATAACAAATTTGTATTAAGCTAAAAAAAATTTGGAACAATAAAGGTAAATTAAATTTGTTTAACGATACAGAAAGATCAAATTAAGACTGATATAAATGACGAATAAAATTTATATTCGAATAGATTTTTAATAAGATCTAAGATTTATTAAAAATTCTTATAATAGAAAATACGATTTGATAATAAATATTCAAAAAATACATATGTTCTTTTTAAAGCTTTTTTTAAATTTATTTATTTGTTGATGTATTTTTTTATATTGTCTATTGCTGTATCAGGACTTCTGTATCTGTCGATATCGATTTGCTTGATGTTGGTTCTAGAATTGAAAATAATCTTGGAAATATACAAAAACAAAGGACCTGACAATACAAAACATTTTTTTTTTATTGTGCAAAAATTGACGGATGTAGAAATCAGACGTCAATATCATTTTTTCAAATAAAATATTGTTAGAAGTAATTTATACTATTTTAAAATGTAGAAGAAAATGTATGAGCTATAACTCTATGTACATTTAACACACACACTTATATATTTATAAATGAAATGAATAATGATACGGATATGAAACTAACTATTCATATTTTTTATCCAAATTGGTATGAATATCATTTTTATCGATTATGGTTACAAATGACCCTTCGAGTTCATTACCTTTACATTTTCTCTGTCATACATCACATATTGTCAACTGACTATGATAAATATTTGTATGCGACAAAAATTATTCATATTATTTATATATTCCTAAACTAAAATTGCCATCCTGTAGTTTATTTTTACATAATCCATATACAAATAAATAACACAAACTGTGTTATGTGTTTAAATAACTACGAAGTAATAGAACAATAACATGTCGACATTTCAAACGTTTATTGAAAACAAAACGTTGTACTAAATTGACAGATACATGCAGTTACTATCCCGGGATCCAATAGTTCGAACAGAATCTGTGGAATGAGTTAGACGTTTAATCGAGACAGTGAATGCAGTCGTGAATTTCTATCATTGTCAAATGTAGATTGTAATGGTAGATAAAATGGTATGAAGAATGTAACGAGTATCAATATGACACATTAATAGATTTGATTTTTTAAAAACATCTTGTCTATTCTTCATTTTCTATATGTATTTCTCTTCATGAACATTTATATATATATATATATATATATATATATATATATATATATATATATATATATATATATATATATACTAAAAACATACTTTCCGTAAACTTTTCTTTGAGAAAATTCTTTAACAAGAGTGTCAAAGACTCAAGATGCATGACGTTGTAAACTTCTTTCAACTGCTACCTCACGTACTATCTAAATTTCTGGATTATTTTCGTTCAGTTTAACGAGTGTTGAAACATGTCCATGTATATGTGTGCGTGTGTATGTATATATATATATATATATATATATATATATATATATATATATATATATATATATATTCATGTATACACTATACACATAGATGACCTAAATTTCTTTTTGTATACAAACTTTTCTGTTTTTATTGTTGAAACGAAAAACATTTCATATTTTTGAAAATACTTTTTTTAACTAAATAATAAATTCTTTTCACATACAAGTATACTCAAACACAATAGAATTCAACTTCGTAATCAGTAATATATTATAAAGAGAGAACGGAGAGTAGTATTCGTTTTTCTAAGAGATATTTGTCAGAATATAAACTATTATTTTTATTCATTATTTAGATTTATATACACTATTTGATTTATGACCAATTCATTTTAATATGTAAATTAATTAGTCATTTTAATATAAAAAGATTCTATGTGTTTAATAATCTTTTATTACTCATTTGATTCGATGATTGAATTTAAATTGTTCATTGATTGTAATATATTTATATTTGGGATATGAACTGAAAATAAAGCTCATAAATAGATGACAATATTATACATTAAAAAAAATTCTTTTTCAATAAATGTTTTTATTGATTAATATTTTTATCCTGTATAAGAAAACCCAAATTACTAGCATTGATATCTAGTGTAATAAAATATGAATAATAAAAAACATACTAGACATATTTGCACTTATTTATTTGATTAAAAGAAAAGTGTTGCAAAAGCTCATAAAACAATTTATGAGATTTATGAAGTGAATTATGTATCCATAATTACTTGTAATTTTTGACTTCAAATATTTTTAAATGATTGTTTGGATGTGAAATTAAGGAACATTCTAGATAAGAAAAAATTGAAGATTATGAATTGCGAACGTTATTGGATGAAAATTCAGTTCAATCGACTACTGATCTTACAAAAGCACAAATGTTTCTCGACATTTACAAGACATGGGAAAGATATGTAAAGAAGAAAAATGAGTCCCACAAGAATTGACAGAAGATAATATATTGAGCAAATTTCAATGTTTGCATTTCGTTGTTTTCCAAATAAAGAAAAGTTGTTGAATTGAACTGTGACAGACGATAAAAAAATTGATATATTTTGACAATTCTAAAAATAAAAGAATGGTTAAAACCTTGGTCGATTATGCACATCGATTCAAAAACGAATAATTATCAGTTTGAAAACCTTACTATGTATCTGGTAGGGTACGAAAAGAGTTCTTTATTGTAAGCTATTACTACTATGAGAATAGTCACAACTGATTTAATATAATCAGCAATTATATGAATTGAAATATTTGGAAAGTTTTTCCAAAAAAAGAAAATGTGAAACAAGCTAAAATTACTTTAAAAAAATATACGACATTTAATGTAAATCTCATTATGTTAGAAGTTTGAAAATGATTCACGTTTCTTTAAATTTGATAAAAGTTTTATTCTTGTTTCGTATAAATTGTCTTATTTTATTTTATTATCAGTAAATAAAACTCTGAATTTAATTCTATTTGATTGTACCTGCTTATCGGGAAAACTCTATTATCCCAAGAATTAATAAAATTATCCTTTTCGAATAACGTTACTAATACACATCAAACACACACATATATATATATATATATATATATATATATATATATATATATATATATATATATAAATGAAAATTTATTAAAACACATAAAAAGATACATTTTAATTATAAAAATATTTTTATTAATGAAAATATCAGTTGAATTACTTCATTACTTAATTCAATATAATGTATTTGATATTTTTAGAAAAAATAAATTAGTTAACAAGTTTTACAATATTTTTTAAAGTGATATTGCATTCAATCGGTAAACATCTGTGATTTTCCATCATTTTTACCACTAACATAAAAACTACTTACTAAAACTGATTAAACCAAAAAAAAATTCCGTGAAAATAGACCAGATTCACTAAAAAAAAAATAACCAAAAACATCAACATTTAAATACCAAATACGCGTATTATATTTAATTTCCGGACGAATAACATTTCTGTATAATCCGTAAACAAAGCGAAACAAAGACGGTAATATAAATATTTGATCTCAACTTATCATACCTTATATACTACGAACATTTCTTACATTATTTCAATAAAAAAAGTACGATATACAAATAACATAAAAAGCCGCACAACTTTCACATAGTGTATTTGAAATTCAAGTGGCATAAAATACTCTGCGGTCTTGCAGCCGAAGAAAAAAGAATCAGTTCGCCTCGAGAGAAACATTTCTGTTCGACGAAACAGAATTTATGAAACGTCTTTTTTCCGTTGTGAATAAGGCACTATTAAATTTTTAATTCTGTTTCATGTCTGTGCATGTGAACCATGTTAATGAGGAGATATGTCGAATTTGAATAAGCGAGAATTGAGAATAAGCACGGGTAATAAAAAAACTAGAAGTCATCGCATGGGAAATTATCTGATTGGATACGAAGTTCGAACATTACTTGAATTAGTCAGTGACGGTAAAGTGGCAATGAATGCAAGTGTATTATGCATTACATACATATATATATATATATATATATATATATATATATATATATATATATATATATATATATATATATATAAACAAGAAAAATGAAGATAGATAGAAAAGAGAAAAACTGTTAAATTATTAAATAGTATTGATACTTTTTGATACATACATATGAGCACACTCGTAAACAAACACACACACACAAATATATATATATATATATATATATATATATATATGAATGTATGTAATCAAAATTACAATAAAAGACATATTTATCTGAGAAACTCTAAATCATTTCAGGTATTAAATAATAAATAAAAACTGTATTAAATTATAACAAACAGAGTAACATATCGTGTATCATTTTAATTTTTTATTACTTCCAGATGAAAAATTATTTCCTGCAAAAAATATGTTCTCTGTAACTTGTATAAAACAATCTATATAAATAAATAAATTAATCTAAACCTTTCTACCTAGAGAAAATCCCCTATTCTCACTTCGCAGAAATAAACTTCGGCGGAACAAGTTTCTCTGACATAAAAACCAATTAGTTCTGTTGATGTTTTGTTTTGACATGGTTCATTTATATATGTGTCAAACTAAATTTCATTTTAATTAAATTATTTCTTCCATTCCGTAGGTGTTAATAATTAATCTCACTTAGTTTACCTAATTATACACTTGTGAATTTTCAACTTATCTACGTGCCTTGCAAGCCGCAAGTTTCGAAATTCGTAACCTAATTTTCTAAAAAAAAAAATCAACGACGTTAAATCTTGTATTTCATAATCAAACTAAATAATAGAATTTTATATTAAATAACAATATTTCCTTATTGTTCTATTATTTTTTTTAATTATTATTCTTGGTTATTATAAAATTACTTGAATTAGAAAACGTAGTAAATAACAATAAAATTGCGACACGTTTAATAACCTATTGGATTTTTATAACATTCAAGTATTATAATGAAAATAACACGTTTAATAGTTGTGCTATTAAAAAAAATGTATAAACATACACAAAACGTACGTTACGGACGATTAAATGAAATTCGATCTGGTGACCTTTTAAATGACCTTTCAGACTGATGTCATATTGACTGCAAAGCAACCTTGAACAATTATATTTTTTTTTGCTTAATTAATTTATATCAAAAAGTGAATTCATGAGCTTATTATTATTTTCAACATTTTTTACTATGTTCAAGGTACATATATGATATCAGATTAAAATAATTGCAATTTATTTCAAGATCATAAAGTACCATACTAGTTTTTTTAACATGTTTGCAAATATATACACATGTTTACACACACACACACACACACACACACACACATATATATATATATATATATATATATATATATAAAGTTTTTATTTTTATTGATAATATTAACCTCTAAACAAGGTAATTACAGAACTGAAATATATATTATGTACTTTATATTTTAATTATTTTTTCCAAATCAACCATTACGTTTTATACATTTAATGATATTGCCTTAAATGTTATAGTATTAATAAACGACAAAACATGGACAAATATTATCAAGATAAGTTTAGATTTATATATTAAGATCCAAAAGTTTTCTGCTCTAAGTAATTAAAAAAAGTAATAAATGAAATAACAATTTTTATTTTTCATTATAATATCATTTTGTTTACAAATGCTGTTCTATGATTCTATTTAGACTATTTAACCAGAATTTTTATTCAGTTCAAAAAAGCATCTTTTTTTTAAACTCAATACATGTTTCACATTTTTAAGAATCAAATGAAGATCCCATACATTTTTACAGCATCATTCATAGAATTTTCTATAACTATTATTATTTAATACCTGATGATCATATATTAATGATAAATGTAAAAGACAAGTATATATTTTTATAAGATACTAATTAAAAAAATAAATAATGCTAATTAAGTGTATTTTTAAAACATATAACTCAATTGTTCAATAAGTAAAGACTTAATGACAGTGATGCGCTTATTTTTTAATTATATAGATATAAATTATATACTCTTATAACAATACACCAAAACATATCATTATTCTTCTCAGAAATGAAGTAAATGTGTTTTAAAGTATTCCAAGAAAACACTAAAAAGTTTTCGCCGAAAAAAATCCCTCGGATGATGCAAAGTCAACGAACATGCAATGTAAATACACAAACAAATATTTACAATAATATTCCGGAGACGTTCGTAATAATAAATATTTGTTCTGTTTTGTCTCTTGGCCGATTTGTAATGATAAATAATCGAATTTAGCGCAAATACGATATCGAAAAACTTTTTCAACATCCATTAAAGAAAAATATGTATCAGTATATGTAAAACGAATACCGATTTCATTCTTATAAACGTATATTAATACCGGAATGTAAACGCATATTTTAAAAATAAATTACAAAACGAGCGAAGATATTCTTGTTGTTTGTACATTTAATCCAGTTTAGTAATTACGATTTTAATAAAAATGAATGAGAGAAAAATATAAGCGCACGTATGAAAATATATTGTACTTTTATTAACCGACACGGTAAACAAATGTACACAAAACGGTGCGCATCAATCAACGTTACTGTCGTAAAACAAATCCCAACTATACAAATGTTGAGTTTCTGATTATCAATTTAATTAATTTTACAAGGCAAATGGGAAATTAGTTTGTACGTTTTTTTTTAATTTTTTAATTAACTGAAACTAGAATATAACCGAATTCTTAAATCAATGTAATGATAACGGTTCTTAAGCCGGAAGTAGTGAACAATTCGTTTACAATGGTAATTTAATTAAATGTTCGATACAATTTTAATCGATTTTCTTGTTTGCAATAATAGGTTACGTCATATAAAATTATTAAATAAGAGATTTTTATATCTCGTATGGATCAACATTTATAAGGCATCAAACAAATTATAAATCTGAATTTAAATCAATGTCAATTGACAAACTTAAATTTTATTCCATTTATGTTATTATTTGACCTTTGATAAATATTTCCAAATAATCATTTTTAATGTAAAATCACTCAACTAGAGATTTGACTAAAAACGATATTGCGAATAAATTGAAAACACGAAATAATTTATCTGAAAGAAAATACCGTATCACCAACTCTAAAATTGAGAATATGTAATATTGTATCGAATCAGTTACCTGACGTTTCAAAACATTTCTTTCAATTTTTTCTCAATCGACGTTCTTAGAATATATTTTATATACATATATATATATATATATATATATATATATATATATATATATATATATATATATGTATATCAATATGTACATTTACAAAAACGTGTTTGAGAGTGCCTACTATCATCTTATGTTTTTCATACGAAGATGGAAAATATAAATCCAAAATTTACTTTCTGGATATATAACATATGATACGATAAAAATGTAAACGTGAGGAGGAATAAAAATCAGGATAAAAAAAATGTTTAACGTTATTCGACATGAAGTAAACACAATTACTAGAATAATTCACATTTTTTGTAATAGATATTTAAATACTTACACTTTGTTTCTACATCAGTCTTACAATAATTATCTTCTTAATTTAACTGTATTTGTATATACACACACACACACACACAAATATATATATATATATATATATATATGGGATACAAAATTAATTAAAAAGATTATTTTATTTTTATTTAATTAAAAACAGAGGAACCACAAAATCTAAAATAAAAGTGAACCCTAATTGAATGTGACTTAGTGATTTTACTGATTTGAATATATGTGTGTTCATGTATTATGTGTATGTTTAGAAATATATATATATATATATTCTAAAATCGAATTATTTCAAATAATATATTAAAAGGTTATTAATTCGTATATTCATTATTTGAGTAAGATTTAATTCAACATTGATTCTAAAAATACTGTATTTGAATAATTTGCATTTATTATATAAAAATATAATGCGTTTCGATTTGTTATTTGAAGTGAAGAGTGAGGACGAGGGGATTATTCATTATGGATAAACAAAATAGAATTGAGTGCATTTCGATGAAACACTTTATTGTTTAAATTAAAAACGTTTCTATTAATTGATTCTATCAGTGTTTATATAAGATAATGTAACTTGAGCTCTGATCAGTAACATAATTCAAAGTTTCAAGCAACTTAAGGAAATATAAAAGAAGAGTTATTAGAAAAATAAGAGAGATGGGAAGAGAATAGAATGGATTTTCTAAAAAGCATTAATAAAAAATATAATAGGAAGAGTGAAGAGTCAGAGTTAAAAAATGTTATTTGCAAGAGTACATAATTGGTGGATAATAAATATTGATTAGGAACAGAGAAATATGACGAAGATAAGATTAGGACAAGCTAGATAAGTATGTTAGCGATTTTAATAAAAGTTTATCGAAAAATGAGGTAGAAGATTTTTCGAACTAGAAGAATCTAGGAAAAAGCAATTCAATGAATTTTGGGAGACTGGAAATGATGATAATATAAGCTTTTGATATTTTATAAGGAAATTTTAAATTTAAAACTTTATATATATATATATATATATAAAATATAGAAAAATGTCTCCAAATAAATTTGTTATTTTTTCAACATAATATGAAACGTGATCTTACAGTAATCTATTCTAAAACAATAGTTATTTCTCTGTTTGTTTTCAAATACACCTACGGCTAAACCACTTATCGATTTCTCTAGAAATCGTATGTGTAAAACAATGTGAAATTTAAATTGAACATTTATATGTACCTTTACATAAACACACCACATATAATATATATATATATATATATATATATATATATATATATATATATATATATATACATACACACACACAAGATTTAAAAAATATATCTTATAACAATCTGTGGAAATTCCTTGCAGTGTATTTAAATATCATTTTTAAATGTATTAATAAAAATGTTTTTAATAAATATAATAATTTATTTGCTGTTCTTTGGATCTAAAACATTTAGAGCTATTTTTTAAAATGATTTATTTTTCCATCACTATATATGTATATAATATTTTTATATTAAAAACAACAAAATTCTACATAAACGAAACTATAAAATGCACGATAGTTTTATTAATACTTCGAATACAATTGAACACATTGAAATTACCGTACAATAAAAGATAATTCTTATCAATGCGTGAAGTGTTATGTTGATGACTAATTTCTTTTACAACATATCTTTTATAATATTACTTAACTTGATTTATCACGCATATAAAACCGTATTATTTTCCTCTAATTGTGTTATAATTTACAAAACCGTTCCCCATTAACTAAACTAGTTTGAAGTTTTAGACAATGTTATGAAGACAACCGTTGCGAATAAAGAAGATTAAACGAGAAAGTAATGCACAAATACGACCTCATCAACAGAGAAAATAAGAAGGTTGTTTATTAAAGAAAGGGGCAGAAAGCATTGAACTTTATATTATGTTGATGTCTATGCGTGACACTAAAAAATATATTACACAATGACTAATTGTAAGAGAAAAATTATATTTAATTATCTGTATGTCTTACTAACCTGTTTTATTACATTCTTATATGAATACTATTGGATAATAAACCTACAATTCTCAAAGGAAATGTGAACTCTTTAATGGTACACAAGAAAGTTAAAATGAAGAACTAATATTGTCTATTAATTTTTTTTTATATTGAGAAAGAAAAGTATATAAAGAATTATATATTTTTAAATTATTTTATTAATTTAGAATTTATATTCTCTTTTAAAATGTTTCATTCTAATTATATTTTTTCTTATAAGTTTATCACTATTTTTAATTCATTTACATCAAATTTTTCTTTATTTTTAAAATTTACAAATATGTCATTTTGGATGTATGTATTGATTTTAGATTAAGGATATATTTCAGGTGTAATATCAATAAGTGAATTAATTTATTATTGCTTGACTGCCATTTTTTATTAGAAAATGGTTATTACAACACTTGCAGTTTATTTTATAGAATTGATAGAAGTTAAAAATAAACATTAAGATATTTAAGATTGAATTCCTTCATATATTTTGTTAAATCGTCATCTCAAGTGACTAAAATATTACAAAGAAAAAATTTCCATTTGTTAAGTTTCAATTCTGATCCATGGATTTGTAATGAAGTAGTGTAGTTTGAAGATAATATGTGTGTGTATGTATTTATGTATATATATATATATATATATATATATACACGCACATTTACGCACAAGATAATCTATATTGTTATAATAAAGTGGAAAATGGAACAACAGTTTAGTCATGTTCAAGTTTACGGTTGAAATTCTACAAAGTATCAATAGAAAGCGACTGTTTCTGTTCACTGACCTCCATATAACGATTATTTATTTGTACGGAATGCATGATTAGGTTCAAGTTGCAAATGGAAAAGGAAGAGTAAG
Organism: Neoneuromus ignobilis; assembly: GCA_029203775.1. Taxonomy (NCBI): domain Eukaryota; kingdom Metazoa; phylum Arthropoda; class Insecta; order Megaloptera; family Corydalidae; genus Neoneuromus; species Neoneuromus ignobilis. The sequence goes on from CP092095.1 coordinate 19,791,976, forward strand.
GTTGACTGAATTTTACTTGAAATAAGCAAATAATCAAAATTAATACCAATCTCAAATTTATTATATATATATATGTATGTGTGTTGTGTGATGTATATTCATATAATCACACATGTTACAAAATTGTATACAAGAGAACAATAATATAAAATACTCTACAAACAGAAATCAACCAAACAAATAATTAGAGACGATATAACAGACTTAATGCTTTTACGTTGTGTATATAAAGGATTTTAACTTGCAAGAAGGGTAAGTCTCGTGCTTTGTTGCGGTTTGCCGCGTTTATAATCGTAGCATTTACGTATTTTCCTACATCGATTGTTGTTCTCATTTCACGTTTACTAGTAACAATAACATTGGTTAAAATAAAGAAATTTATGTATTAAAAAAAAATGTTACTTACAAATTATTGTAATAATAAAAATAGGAAGCGAACAAATAGAAAATAGTCGAAAGTACCTACACAGATACACCATTTGGGTGGGGACTGCTTGCAAATTATATCCGTCAAGTAAAAAAGAACACGCATACAACAAATAGATCCTAAATTCCGCGTGTGATAGAATGAATATATCTGCATGTGATTTGTATACGAAACAATGGAAAATCATCCATCACGCGTCTCGGCGAGCAAGAAGTGCGACATGGAGGCGCTAACATAGAACCTGACGTGTGGGCGCCAAGGTCGATATCTTCAAACTATATATATGTGGGTATAAGTTGTATAATAATACATACACATGCTTAATACGATGTTCGAAAAACCACATATCGCGAACTAATAAGTGTAGGTATGTTTTAGCAAAAGAACAATATAACTCATGACCAGCATCAACTGTCATACGTGTAGGTTTTGAATTACCTGTATGATGATCGTTTATAAAATATACCAATCTTTTTATAATAAGTTGTACTTGTGAAGATTCTGTTTTGATAATCAGTCTCGAGTAAAAAGGAAAACTGAACAAGTTCCAATATGCTTATATAAGATATGCTAATTAACTTATGTACAATTTCTAAACAATTCAAGCCAACAAAGATTTGTTTACTTGCCATTGTGTTTGATACAACGAATTAGTGTGTAATAAATTTAAAGTGTACACATTTTCAGTGTCAAGAAGTTTAACCAGAGTTACACACTATTGAGTTAAGTGAAAAATTGTAATTTAATATACTATATATAATTGTAATTTGTAATTCTATACATGTTTCTTATTTCACTTACGAGTAACACAACAAGATAATATAAAAATTGTTTAAATAATTAAATATTTTTTTATGATAATACAACACAACTATTGAAAAAGAAATATCTGAGACAAACAAAAATATCACTTTCTTTTTACATATTTTTTTTAATAAAATCAACAAATATTTTCTACACAAAATTGATTTGGAAAATTTTCTTATCATTAAATCTAGTTATTCCTCTTTACAATTAATATCGTCGGTACTGAGAATAGTAAAATTGGAGAAAACTACTGATAATCATATTTCTAATTTTCATATAAATATATCATTACCTACCCTCATAATATTTTATAAAAAATTTTAATTATTTTGTTTGTGAACACTTTCTACGGCAATGCTATTTCCTTCAAAGCACGATATAATAATATACAATGATCCAAATGAAACTAAAGGATAATAAAGAATAGTCTTCAGTTTCATTTGAGTCACCTTATAGTTTTTAAGTTGTATGAAATTTGTAATGTTTTTCATTTCATAAATTTTATTGCGCCACATTTTGAGGCTTGAGAAAAATAAGCAATAAATGATTATTCAGTACTTATATAATCTTCATTTTAATATAAACATACACAAAAAAATATCGCTTTTAAAAGACAAATCACTTAATACGACCACTCACTAACTCATCCATATTATCAACACTAATGTTACAATAATTCTCTTTAAATAACATTTTAACAATTTGATAATTCAATAAAAATATATACCATACTGCATTAAACATGTATATAAAAAAAATTTAAATGCCCATTAAAATACACATATATGAATAAATAATTTATATAGGCTGGCCCAAATAAGCCTGATTGGTTTAGACATACATTTACTTTCTTATTATCATTTACTATTCTTAAACATCCTTCAATCTCATTTGGACCACCTATATATATATATATATATATATATATATATATATATATATATATATATATATATATATATATATATACATACAAACAAAACTGTATAGATAATTAAAATATATTAAATCCTGTCAAAAATGAATGCCATTAACCACTTAAAACAATCGTTTACTAATGAAAAGCGACATATTTATATTCATACTTCAACATTCTGACAGATACTTATGATTATCATACATATTTTATGCATTCATATATATATATATATATATATATATATATATATATATATATATATATATATATATATATATATATATATATACACACATATGTACATAACCACATAGAGAAATTGTTAATAATTTTATGACAGAATAAAAAAATCGACGCTTTTTGTATGAAGTGAGATTGAGTAACGGTATGACTTTTACAAAAGACTAAATAATATTCATAAGTAATATTTTCTGCATTCAATTTTTCTACACATTTACAAAGAGTTAACAATCAAATCTGAATCGTTCATCTCGACTGCGTTACGTTAATAATTTAGAATTTAAATAGGTTTATTCATGGACCGAGGAATTTGAAATGTATTGATTCGGTCACAATAACCTTTCAATATTTTAATATACTCGAACGCGTTCATTTCCTAGTGAAAGCCTGACAATATGAACCGCACAGTTCACATAAAGAATTAGCTGGGTATAACACTTTCCGTTTAATTCAGTCGGCACTCGGATCCGATTCTCCAATTTCCTCTCGTTCTGCACGACGTTCATTCTTTATCGCGCTACAGTGATTTAAAATGCTGATGTAACGGACGGAGCACAATGTGGTAACTCATCGTTGTAAATAGATGATACAGATCAGAAGATGCACTTGATCATAATACGGGTCTTGAAAATCTCATTCGTCTGCAGGTCGTAAAATGATAATTAAACGGAATGTGGAAACATGCTGTGAAAGTATATCTGTATGTGGTTTGAAGTCGACATGCACGTTTATATATTATATATTGAACGTGCACATGCAACTGTGTTAAAAGATATCTTTATTTAACACTAGATATACCAAGAATTGATATTAACCTATCTTTAACAACCGGTCAAAATGACCGGTTGGTATTTAACAAAAAAAATTGTAATCTTTAATCAGTTAGTCCAAGCAGTAATAAAAAAAGATTATAATAATAAGAAATTATATTTTTGGTATGATAAATAGTAGTAAAGTAGCCCCCTTACTTTATTTTCATTTTCTTCAGCGCAATTTTTTCAAACCAAAAATGTTTATGTGCATTTCCCACAAACATATTTTTTACAACCAGCATAGATATTCGTGGCTTTATTTTCATTGCAAGAACTTATATGACACTAATTTCGTTATAACATTAAGATATTTATCATTAGCAGTTCATTTAAGTTTTCTGGTTCGCAAAAATCTGCATATCCACTAAAAAGTTCTAATGCTAATTGAACAAAAAAGCCTTTCTGATTATATTTGTTGCTGTGGTTTCTTTATATAAAACCAAAAAAAATTATTCCAGCTATAATGAGAATATTAAAAAATACTTGTAAAGGCTAACTCCTAGATCACGACTTGAAGCTATATTTTACAACCATTTCATTCATTACATCTACACCAAATTTATTGGCACCACACCAACCAACCTACCGACAAATGTCATTGGTTGACTAAAAAATGTCATTTGTTAGCTGAAAAATGTCGTTGGTTGGCTAAAAAATGTCGTTGATTAGATGAAAAATGTCGTTAGTTGGCCGAAAATGTCGTTTGGCTAAAAATGTCCCTGGTTGGCTAACAAATGTCTCCTCGGTTCGCCGAAATATATCCTCGGTTGGCCGAAAAATATCCCTCGTTGGCCAAAAAATATCCCTCGTTGGCCGAAAAATATCCCTCGTTGGTCAAAAAATATCCCTCGTTGGCCGAATAATATCCCCGGTAGGCCGAAAAATATCCCCAGTTGGTCGAAAAATATCCTCGGTTGGCATAAAAATATTATTTCAGAAAAAATAATTGATATAATTTCGATCTTCTTCTAAATATAAAAAAAATAGTTTTATTTCAGTTATGAAAAAAACTATTATTTACACAGCTTTAGAAATTACACATATTAAAAAAATAAAAACAGATAACAAAAAATAAAATAACATATTTTGTAACGAAAATAAATTACGTTATTTTAAATGTTTAATCTATATGACTAGTCATATTACAGCGAATAAAATACAAACAGAATGAATTTTTTAATGACTAAAAAAACGTGCATCAGGATGATAATATATAATTGTGCTTATAAAACGAAATATTTCATTAAAATATTAAATTAATAAATTTCACACAATAAATCCGATGAATAATTAAATATTTTTTTAAACTTGTGGTATTGAAATAAAGAAAGTAGAAGTGTAACGTTATATGTAAATAAATGCGTACAACTGAACAATGTCTGAAAAAAGAGATTTAAATATTGATTATGCTCAATCAATATTTAATAAAATTAAATATTTAATGAAGCAGATTTGAGAAATTATTTGAAATATAAATAGTTTAATATTAAACTATTTGTCAAATCAATTGATTGAAGAAGACAAATATTATATCAATATACATAAGATAATAAAAAAGTGGATGTCAAAAATTTTGTATTAAAAACGTTTTATTTCAAGAGACCATTTAATATAATTAAATGTTTTTAAGAAAACATTCAACTTAGTGACATTACTGAATAATCCATTAAATCTTTTGATACTAGGAAGCTGCCATTGCACTATACATATCAGTTGATGTGACTCAACAGTTATTTTTCATTTACCAAATCATGACCCACGTATAATGAATTATCCGCAGATTTATTTTTGACCCTCAAATGACTTTTGATGTAATGGGTATTATAAATATAAAACTCTTTTTGTTTTTTATATTTAATAATTCAGAATTATATATTTTCATTTTATATATTTTTTTATAAAATAGAAAAAATTGTTATAAAACTTTAGTAAGGTCAAATTTAAATAAATTGCTGATTAGCAAAATTCGCCGTGTACTGTTCGTTCCTCACATTCCATAAAATCGTTACTTGTCTCAATCAATAACTTAACAGTGAAAACAACACACACATTTTTAATTTTCTTGTGGCGATATTTTTATAAAGGGTCCTCAAAATTGAAAATGAATAATAAAGTATTTTTCCACGATATAATGATATAGAATAGAAATTATATGATTGATTAGAAATAAAAAATAAATATAATATATGTATATAAACTACAGAAACATACAAAAAGAAAAATATATGAAAAGTTAAAAGGTACATATAATGGTTTGCGGCGGTTGAACTGTCTTTAAATCGTTCTCAAAATGATATATGATAGGTAAATTTGACTTGACTGCGTTTTCTTGTACGATACAACCCACGCAAGTTACGCAAATGATTTATTAGCGTCCGAGTTACAACAACGAATACTGCTCAAGTAACGATAATCTAACTAGCATGATAAACTAATTAATTAATTTTTAATTTAACTATGTTAGTAGCTGAACGGTAAGCGCATGTCTGCTTATACCAGATGTCACTCGAAGATAAATTGTAAATTAAAATAAATGTAATTGAAAGGTAGAATAATATTTTCTGAGAATAATTATAAACAAAACAGGTAATAACCGTGCGAAATTAGCCCATAGATACATGTACCGACGAATTCTTAGAAATGTAAAATGTACGATTCGTGTTTCACGCTTATTTTTTAAACGATAAAAAGTATAATTTTTTCGACAATAAATTCTTCACAGATGTGAACTTTACATAGTTATAGAGAGATTTTTTATTGAAGCATAAATCGTAGAAATGTAAATTAATTGTAATTTTAATAACGATAAATATCACATGCCAGTGTCCAAAAATAAAACGATGTGAGCCAATTTGAGAAACATCAACATAAATAGATAATTATCTATAATTTTACGAGTCATTTTAAACCTTCGCACTCTTTCCATAAAATTCGAAACGATTTCGTAATTGCTTCTTGGGTTACTAACGGTGCATGAAGATTGCTGGATATGCATATTTGATACTCAGGAATCACATTTGTTATTCAAAAACATTATGCAGGATTTATTTTGAAATATAATTATACATGACTTAGTTTGAAATATTTTTAGACATTCAGGATAGTGTCAAAATAACCATATATTAACAAATACAATATATTTATATATTTTTCTTTTTTTCTATAATAAATTGGAAACTTTTGAAATTTAAAATAAATCACTACACACCATATACACCAAGCATGCAAAAAAGGCATTAATATATGCGTGGGTATATATATATATATATATATATATATATATATATATATATGCACCCACATATATACATAAGAGAAAAAAATAAAAACAAATGGACTAAAAAGAAAATCCTTACATACAGACGTTATAACAAGAATGAAAAAAGCTTAAAATAGAAATGAGCTAGACAAGTAGTTAAAAGAGAAGACAACCGATGAACAAAAGCAATTATTGATTGGGAACCCAGAGATAAAATCAAATATTATTTGACGTAGTAAAAAATTATTTATACATATGTGTACTTTTCATACTTTTACAAAAAATATTTTTTCATAAATAACACGTTCCATGAATAAAAAAAATATAAAAATGAACAATGTACAAAATATTTATTACTAATCGATGTCGATATAAACTATAAATTAAATTTTTATGGCATTTATATTATTCTTATACCGTATGAAAATTATATACTCTTACGAAAATTCACATCGAATGCAAATTTTATTTAAAAATGTCAATGATTCGAATACATAACCAATAAGTTTTGTTCATAAATCATTACTATTCAATACAAGTAGCCATCAAGCTGTCAATTTCAACTTATTGTTTGTGAGAAGTAAATACTATATAACAAGTAACATGACTTGACTACTTTATTACATAAATATAATAAAAAGAAACGATACTATTCGAAGACCGTTTATGATACAGCTGAATGGATTTTTTTTTTTTGAATCTTGTTTAATAAATTTATCGAAACTTTCTTTTCACAGAAAGAATGTATTATGTATACGGATAATCTTTTTAAAAAATATATTGTATTTTTCTGATTTTGAAATATTTGAAGATATTTATCTAATGTCAATGATTTTTTTAACATAAAGACCCAAATAAGACTCAATGATAGTAAAGAATAATAAACGATAGTAAACAAGTAAATGTATGTCTAAACCCTTCAGTTTTATTTGTGCTATCTGTATAATATAAATATGTATATATAATCATCATATCAGCTTGTATCAGCCCACAGCTGGGCGAAAGCCTTATTAAATGTTATCATTCTTTGATACTTTGTCATACCACGCTGACCAGGCAGATTGGTGAAGATATAGTGTACATATGTATGTTAGAATAAAAAAATATATATTTTTATATTTTGAATAAAGGAACTTGAAAATATAAACAAAATATTTCTTATACTTGAATTAAAAGTAATAAGAACATATTATATATTTAATGCAGAAAAATTGAACAAAGAAAAATGAAAATGGTCAAACATAAAAAAATTATACAAATCTGACCCTAATATGTATTATTTAACCAACAAAATATATTATTAACAAAACATTTTGTTGACTAATCGGTCTGACTAATCTGAATTTAAAGTATAATGCTATTGTTATATCTATTATGTGTTTTGTAATCTGATGCCTTTTTAAAATATCTAATTATAATATATTCGACAATGACTAGCTTATTTTTTTATAATAGTTTATATATATATATATATATATATATATATATATATATATATATATATATGTAAATAACATTTATAAATTGCTGGCCATATAGTCCTGATCTTCATTTTCTAATTAAAATATTCTTTATTTTTCTAAAAGTGTTAATGGAAAAAAAATCGTCTTTGGAAAACGTTACTAATATATAAATATTACTTATTTTCATTTTTCAATACAATTTTTAGTTTTTACAGCCTAGTCACTATTATATTAAAATGTCATCAAAAGGTCGAATAAAATAATAAAAAGTATTTATTTGATTAAATAAACAAATTTATTTATAAATAAATTATTTTTGATTTCTGTTGCAAAATGTATATAAGAAATATTACTTATTTTATTTTTCAATAAGAAATCAATCTGTGTTTAACACAGATGTGAAATACACACACACACTTTACAATTGTAACGTTAGAAAAGGGTTAAATAAAATAGATACTTGATTGAATAAACCAGTTTGATTATAAATAAACTAGTTATTTATACCAGAAAAAATACGTAATATCTTTCAATCATTCAATACAATTAGGTATTTTTTATTATATGATTTTTAATGAGATATATTTTGTTATCAATAGAGACCTAACATTTAGTCATTCAATTTTTTAATTGTTTGGACAAAAAAGTACTTGTTATCTAATACCTATTATATATAATGTATTTGTAATTAGTTTTATAATATATATATATATATATGTAAGTATGCATGTGTGTATAAATAAAAGAACTAAAAACTTTCACTATCAGTGCTATAACTCCTTTTATGTACATTATATCTAAATATACATAAGGGAAAATATTAACTTACATATTCATTATATAAAAAATAAAACATTTTTCTTTATAAGCATTGCAATAAATGAGTGCAAGTATGTGTATAAATAAACCTAATTTAGCTTGTAATGACTTTCACTTCAAATACATCTGAAGTTTAAAATTTAATATTTAACTGTAAGAAAATAAAAGTGTACATATATATATATATATATATATATATATATATATATATATATATATATATATAATATAAATATTAATAATACAACTTGGAATATTTGCAATAATATTGCAACAAATTCCATTTAAATGCAGATTACTTATTTGAATAATTGATCGGTATTTTGAGACAAGTTAGTCACTGATATTGATTTATTTCGTTAAAAATAATTACATGCAATTTAAAACCACATATTTATCTTGAACTAGAATTTAAACTAAGTTTCAAACGACCAATTCGTTTAAAAATGTAAATAAATTTTAATTCTATGTTTTGTATTACATTTGATCATGAATGAGTAAATTATTATACAAACATTAAATTTAAATATATGCTTTCTATACGTATCACAGAAATTTAATAATAAGACTATATTACATTTTTTATGTTATGTCCCTTATGATTGTTCATATGTGCTGTGATTTAATCCATTTTCATTTTGTTTCCTTTTTATAATATATTGTGTGTGAAATTGTTCTAAGATATTTTATTAAACAATATATATATATATATATATATATATATATATATATATATATATATATATATATATATAAACACGTATACAAAAACAACTGGGAACAAAAAGAAAACAAATGTTAAGGATATTACAACAAAAGTGAGCAAGTTTAAATGGAAATGGGTTAGTTATATAACAAGACTTAGAGCCACCGAAAGACAAGAGAAATTATTGATTGGGAATTCGGAGACATAAGAAGGTCTAGAAAAAGACCTGTGGATATGTGGGTCAGAGACATAAAAAAATTCGTCAGAGTATAATGGAAGACAAATACATAAGAACGCTCAAATTGGAAAAATCTTTCAGCTAGCAATGGATGAAAATAGAATATTATTAAAATATTTTATAACAAAACTGTACATTTAATTTATACAAATTAAAATACAATTTAGAAAATTACAATTTTTACCTACTTATTTCATTTAAATAAAAATCTAGGCCATTTTGACCCACATATTTATTTTATATACAAGGATATTAAATTATCTGATTTTCATTCTTTTTTACTTGTTTTCTTTCTCTCTCTCTCTCTCTCTCTCTCTCTCTCTCTCTCTCTCTCTCTCTATATATATATATATATATATATATATATATATATATGTATAATTATGTGTTAAAAGCAAATAAATTTTATTAATTTATTTTATTTTCATACAAACAATTTCCAAAATCTAAATATGGTCTGATCAAGTATAAGAATAAATTGAATTATGTAAAATATTTAAAATTCACTTGTATTGAACACGAATAAAATATTTATTTAAAAAAAAATACTGTTATTATATCACATACTTGTATTTTTGATGTGAACGTTCGCCAAAAATATATGGAAATCTAATATTTCCACGTGTCTCTCCACGGCAATGTCATTAAATCTCCATTAAGACATTTTTCATTTCGTACGCGACGTTTCAAGCGGATTTTCCAGTACCTGACATTTCTACCGTCTTAACGACACACGATTACAATAACATGACATTTCTGAAATGTCAGTTTTTTAAAAATAAAAATGCACTGTTCAGATTACATAAAGGTGAAAAGTCAATAGTCTCGCTATCCAATTCTCCATTGTTACATTTTTCATTATCATATATTAGTATTGTGTACGAATTCACATGGACTTTAAATAATACACGCGGATAGTGAACGAAATAGTATACAAAAACATATATGATGCTACTATGACCTTTTCATTGACTGATGTGATATTTACGAAAATGTGCGTTCAAGTTCACCAAAACAACAAATATGTTAAACATATGGCATATCATTCGTCCTAATAACTGGACTAAATATTTAATAATGCAATACGTTTAAATGTTCCACAGACGTACAAAGTTAATATACAATTCTGACACCACGGGACAAGATTTATAGTAATGACAAAAGATAAAGCGATTTAAAAGAAGTATGAATATTTATAAAGACGTCTGTTTTTGACGATTGGTTTTTGATTACATCGTATATAAGAATATTTATTAAGTAACAGTCATATATGGTAACTTGTACTTATAATCTTGCTCCATAGGCAATATTCCAGAGGTTCAACGTGGCGACGACGGCTCACACACTACCATATAAAATATTGAAACATCTCTTCTGATAAATGTATACGTACAAGTTTGATTTCTTTTTTATTGAACGGATTTCTTTAAATAGATATTTAAATTTATAATATTGTAATATAAGCCATTGATTAAATTATTGATACGATCGTTATGTAAATAAATTGTAATAACTGTAGCACATTAATAATGGGATAATTAGATCGAATTAAAGGAAACGAGTTCATTTTATATAAGACATAATATATGTTTAATATAATGAGACGTTGATGGATTTTTAAACGAGGATATATGTTACTGAGAACCGAATATTAATTACAGAGATGTTTAATGAACTTTATACCACCATCATTTAAATATTACTTTACTATTATTATTACTGAAGTTATTTATTATAAATATTTAACTTATTACAATTGCAAATAATATATAAAAATGATTAAAATTCACTATTATTTTGAGATTTTCTGGTTAAATTATTTTTACATAAATGAATCACTTACTCTCTCTCTTACTTACAATAAATATATTCAGTAATTACTTTAAATTAACTTTAACTAGCAATGTGCATTTCAACGACTATGGCTACAAAAAGTGATTTGGCTTAGTAATTACAGTAGGAAATATTAATGAAAAATGTTTTTGCTTGGTTGTACTTCATGATCAATTTTCTTTTATTACTTTCGATTGATTTAACTTACACAATGTAAGCTCTGATGATGATGGTATAGCCTTCTATATATCATCATATTCATGCTATAATAAAATTGTAATTTTTTTAAGAGGATAATTCTATACATTTTTTAAAACATCTAAAAATTATAATACCATGCTTTGAAACGTATACAAGCAATAATGAGTGCATAATAAATAATTACTATAATCAAATCTTAATCTTAAATCCTAAATGTAATAATATTTAATTTATAACCAGATATAAATGTCATCAATAAATAATTTTAATACATATTTTCAGATAAACACCATTAAATTACGTACGTAAAACCAGTCAGTGAAATTTATATTACATTTTTCAGTCTTTTGCACTACTTTCATAAAAACAGGGTAACTCAGTTTCATGCAAGCAATTTAAAATTAATACTCATTGAAAGCAAATTAAAATAATTGCACAAGTTATACGTATATGGTTGGAGAATTATATATGAGCATCCTTGAAGCAATTTATATGAAGCGAAAAACAACATAAACGAGTTTTATTTTTTAGAAATTATTTGTCTCAACTTCAAAGAAATGTTATCAATGTTGCGTAAATATTTATTGTTTCATTTAAGTGTATTTCGAAGAAAATGTATTTTATTATAAGGTAAAAGTTTGTGTATATTTCAATGAAGAAAATGAATTGAAATTACTAATTGAAAATATGTTTTAAAGGGTAATTGAATTACAAAATAAATTTAGAAGTTGTAATTTTAATAATAAACTTTTTAAAAAAAAAATAAAATATGTATCTATTTCATATAAAATACTGTTTGTTGAATGTTACTTAATGTAAGTATGTTAATTGCATAAAATATTTACTAATAAAAGAATGTTCAACAATGACTAACTGTACATTTTTTTTTTGCAAATATGCATTTCGGTGGTCATGTTATCATCATCTGAATATCATTAAGAAAAATCATTAACATTAGTGAATAATAATTATTGGATTTTTTTTAGAAAAAAATATATTATGTACTATTTATGCAATTTTTTTATTTAAAATCATTATTTGTAATTTCAAATCATAAAAAATAACATTTAAATTTAACAACAATAAAGAAATTCAAAAAGTTAGGATTTTTAAATATCAAACATTGCTTTATAAAGTTCGTTTACAAAATCAGTAGTCAAATAATTAAAATTGATTTTAAACCAAACTTAACATGAAAATGTGTAATAAATATGCAATATTAAAATGGTACTTTTTTTTAAAAAAAAGAAAACAACTACAGAATTATTATATAAATAATTAAATATATTAATTTAGATACTCCTATTTACTTCCATTCTGATAATAAATGTCTGTCTTCAGTTTCAATAAAACTAATTTAATCAGATCCTGTCAGACAGTGTATTATTACACGTTGTGGTGCATATGCAAAAATGGCCTTATTACTGTCACGCAAAAACCGCAATGCGGTAGCCCCAACGGCTCTCGGGGCACTTGACGATCACCAAGTTTAGTACATTTTTGTGTAAAATAAAAAAAAGTACATTTACGAATTTATGTGCAGATGTGGCGATTGTAATTGTATTAATGGTTTATGTTGTCAGGGATGAACTTTTTCAGTTTCATGTCTTGTAAATTGATCATTTGGATTTTTTTTGATTTCAGTTCCACAGTTTATATATATATATATATATATATATATATATATATATATATATATATATTACATACATGAACTATGTTATTAAATAAAAAAATGGTACATTTTAAGCATCGCATTCACGTTGAATTCATTTGTGTTAATTACAACATTCATGTACACTCATTACAATTTTATGCAAAATATAAGATCTAATTTTCTTGTCGGTATTTGTTCGTTCAATAATCACTGTTGTATCATTTGCTTTTAACATACAATAAATAAAATAAAATTGACTGTAAGACTAGTAATCTAACGCTTTAAACAGAACCGTAAAAGTTGAAATGAATTTAAATGACTTTCATATACTTGTTGTTTGAAACTAATGTGTATAATCGCTGTTCTGCAGCACATTTGTTACAGCCATATGTATCAGTTGATGAATCATACATATAACATATGTTTAAACGTTTATGCGTCTACAAACGTGCGACATTTTATTTAGATCTCATGACAAATAGTTTAAAATTAGAATGTTTGAAGCCTCTGTTTGGTAAATACAATTATGTAAGTTCTATGTAAAGCTTTTGTAAATAGTGACAGTTGAGACGAACATCCATCAACGCATGTCAACTCCAAAATTTATCTTTTCATTATCTATGTGTGTATAGTTTCATTACATTTTAATCTTATAAAATTACTTTGCCTCATATTCATGTATGCATGAAAGTTTATTGGAAGCAAATATTTCAAACTAAAATAAAAGTTAATTCAAATGAAAATGTAATTTAAATAATTTGAGTATTACAAGAATGATTGATTTACATTTACTGATTAGAACGAATAATACAAACATATTTTACTAAGAAATTAAATATTTCTTTATGACATGTGAGTATTATACATAAAGATTTTTTATGACTATTTCCATCGAGGATTGTAAAATATACTATATATATTAACAAATAATGAAAATAATATGTTTATAAACAAATCTTATCTATACAAATAAATATATTATTGAAATAATTAATGTATATAAAATTATAACCACACTTCATACAAATGACATGAAAATTATCAACGTTCAAGTAAATGATTTTAATACAAATAAGCCAATATTATTATATACACATATTACTAACATTTGCTAATTATCAACGTACATGTATCATTTAGTGAAAATTGTAAAATAAAACTTTCGTAATTACTGTTGACATGCGAAGCTTTCAAAGACAAAGTTTCGTCTAGGTACCTACATCTTGAGACAAAGCGAAACGTCAACTCACAATAAACAAGAATACATGTTTGTGTATATTGGGTACTTTGTAGATGTATTGTTTACTACGTAGAAATTTGCTGAAAATGTAAACATAATGCATTGAAGAAAACATGCTTATACAGTAGATATTTTCATTACATGATTTTCGCGCACATTTTTTAACTACATGTAGATACAAACTGTGAAATAGAAAATTTAAAATGAATACAATATTCTTTAATATATTTTTTTTAATACGTATATAGGGTGGTCCAAATAAAATTAAAGGATAGTAAAGAATAAAAATGTATAAACTTTTCAGTACATTTGGGTCACCCCTATATATATATATATATATCATCAGTCTCTATCAATTGCTAGATAAAGTTCTCGTCTAAAACTTTTCATTTCGAATAATTGATTTTCCTCTTAGATTCGATTCTGATGATTTTTCTCTATTGGTATCTATAATGAATTTTCTAATGCCCTGTCCTACCTACCCATAGATCACTTCCTGGGTTTTTTTTATTGAAATATAATTATTTTAATATCTTTTTACATTTTGAACTAAATAGAAAAACTTACATAATCGGTTCAAAATTTTAATTGCTGTTTTTTTTCTGTATCTTATTTACGTTTTAATATATTTTTTTTAAATAATATAAAAATAAAGACTTTTAAAGATTCAATGTACAAATTTTAGCACAATTACACTTTGAGTGAGTTGAATAATTTTAAAACTGACCACCAAAACATTACTGATCATTATTTTATAAACACGAGCAGGTGCTGACTACATGAATGGATTTAAATCGACCCTCTAATTGTCCTAGAAGCAGATGTTCCAAAATGAAAATTAAATATTAATGTTTCAATATATCGCTATACAGACAAGTTATACATCGTTTTTGAATTTTTGTATAAAGTCAGAAGTTGAAAATTTCTTAGAAATTAATTGGATGAAAAGAATTTTTACATGGCATATTTTATATGCAAAATTTGATTTGATAAAAGTACAAAAAATATATGCAGGTGTTTTTTGAAAAGATTCCAAGATTCTATATTTATATGCATGAGTATGTAAATTTATTTATATTCGTGTATATAAATGTATGTGTGTGTATGTATGAATATATATATATATATATATATATATATATATATATATATATAAATAAAGTACAGATGTATTATTCAGTCGGATGTGATATATACCTTTCGAAAGTTTTATTGTGAATTTATGAATCATTTTACGTCACATACGCCTTCTGCCAATATCCTACCTTGCGAACACACGACGCGTTACCCTACGACCGACGCTGCCACCTCTGCATACTTGAAGCAGCAAACTTCATTTATTATACGACTGACTAACACACCAGGGAATGAAAGTAGGTACGCTGCACTTATTCATCCTTCCCCACAAATCACTTACACTCGAGGGTCGTACCGCCATTGGCATATCGAATGCACTTCACCTGAACAGCTGGTGAGTAGTTTCTTTTTTCACGAGCTACTGCCCCGTCGCAACTTGCCCGAAAGAACACAGATTCGATCTTTATTCGTTTTAATAATGTATTTTGCACGTGCGAGGCGTTGTAAAAACACTACATGGAAGTCTGCTAATGCGAAATAATAAATTCTAAATATAGATATTGATTTGTTTATTCGGTTGAAAAAAGATTTAAAAAAATGTTAAATTATTCTTTTTATCTAAGATTATTATAGTTTCTTTTATAAATTTACATAAATTGACATCAAACGATATATAAAAAATTGAAATAAAAACCATGATATGTTGTTTTACAAAAACAATTACCCACGTAATTAGTTTTATTCTTACACACTTTTTCAAACTACTACTAATAATAATCATTGAATTTGTTTAAAATAGTTTCAGTAATTACAGTCGAAAAAATCAATTCTTTAAAAAAACAAAAATTAGTATTCAAATCAATTGAAATTGATATTAAAAATTTCACTTTTTCAGCAAAGTATGATAGTGAAAGTGTATAATATGAAGTTGTGTGATAATAACTAGTCGATAAGTTGATACTTGTGGAAACTGCCATGGATCGTAAAAGGTATTTAAATATTTTAAAAGAGAGTTTACGGGAAAGTGCTGCTAAGTTGCGTCTTGATGGACCATTTATATTCCAACAAGGTAATGACCCCAAGCGTGCATTGCATAATCCAAAGAAATGGTGATTATATAATGTGCAGTAACAACATATGCTTCCACTTTGTCATCAAATTTAAATAGAACATTTAGAATGTCTAATAAGGAAATATACTGTAAGCAGAAAAATGGATAAGACTTCAAGAAGAATGAAATAAAATAAATCTTGGAGTTGCTAAAAAAACAGGTAAATTCAATGGAACAACTCTTGCAAAAAATCAATAAAAAATGGTCCTACGAAAATTAAAATATTGATAGACATATCATTTAAGGGGTTATACACACTAAGAAATTTCAAAAAATCGATTTTTTTTGCATTTTCGGAATGCACATATATTTGAGTATATTCTCTGAAAATTTGAAGTAAATCCGATAAATATTTTCGGATATACACCTGAATTTGTAAAAAAATTTTAACTATGTGTAAACTACTTCCGAAACTTCAAACGCGTTTATCTCAAAACGGTGTTTTCATAGTCAGTGATCTCGATATCTCAGAAATGGCTGAATCGATCGGTCTCAAATTTTCACACAATCTTCTTAAATATATTCCTCAGGTATTGAACGAAGGAATAAGGTTTACAAAAATTATTACTATTTTTTTTAAACAATTTGGAGCGAAAATTTTAGTAAAAAACGAAAAATTTTTTTCAAGTAGACGCCATTTTGTCAAAAATGAAAATTTTTATTATTCCTTCGTTCAATACCTGCATTAATCTATCCTTTAAAAGAATTGACCATATTTTTTGATTTCAAATAATCCAAACCGCCGATATGGAGATCACCGCCAAGCACCTTTTTTTGGAGGTCGTTCGGGACATCGTCTGCAGGAGCGGTGCACTTCAATATTTTTTTATGATCGACATGTTATTTTATTCTTGAAAGTAGGATCTATTCAAATAACCATAATTTGTAATTGCAAAATAAATACTGTTTCTAAAAAAAATTCCTAAAAAAACGTCGTTTTTGCGCCTCGCAAGTGCGTATAACCCCTTAATATAGTAAGATGTACTAAGATTTTTTACAAATATATTTATAAAAACTATTTGAATTTTTTGTGTAAATCTTAAGTATATAAAGCCTTTTTTGTCCCCCTGTCTTTTCTCCAAATTGTATTTTGAAAATCGTGACAGTATTAATCAATTTTCAATAACTGACTCGAGAAATTGTAAAATAAAAACAATTTATTAATAGCCTTTATTTATAATATTGTAATAATTCGAACAGAATGCAATAATAAAGAAGGACTCGTATCAATACTAGTACAAATAAGCCAGAATCTCGCGCCAGGTCGTTCGATAAGAAACATAGGAAACTGTACGCCGGGTTGGACGTGTTGAATATTAAACGAACGGTATTTTCGCTTATCATTCTCAAATGACAAAAAAAGAAGAGGTAATTTCCGACAACATTACAATCCGTTGGCTTAATATGTACAAACATTATGAACGTTTAGTGTGTATATTATCATTTAATTAACTACACTGTATTGTAAAAGAACTGAAAACGTATTCTCCGCTTTAAACGCAGAGCGAACAATATTCATTCCGGCTGTTCGACAATGACGAAGTGTAAGTTGACAGTTTTCACGCCTTTTTCATAGCGTCACGAAACAACAAGCACGTCCTTCACGTTTCCGGTCGAGAAATAACTGAACAAATAGATTGCGCACAGCTATAGACAACTATGGATAGAAATGACACTATTGTACTTGCGAACACGATTACCTTTACAGGTGATACAGGTACACATCTATTGTCTAATGTTGTGGCGAACGATACATGTTTATGTATTGAATAACTGTACACAGTGTCGTTTATTTTTCGAAACGTATATATTTTGATTAGTTCCGTTTCTTTTATTCTACACGGCATCCTTTATTATTTCAACTGGTGTGTCGAAATTCAAGTACCGGATATAGTCGCTGCATCAAATATTTCGTAGAATCGAGATAATATCTATTGAACGCGATTATTTACTGTTGAATGATTGCAAAAGTAATAGTTTTTTATCATATAGTTTAGAAACGAGTGGTTTGCGAATCTAATTAAGATTTTTAATTAGTATGCATTCGTTATCTTCTTTTTTTTAAAAAAATATGCATTCAAAGTAAACATAATATCGAATACACCAATGATGAAGAATTTTCATTTGAATGCTTTTAAAATGTCAAAATAATAAAAAGGGAGATTCAAAAACATTGTAGACGATTTTTTTTTAAAAAAATACTTTTTCGAATAAAATACAACTGAGTTTTTCCAAGTAAAATCATGAATTATAAGAGACAAATTACTGGAGTTTTTATAAGTCGTGGTTTTTTTGAAGCAAAAAATTGAAATTTTTAAAAATCGCTATAAGTGGATACTTTTTATTAAAAATCAATTAAGTAAGTAACAATAGTCGTATTCTATCAAAAATTACATTTATTAATGAGAAATACGATTTTTGTAGCTGGAAATCAATTTTTGATAATTTTCAATTTTTCATCGAAATTTAAAAAATCGATTGAGATTTTTTCATAGACAATTAATAATAAACTATGAACGAACTTTAATCGTTAAAATTTATTTGCTCTCAAAAATGAGATTTTAATCATCAAATTCATTATGAACGAACTTTGATTTTTCAATTAAAAATGAATCGTATAGATCCTAAGAAATATTGTATTTTCAGTGGACAATAATAAAAACTTGATTCTATATTGATAAAATGTAAATTATTACTATTCATTCGATTGAGACATAGATGAAATGGAATGAAGATAATTTATATTTTTTTCTAAAAAAAATTGTCTTACGTTAAAAAATGAAATTTTAATCATCGATTCGTAATATTTTATAGTCGATCTTTGATTTTAAACGAAAAAAACCAATTTTGGAAAATGTTGATTTTTCATGAAATTTTCCATACTATAGGTCGTGGTTTTTTTAAGGCAAAAAATTGAAAATTTTAAAAATCACTATAAGTCAATATTTTTTATTAAAAATCGATTAGACAAGTAAAAAATAATCGTATTCCATCAAAAATTACATTTATTATCTAAAAATATAATTTTTATAGCCAAAAATCGATTTTACTTAATTTTCATTTTTTTCATCAAAATTTAAAAAATCGAAAAAAAATATTTATCTTCATTATATCGTCGAATTTCCATTAAAAATTAATAGTATAGACCTAGGAAATATTGTATTTTCAATAAACAATTGTAGAAACTGGATTCTATATTGGTAAAATGAAAATTGTTAATCATCACTCGATTGAGACATAAATGACATGGAATGAGCATAATTTACAGTTTTTTCTAAAAAAAATTCGTCTTACGTTCAAAAATGGAATTTTAATCATTGATTCGTAATATTTTATAGTCAATCTTGAATTTTAAATGAAAAAAAACGATTTTGGAAAATGTTGATTTTTCGTGAAATTTTCCATACTATAGGTCGTGGTTTTTTTCAAGCAAAAAATTGAAAATTTTAAAAATCATTATAAGTCGATATTTTTTATTAAAAATCGATTTAGCACGAAAAAATTAATCGTATTCCAGCAAAAATTATATTCATTAATGAGAAATTCGATTTTTGTAGCAGGAAATCAATTTTTGATAATTTTCATTTTTTCATCGAAATTCAAAAAATCGAAAAAAAATATTAATCTACACTATATCATCGAATTTTAATTAAAAATGAATCACATAGATCCTAGGAAATATTTTTAATGAATAATATATATATATATATATATATATATATATATATATATATATATATATATTAAAATATAAATGATATCTACTGTAACAAATATCTACATTATTTATTTCAATAATAAAGTAATCTTGAATTGCCTACATACACTACTATATAGGGTATGTTTATATATATATATATATATATATATATATATATATATATATATATATATATATATATATATATATATATATATATATATATATATATACATGTACCCACATACATTCACGTTACAATAAAGACTGAACAAGTTAAATGTAACTGATATGGATAAATTCCCTTGGACTTTTACGTTTTCTTCAGAGCGTATATTGAAACAGTATTGGTTATAGAACTTTATGTGCAAGATTAAGACCTGAAAGACACACAGTTTCGCATACAGAATTGAATAAATGCTTCTGCATCTGTACAATGCAAGTCGAAAGTTTCGAAATATATAAAACTTTGTTCGGGATATAAAAACCCGTCACAAAATACATAAAATAAATCATAAGTTCTTAGTACTTTTATTTTCTTGGTCTAATTTGTTCATTTGTTGAGTGTTATCCATTTATAAAACCGTCACAAATTCAACTTTATACGTATTTTATGGTTGGTTACTGTTCTAAGCTTCGGTTTGTAGTCTATGTACATAACTGAAAATAACGTATAGTGTTTCTAATTTATATGTGAGTATGTAACAATGTAATAAGAGATATGTGTACTCGAAATAATAACATGAATTAGTCATAATAAATGATATTTTATGACAATTACTAAGTTACACTTAAATTACTAAGTTTTATTTATTTAAAATTAAAAAAGTTTAAAAACACATCTCATTTAATAACTAATTATAAAAGGAAAAATTAAGTTTTTTAAAATTAAATTAAGAAACTACAATAAGTTAGTTAAAATTCATTTTTTTATAAAAATATTTAGGTTTGAAATGTGATTAATTCAAATAATTTCATAATATCGCTTTCTTTTTCAATAAAGCTACAAAAATCAAATTTAATTTAATCAAAATTTGTTGCTAAATTACAACCCCTATTTTCACAGACCTTGCAGTCTCAAGCAAGCGTATCATTATTATTTTATCTAATTTAGCATAACAGTAGATCTATTAATCGGTTAAAAAAATAATAAAAAAATTAAATATTCATCCGTCAATTAAAATGCTACAGTCAATTTACTTTTACTGCATGTTATAAAAAACTGCGATCAGTTCAACATTTTATACACTAAATATAAATAAAAATTATAAAAATCATGAATATTATTCGTTTGTCCATTAAATCATTTCAAGTTAAAAAATATATAAATTTCAATGCGGTAATATTTATAAATAAAACTCTGAATTATAAATGATATATATGTCCTTGTACATAAATATTTTGTACATTTAATAATGATATAATTTTAAAAATTCAATGGGGAATATATTAAAAAGTAAATTAGCTATGGGTAGCTATCGCGTATGTATATATATATATATATATATATATATATATATATATATATATATATATATATAATCTGAATTATACTTGGATAGATACGCACATTTTGAAATTCAAAATAATCCAATGACCAAATACCGTTTGCGAATGACGCAAATTCAAGTACATAATTGTGTTCATCGAATAAAACGTACACAGTACGTTAACTGACTAATTTACTATAATAACTATGTTGAAAGAGTACCCCTAAAATTTACCTAACCATTTTCGCAACTCATACATGCAGATAAATCATCTATCCCTGTTCTGTCGTCCGATTTTAAACAGGCTACGGTCTACTCAATCGATAGAATAAAGTTCGTACTTGAAAGATTCAACATGTTTCAGTATTCCCAACACATTCCCGAATGATATATTAA
Organism: Neoneuromus ignobilis; assembly: GCA_029203775.1. Classification (NCBI taxonomy): domain Eukaryota; kingdom Metazoa; phylum Arthropoda; class Insecta; order Megaloptera; family Corydalidae; genus Neoneuromus; species Neoneuromus ignobilis. The sequence continues at coordinate 19,814,371 of CP092095.1, forward strand.
TGTCATTTGAAATAATATCTTAACGCCGTGATTAAGTAGTCTCGGGAGGACGAAACGAAATTGGGTCTGTGAACAATAAGACAACCCAATACTGATTTTATTACACGTTATTATTTAGTTTTTAAAATGATTTATATATATATATATAATATATTTTAATATTTTTTTATCATTTTAAATATTATATTAATCAACTCATATATAACAATTGTACATATTTATTAATATGAAATTAATTCAGTGTGGAAAACTTGTTCAAGCAAACTGAAAAAAGAACGATTAAGAAATCAGATTAAATGATATTTTAATCTGATCGGTGATTAATAAAGTAATTTTTTTTACAATTTCAAAAACATTT
>CP092095.1:19819728-19914728 GCA_029203775.1 Neoneuromus ignobilis
TGCAGATATTTAAACACATATTTAAAATCATATATTTTATAAAACACAAAAAAAACTCATTATCAAGTAAGTACATATGTTAATATATTGATTTAATAAACTGATTAAAATGAATGAAAATAACAAACTGAATTAATATGAAGATAATGATACAGAAAAAACGAATGACATTTTTTTTAAGAAAACTATATTTATTTTGATTAATGATTCGAATGTAACTTATAAATAATCTCATATATTTTAATAATTTTTTTTTCAACTGCATACTTCATTTATAATATTAAATCGTATATCAGTTAACTTGTTCAATTATATATACATATACACACACAAACTTTTCCTGTATAATAATTTTTATTAATAAGCTGATAATATAAACTTTAAAAAATTGAATCGAAAGAAAATATGTATAATTTTACATTAATCTTTAAATGCATTTTTTATATTAATTGTTACAAGAATATTTGTTTCACTTGTAATAAATTGACATAAATATACAATCCAATCTTCGTTATTATTATTTTTTAAGTCATTGAGACTTGATAAACACTATTCATGTGATTCAAAAGTGTATATCATATTTTTTTAAAAAAAATAATTTAACAAGTTTTTTATTGAAAAAAGGTCGTAAGTACAAAATAAACCATAAAAAATTAAGACAAAAAAATTATATAATATTTAACACTGTTAACAAATGAACAAATTATGTATATCACTGTTCGTGTAAAAAAAATATTGTTGCGTGAGATTCTTTTTATAGATCATTTCACACAAGCTAAAAATCATTGCATTAGAATAACGAATTTGATTAAAAAAAGGTATCAGTTTAACATTCACTACTTGCAATTTTTTACTATTAAAAACATATAAAGAACTAAATTTATTTTAACAATCTAAAATAATAACGAAACACGAAAATGAGACTATTTAAATATATTTTATTACCTTTCACTCTCTATACGCACTAAACTAGTCTTCATCGTCCACCGATTTTATTAATGATCATAAAAACCAAACTTCTCAAAACGGAGACATTTATAGTACGATTTTATTTATCCGTTTTATTCGTTATTATTTACTATGCAATAAAAACAACAGATATATATGGAATCATTCATTGAATACAGTCTAATTTATGTACAGGTAGATATTGGAATAAATAACCTTTAGAACTTTCATCGGACATGTAAAATTCAGGTCAATAACAATGTCTTTTTATGGAATATTAAAATAAGTACGACATTAAAACATGATTTTAAATTGAAATTACAAGACCAAATTGATTTTATTCGGCATGGATGTATATATTTCAGATTCAAACTATTATAATATGCAGATTACACGAGTTCTTTTTTAAAATAAAGTTATGACACTAATATTAGTTGACAATATTATATATATATATATATATATATATATATATATATATATACATACACACACACACATTTCAATCGAATATTTCAAACTTGAAATTTTTGCTGTACCTATTACTTGAACTGTCCCGGGCAAAATCTCAAACTATTTACCGTTACGATGATTATTATTGGACCAATGCCAAAATTTTTCGCAAGATTCAATTTCAAGTATAAATTTGTTACCTGGCGTGTCTTCTCGGTGCCATTTTAAACATTAGTATTTGTCTATTTTATCTTTACATAATTTACATGTGCATGTGTATGTGTGTTCATCATGTATGTATATAAAATGTATACAGATTGTAATGTATAAATTGAATAATCAATCAATTAATCACTATATAAACGATATTACTGATAATCAATAAATACAATTATCGATTGAATTTTAAATATATATATTTACATAAATAAAAATCACATATCAAACTTATATATTTTATCAAATTATTTAACATTGGTTAAAATATTATAAATTAATTATAAAATATTGTGTTCTTTATATTAAAAAACAGATATGCAATTGAAATTTAGAACTCGAGATCAACAATAATAAGTTATTCAAGAAATCTTGTATTCAATGTGTAGATTTATGATTTTTTTTAATTTCTAAATCCAAACGATTATTTTTTATCGATATAAAAAAATTGGTACAAACTAGCACCACAGAAAATACCAGAATTTTTAACATACTTTGGATGCATAAAATACTCTATTGGATTTCTTATACCTTTTTTTAACGATTGTCACAAGTGACTTTTTGTACATATATTTAAATATGTATCAACAAGTCTAATATTCCTTAATTTTTTCAAGACTAGTATAATATTTTTTTGGAATATTTTGTACAAGTTCTTAAAACATTTAATTATAATTTAATATTTGATATAAAAAAATATTACCATTTAATTCTCTTTTATAAATATATTTCGTTTTTTTTTCATTTTAATTTACCTACAATTTTTAAGCTAACAACTTACTTTAAAAAAGATTTACATATTTATTATATATAATATATGAATTTATTACATATTTAATACATAGAATATACTAATTAGTAGGTTTAAAAATGGGTGATGTGTAATCTTTACTGAGAATTTATGTTCTATCTGTATGTATGTATATAAATATATATATATATATATATATATATATATATATATATATATATCAACTTATATCAACTTAATATTAAACGAAAGCCTCATTGTGTTAGTACGTAATAATCATACTCAACAGACTAACCAAATGAGTTAATATAATATTATACATATGTAGATGCATATAAACACAATATCTCAAATTATTCTGATCAAATACTATACATATAATTAAAACAAAGGAGTTAATTAATTTATTAAATAAGCTATAATTAATGTCTATTTTTAACTAATTAGATTTAAGCAAATATTTACAATTTACCACTCATAATTAGGAAAAAAAATTAATATAAGGTATGTATGTATGTTTATATATATATATATATATATATATATATATATATATATATATATATATATATACATGCATGAATGTATATCAAAATACATTGGGTTTGAAATCAAGGCATTATAAAGTAAAATTCACATAATTTAATAGTGAAAAGTTATGAAAACTCACTAGTTTGAGTAAAATACTTTACTTACAGACTAATTTACATAAAACTCATTATAAAATTAAAATGTTGCTACTATAGCAATGAAATTCTGTAACTAGGACACGAACTTGCTGATTCAAAAATGATTAAATAAACATGAAACACTTTTTTTATAATTTTGTATTACTCAAATAATCAATCTATAATTAAGTTTTCGATTTTTAATTAAAAAATAAAGTCTATATCGAATGCACACCTCTCTCTCTCTCTCTCTCTCTTTATATATATATATATATATATATATATATATATATATATATATATATATATATATATATATATATATTAATTTCAAATTTAATTCTCAATGTACGATTATTTCCAATAAAAAAAATGAAAAATCATTATTTGATCTACCCACGTCGGATATCCTATAAAAGCTTTAAAAATGTAAATTAAAGTTAGAAGTCTCCATATATTTTACAAACTCTTCTATCCAAACTGTTCTATTATGAAATTTCTATTAAACACAAAATGAACAGCCTTTCTCTGAATAGTCTTTCTAGTTGGTGGAAATAAAAGTATTGAAATAATTTCGATTTATAACTGTATAGAAATTTGATTCGATATTTTTGACAAATAAGATTTGAACTAAAGAATAATTAAGTTTTTGGTAAAAGGATTTCCTGTAGTTAATTTATAAAACAGTTATAAAAAATGATTAGGTATATAATTAATGCTATGATTTTACTGTTTAAACAACCTTTTAAATTCGAAAATAAATCAATAAAATTTATAGACATTTTTAGTAAAATAAAATAAACATAAGTTAATATCTTTTTTTAAAAAAGTAAAATTACAAATATAATACACTTACATTTATACAAATAGATCTGTACTTTAAATATTGAAAAAAAAATCGTGCAACACAAACAAAATAAATACTAATTTGTTTATAATTTATTTTATCTGTCATTCACTGAGTCACTGATTATTTACCATACCAGGAATGCAACCGGTCAAATAATGAGAACACAACTGATATGTGGTTCCTCGCGTTACTTATTCTTTACATATAGTAATATTTCTAAGTAATAAAATAGATATGAATAAAATGTAATACATGATAATTTTTAAACAGCTAAACTTATCGATTTAATAACAAATAAGATAACAATATGATTAAACTACATAAGAAATTTACATTAAAAAATATTACATTTCCTATTTGACCAAACATTTATAAACACAGTTTCATGTGTGTGTGTATAAATGTATATGTGTGTGTATGTATGTATGTATGTATGTATGTATGTATGTATATATATATATATATATGTGTGTGTGTGTGTGTGTGTGTGTGTATGTGTATGTGTATGTATATATATGTATATGTGTATGTATATATATATATATATATATATATATATGTATGTATGTATGTATATATATATATATATATATGTATATATGTATATACAAAAAAAAAATGTGACAGTTGTAAACTAAAAAACTTGTCAAGTCAAGTAGTTAATTTAGAAACTATTAAAAGAGTATTAAGGAACCAAAAAATACAATACTCTATTTTACAAAAAAAGAAATATGTTAATGCATCAAACAAAAAGAATCGAATAGAAATTCTTATAAAGGAATAGGGAAATAAGTCCTATTGATTTCTAGAAGAATGTCATTTCACAGACAAGAGCAAATACAACACTGAGTTGTAATGGAAGTCGATTCAAATCATTTAATGACAACAGTAAAGTAAGTGTGTGTGTGGAGGAAGATTTCATAGTATAAGACTGTATGAACTATTGTCAAGTACGAAATTGAATATTTATAAATAAATGTTCTTATTGTTTTTTTTTTTAAAAAAAAAACAACCAACAAACAAGTATAATTAAAATGGGAATCAAAAATAAATTTATTTCCTACCAGGGACAATGACCCAAAGTATAAAGTTTACGTTGCAAAGCAATAGCTATTATACAATCATCTGAAAGTTTTGAAGACACTTCTTCAATCTTTAAAAATCAATGTAATTGAGAATTTAAGGATGAAGTAAAAATAAAGACCAGGAAGTATTCAGTTAGTAAGATATAATTCATTGCTAAATTGAAAGAAAAACTGAGAAACACTGAACATTCTTTTACAGAAAAATTAGTAAATTCAATGCTAAAAATATTCTTTGATGTCACTAACCACATTGGATATAATTCAAAAGAATATCGACAGTAAAATAAAAGCACATATTATAGAAATGATTTTATGATACAAAGTTGAATTTTTTTATTATTTATATTTTCCTTTTAAACATCGTTGTTTCTATTTTTTACAACTACTAAATCATCATAATTTTATGTATGAAAAGAACTGACTAATCTTTGAATACGATGTGTTTTTAAATGTCTTTTTTTATTTCAAATATTTCATACCAATAATTATTTGAATGATTGTATATACATAATGTATGTTATATCCTGTTATAAATTTCAAAAATACATTTTTATATTGAACTTTTTTTACAAACTACAATAATAAATAAAACATTTCAATTAAATATTCAATTCGATTGCTAACTAAATTAGAATACAATCAACATATAAACAATAAATATTCAAATTCAATATACAATTGAAAATATGACAGTTGTATTTATATACAAACTATAGAAAATATTGTATGTGTGATTTACAACTCTTGTGAAATACACAATTCTTTATTACATCTCATTTATTTTCTTGTATCGACAAATAAGATTTTTTTTAAAAAAAAAATAACTATCACAAGGAAATACAAAACACATCTGTCACATTTTTAATCACTTAAGAAATTAATTGCTAAATTTATATATAACATTTTTATATTTTAAACGCAGTCAATGTTCAGCGAAGAAAGCGAATTTGAATAAAAATCACATTAAGGCGAATTATATCAATGACATTTAAGACAATTAATTAATGCCTAAAGCATATCAAACAAGTCTGAAATTGATTTATTTATTTCTTATGATAAAAAGACGCTCCTTTTTACGAATTATAGATCAATACTTCTACAAATAATACAGTTGTATAATAAATATCAAACAAATCCGTTAACAAATTTCAATTTAAATAAATTAATTACTGATGTATTGCTATTTCATAAAATTAAATATCTTATAGTAAATTTAGCAATATTTCTAGGCAACGTTCGCAAATTTTACCCAAGAATTATTATTATTACTACTACAGAAGATATGCAAATCCCAAAACTATGTATCCAAATGTATTTTAAAATGATTTAATATATATAAGTACATTGCTATGAGTATATAATTTATTTTATTAATGATATTTACTTAATAATTATCTGTTTAAATACATTACTTTTCCATCTTATGTAAAAAATAATGGTACATTCTGACGAATTCATAAAATTATAACGCGATTAGTCATTTTCTTGAAAATGATTACAGAAAAAAAATATATATGAACAAATAATGCAAACGATGGTTAATTATGTATTGTCATGTAAAACCACTTGTATATAAAAAAGATATTTCTTTTTATTTGCAACACTGATTCAAGGTTACTTTTAGGTTTCACTGTTTCACCGGACTTCAATTGTACTTTTAAAATACCTGCTATTGTATACATAAATGTAATTTTCAAATATATACACAATTTTATATTGTTAGCATAACCTGTTCTAATTCTTCGACAAGTCTCTTTATCTCTAAAACAATTTTTTTTTCAATGAAATGTTCAAAAGATATCAGTATTTTTTAATTTAACTTATTAATTATTGTGTTGATAACTGAATCATTTATAAATAATTATCAAGGTTTTAAATGACGATTGATCTATTTAAAATGAACCAAAATATAAACTAGCATGCCAGATATATTTTTAGTTATTCAACAAAAAGATGAAACTCATTAGCTTAGTAAATGATCTTATTATCCAATGGATAACAACATTACATCATTTTATATTATATAAAATATTAAAAAAACTAGTTCCTAGCAGTTTATTGTTAAAACCGCAACAATATATACATTAAGAATTTTATTCTTTTCATGTTGATTTTTATATTGATTACTTTTTTATACGTCACTACTAATTTTCTGAAAATTGCACCTTTCATTAATTTATATATATATATATATATATATATATATATATATATATATATATATATATATATATAGAAAGAACAATGAGACGTTAAACACAATCAAGATTTTATGATGGTCAAAGTTATTTTTTAAAACAATGGTCAATTATAGTACAACCATACATGTATCGACAAATATGTGGTTGTATGGAATAAGATTTCATTTACATAAAAATTTAGGAATTTATCACACTGTTCTAGTTTCTTGTTTATGATTAGTTATGTTGATTTGAGTATAGCACAATGTCAATAATAATTAACTGAAATGTGTCCATTTTTAATAATAAGATAATAAAGATTTGGAGATAATTAATAAATACAGATAAAAACTGTTTTTATTTAGTTTCGATTTGATTAAAAATTGTTTTTTTTTGTAACATTTATATATTTTATTGATAATTGTATTATAGAAGAATTTTGACAATTATTATTAGAATATACATTTTGATAATGATTGCTATTGAAATGTACATTAACAAGTAAATAAATAGTATATAATTAATGAACATTTATAAACTCTTGTTGTATAGAATGACTATTTTGTTAGAAAGAAAATTTGTCAATGTGATATAAAAAGCATACATTTTCACAATTATTAAATTTAAACCCTGTTAAAGACTTATAGTTTGGATAAAGAATATAGATTAAACATATATATATTTTCTAATAAATTAAAAATAACTCAGTTTATAAGAACTAGACCATTTGTCACAATTAGTTTAGTGTAAAAAAATTATAACATCTGATTAAATAAATAAAATCAGGGAATTAGTCAAAAAGTAGTAGAAGTGTATAGATAATGGTAGAATGATTTGAAAATTAAGTTTATATTATTAATTTTGTAAAAAATATCTAATCTATACATTTAATATATTTATATCTTAATATAAAATCAAAAAAGTGAACAATATTATTATTAAACACATTTATAAAATCTCATGTTACTGAAATAAGTTATTTTTTTGTAAAAAATCAAGTATTCTTAATAATGATAAATAAGTTTAATTAATGAATGTCTTAGGCATTTTTTTAAATATTAGAAAGTTTAATAAAAATTATATTTAATAAAGTTGAAACATGCTCTGCTAATTATTATAATTTATATATATATATATATATACACGCATACAAAAACAGGCAAAAAAAAATCTGTAATTAATCCTACAAGAGAAAGTCAAAACTTCACACGTAAAAATTGAACATTGACAGTATTTCAAACTTCATGAAGTATACATTGATGTGCTAGTATATTGAAAAATGGTACTTGAACGAATTTCACACGGCCATTAATTGCTAGTATATTATTTAATCAACACCTGGTCCATCAAGTACACTTCATACGGTCGGAAAATTATCAAACTGTTAAAACACTCAGTGGAATTGATCGTAATTTTAGGTCACTGATGAAATTCTAAAATTGAAACGAATACATATTTATGTTAAAAATTGAAACAAGTTATTTTTAGTACTATTTATGTGGATATATTTTTTGAAACTCATAAATTAGAATTGAATATTTTATTCGTTTTTTATATTCTGATGTAATCAATCGATTTTAAATATTTATTGATTTCAAATATCGCCGCAAACATACAAATTAGGATCAAAAAATAAATCACTACTATGTAAATAAGAACGGATTGCAATAATTGACAAAATCCGGTAATTTTTATACACCAAAATATGTAAATAGAACGACCGTCGTGAGATACTACCCAGTTGGTTAATTCTGTATTAAGTTCACACATATTGGATGTATACACATGTGAATATACTATATAATATCATTCGTAATCTTCACATGCATCCGTTCATTTCTGCGATACGTAACAAATTTTCCCTCGTGTACAAAATTCTCAACTCATGACACAAGGATATACAAAACTTAATGGATGTAACATGATTTCACAAATTAGCACTTAGATTGGAACATTTTTCAAGACCCCGATGGCGTCGTTTTGAGTTGTCGACTAGAGGAATTCTACGACACCCTTTTTTGATCAGTGACTATTCATGCATACGGAAGTAAATTTCTAATTTATTTTCTGTTTACATAAATAGAATACTTGCAATTTTTGATAGACAAATTTTTAAAATGCTGAACAATATTTTTATAACTTTCATATTTATTAGTAGTTCATTTTATTTATTTTTTTATTATGATTTAATATCAGAAATAATTTCGAGTATTATCAATACGATTGGAATAAATTCATTTATTCTGATGTAATTAGCATGTACAAAAAAAAAACATGACAGAAATATAATTACACTTTTAGTTATTTTGTTCAATTCAAAACGTAATTAAAATCACATTTTTGTACATATAAGATTATTTATTTTTATTACCACGTTTCGTGCTGTGTGGATCACATACGACTCTCCATTCAGGCTTATTTAATCTATTTTTTATTAAATGTTATATTATTATTACACTTTTCATAATATCATTAATTTATGCATAAATGTATTATGCAGTTATTACATCTTGTCTCTAGTGTTTCATGTAGCATTAGAGACCAAAGATGGAACGAACTACGAATTAATGTTTTTTTATTCCTCAATAAATATAATTATTTCTCGAATGTAATGAAATCATTAGATTTGGCAATAAGGATTTTATACTATCAATGAACAAAAAATTGCTGAAAATCAATCCAATAGATTGTGATAAAAAAACAAACAAATTAAAAGCATTATACAATTAATACTTATCAATAATATCAGAGTAAAGTAATTAAATTATATTTATCAAACATAAGAATTAAAGACAATTCTATAATTTACGAATAATTAACTATGAGATTCCTAAAAAAACACAGACTACATGTCACACAAATCTTTAATTACATCTTTTGACATTTTCCAAGATTCTGTATATTTATTTTTGATAAGGGATGTTGTATCAATTTAAGTGAATGTAAAATAAATGAATATAAATATATATATATATATATATATATATATATATATATATATATATATATATATATATATTAACAATAATTACATAAGTCGAAAAATATCCAATTTTACAGTCAAAAATAATCCAAAATAATTTATGAAGACAAATAAATTCTAAATCAATTATTTTGATATAAAATGATACAAATACATTAAATTTATAATATAAAATGATATAAATACATTAATTAATAAATTAAACCATCAACAATATTTTAATTTTGATATAAAAATAATAACAAAATTATTATCAGAATAATTTAATTATTTTATCTCAATATCACACAATTTATACATTTTTTCAAATGTAGATTTAAACATTTACTATATCTTTATTATAAAATATGTTTAAACAGATATCAATATTTATATATATATATATATATCTTTAAAAGCTTTGATTCGATATATAACTACTAAAAATAAATTGTGGAAATATTAACATCACTTAACAATGCTCATTTTTGTAACTTTACAAACATTATTTTTATTGGATATTAAGCAAGAATTAATAGTTTCTACTAATTAATGTACTAAATAATTAAACACTAAAAAATAAACTATTTTAATTAGTAAATATCATATATATATATATATATATATATATATATATATATATATATATATATATATATATATATATATATATATATGATATATTATTGTAGGTATATGTATATATTATTGTAACATGTGTAACAATGATTACTAAATATACTGAACATATAAATTATATTAAACTTGTAACATAAAATTAAATATTTATTGATTTCAAATATATATATATATATATATATATATATATATATATATATATATATATATATATATATATATATATATATATATATATATATATATATATATATATAAGTACACTTAGTTAAACATAGATAAGATTTACAGAGACATACATGTATTGTTGCGATATGAAGAATAAATTGCAACAATGATCATATAATATATTGAACACATAAATTATATTAAACCCAACACCATATATAAATATATAAGATGGGCATATTATATTTCCACAACCAGATATTGTTTATATATTGCATATTTACCGGTACATTATTTCCAATGATTCAGTTCACTTGAAATATTCGTAATAAAAACACTGAGAAACATGGATGGCGTAAATAATAAAATTAGTAATATTTATCAATCGAACGATGAACCAAAAACGTAAGTCACTCTTTACTAACACTTGAAATCAAACCGAACAACAAATAAAAAAAAAACTAGCAACTTGCTTGTCAGTTAGCACATTGTTGAAGAAACGTGATTTTAAATTACACTTTTAGTAAGAAAAAGTAAACAAATCACTTTCCGTTTTATGTTAATTCATTAATGAATTATATTACTATACCACGAGGTTAAATATAATTACGTTTATTTATTGAAGAGCGTAAGTTATCGACGATGATTATGTTATACGATATGTACTCGTTAGTGATTATTGCAACAAATATGAAATACTGTATTGTTAATATAAAATACAATATATATTTGAGATAAGGACGCATACATACGACGAACAGATGCCACGGGCCACTACTGACTAGAGGTTTTGTGAAACAGTCGTATAGAGCGTGGTAGATGCGTATTCGACAGGAGGGAGAAGTACCAGGTCCCCAATGAGAGAATTGTTATGAAAAGTGCAACGCACATGTTCTTTTTCGGTTCAGTTTTATCGAACCAGATCACGCATCGATAAATATTCATCACTGGTCTAAGAGATGTGTTGAAGAACAGGAGTGTGCAAACTTTTACCATCAGCAATAGAAAAACTAGTATGGCTTTCTCGAAAAAAATAAACGATTCTTATCGTTACACTATTGTTATATTCATTATTAATACATGTCCAGTTTAATCAGATGGTAAAAATTTGATAAAATCAGATGGTAAATATTTTTGCTAACAACCATTTTAATACAGTTAATGTAAAATCTACATATATAAACCTGAAATAAATTTAAAAAAAAATATTAAACATCCATTGAACACACAAATTTATTTTCACTTTTAAAAGATTTTTAAAATATTTGTTACTTTTATTACAAAAGTCAATACACAAAATGAGTGCACGATTTAAAAAGATAAATTATAAAAAAATTATAAATTAATATTTACAATGACTCAGAGTGTAAATGGCAGTTACTAAAAACATTTTTATAGAAAATTGATGTAAAACAAAGTTTTTACACAAATAAATCATAATTGTTTCTCTGTTTTCATTTGAAACTTATAACATTAAATGATACATTTTATGCCGTTTTTTTCAAAATGTATTTAATTTCAAATAATGTACAATTATTACATTATGTAAAGAAATCGTAGGTAAAATTTAAATATTAAAAAAAGATATTTACGTTGATTTATGTAAATTTGGGATGGATTTAAAAGCATATTTACCAAGTGTGTTAATATATTACAATTTCTTAAGTATATATATATATATATATATATATATATATATATATATATATATATATATTATGAATATATATATATATATATATATATATATTATATATATATATATATATATATATATATATATATATATATATATATATATATATATATATATATATATATATATATTCAAACTTATGTATATATAATATGGAATAATAATTTGCTACCTACGTTCTTTTTAAAGATTTTTACTTTATTGCGAATGAAAAAACATGTTTTGAAATTGATTAAAAATTTATATATACATATACACATATTTGCATGCATGTATGTATGTGTATATACATATACATGTAGGTATATTAAATGTACGGACGTTGTGAAAACAATAAGTAACTTCAATTATGAAAAATAATTAAATTGATTGACCTTGAACAATATTTGGTCACAATAATGTGATTTTTTTTACAACTATTGTTCAGAAAAAAAACAACTACTTCAGAATTGTCAAGATCAATTTTAATTAAGAAAATAAGTTAATTGCTCTGATATTGATACGTTAAATAATTAAATTAATCTTACTTAACATCTGGTGTAATATAGCAATTAATTTAATTACCTTTATATATATATATATATATATATATATATATATATATATATATATATACATATTAGCAGCATCAATATCTTTCTATCAATTATTAGATGAAGGTCTCTCCTATAACTTACACTTCCAAAGATTCAATGCCTTTTTTTCCCATGTCACATCGACTAATTTTCTCATGTATCTATTCATTATAAGGTTTATCATTGGGATTTTTCATTTCTGGATTCTCAATCAATAATTTCTATTACTCATCAGTAATCTTCTCTTTTTGAGATATAACCCGCCCATCACTATACATTTTTAACAGTAGTTAAAAATTCACACAGAAATATAAATAGAAGTTAAAACCACATGTATTTAAAACAGTTCATTAATACTGAAGAAAATTTATAGATGAAATGAATAGAAGAATAAAAATGGAATTGTGTGAATTTGAAAGAAATTATTATATTATAAAATGGATATTCCTTCGTGTTTGAAGAAAAAAGTTTTTTATCAATGCATCCTACTTGTTATTTCTTAAGGCAGTGAAGCATGGATGTTAAATGTTAAAATAATTTAGCTGTTCCAGGCAACACAAGCAGCATGAAAAGATGCATAATAAGAATAACTCATGAGATAAAAAGAAAAGTGTGGATTCGAAAAAAAGTTATAGACGTTAAAAGTAAAAAAAATAAAATGGAAATGGACCAATCATATAGCAAGAAGAAAACAATGATAAATATTACAAGATCGACAATGCACAAGAGAAATTACTGATTGGGAACTCAGAAATATAAAAAGGTACAAGAAAATTTCTATGAATAAATAAGATACACATACGAGAAAAAAGGCTGGAAAAAGGTTAGAAAGGCTGGAAGTACAAGGTTGGATGAAAACCATCATCCAATAGTGGATGGGAAAAAGTAGATGATGATGATGGCTATATATAGAAAGAGTGAGGAGAGAGAATATAGTTATTAAATATACAATTCACAAGAAAATTCGACGAGAGATAAAAAGAGTATATAAAAATAAATAATAAGTATTATTATTGTAATTATAAAAATATTGCTACTATTCATTCTTTATAGTTTGAGAAACGTATTCGTATGTTTATAAAAGAGTTACCAAACAGTAATCAATCAATGTACATATATCAATTTTTTCTACACTATTTTTTAAAACTAACTTTCTTTCAGTTTAATACAACACTCTTTTCAAAATTAATTAAAAATATATTCAAATATGGTTAACAAACTGATATTTCAAGAAAATAAATTAATATTGCGTTTTTTCCATTTCTGTGCATTTGGCGTTGTTTTTAATTAATTTAGTTAAAATCTTATCTAGTAATATCCAGTTACGCCGAGTTTGGTATTAATCCTGTTTTCAAATAACAGAATAAATGTTAAGTTTCAATATTGTTAACAATATTGGAACTTAATATTTATACTGTTAAACTCTAAAAACAGCATTCATTAAGATTTTAAATTAAAAAAGTTTGATAATTAAATAAAGTGAAAACTTTTCAACATATTTTAATTACAGTTATTGGTCAAATATGATTTAAAAAAATGTACATGTTTTAAATTTTGTATTAATATATAAACATGTACTATATATCATTTAAATCTATTTATATATAATAATATATACAAAAAATCGAAAGTATGTTCAAACATATATAAATAAAAATTTTTATAACATTATTTAATATGTAGTTCGTAATCTAAGACATAAACATTATAATTAAAGGTAGTATTTTTAAATTTAATACGATAGAATGAATCATGAAATGTCAAGAACGAAACTTTTTCAACATACGAAAATTATCACATTCTTAATGTAAGATGACATAGTTCATAAATATGGATTCGAATACATGATTCATTGATTAATAGTTCATTACATTCACGAATCGCTTTACGAAAACATGAAACAATATATCTTTTACAACAAGTAAAAAGAAATAGTCGAGAATATGTATGTACATACATTATGTCCATTAACAATGTTTAAAGTAAAATATGTTTTATAAAAACAAGGTTTACTTTACTAAATGACAATATATCTTATTTGATTATATAGCACTATGTAAAATAACAATTATAAAAAAATGGAAGTCGACAAAAATGCAAATTACAGATAAAAAAATGACATATTACATGCATGTACAAATGTGATAATGGAAAACATAAAAATGTTAGTTACTGATTTCATTTTCAATTTTACTTTTTAAAATTTAACACTACATATATATGAATATAAATCATATGGAAATATATGGATATAAACAAATAAAACCTTATTATTATATTTAAATGAATCTTTTCTATATTCTTAATCAAAAAGAATTAAATATCTAATTAAAATACACATATCAATTAAAAACATTATTCAATTAGATATTATAATTAATTCCTGTTTAATTTTATTATCTTGTTTATTAATGAAATAACTATTTCTAAAAGTTTGCATATCAATTACCTACTTCCTATATCCTTAGAATAAAAATGATAGGAAAAATCATTAACGTCCGAAAGCATAAATATATTTAAATAATTTCAATATGATAATTTTTATTTATTTTTAATTTTCGAAATTCATTCATTCATTCCTAAAAGCAATTGTCTTATCATAGCAACCAACTCCGTCTTTCCTCTACTGCTCTCTTCATTTCGTTGCAGTTTCCGAATCTCATTACTTGCTGGATTTCTCCGAAAGTTTCTCTTCTTAGTCTCCCCCTCCCTTTCATCCCATTGATTTTTCCTTCAAATAAATTTATTAGGAATTTGTCGTATCTATGTGTCTAATATGTAACTGAAAAAGTTTACATTTCTTATCCAAAGTGTTTTTGTGAGAGATATTTCTGCTTCTTTAATTTGTTTTAGTAATTTTGTAATTTTTATCTTATTTGTCCAAATAAACTATTGATCATTTTTCTCATACCTACAATTTGAAAGTCCTCAGACATTTTTGTTTTTGTTTAAGAATATCTATATATCGAATAAGAATTAAAAAAGGATTATAATAATTATATCATTATTCTTTTTTGATAATATTTCTATTTTTGTAATTTGCTGAGAAAAGTGTGATAAGTGAATGGGTTGTTATTTTTATTAACAAAATTTATTTTTGATAAATTGCGAAGTTTGGATCTTCATAAAAAAATACTTTCCATATGCAATGATGTAATAAAATGCAATACTCTGTGATAAATGCGCATCAGAGTATGAAATGAACAATGAATGATTATTAAACACTTTTAAAATATTATAGTGTTGAAGAGGGTGACTTGTATAGTACGTACCAAAAGTATCTGTACTTTAATTATACAGATATTATTAGTAGTGATGTCTTCAAATAAAGTAATATTTTTTTGTAATTGTTTTATTTATAATTATGTTCAATTTAATTAAAATTTGATGAGTAGGTCATTAGTTACGGTGCTAAACATGATAATTTTTTTAATATTTTTTTAAAAATCAGCATGGAACAAAGAACAAATATTAAATTTTGCATAACATTAAAGAAAACATTTATGGAAACAAAGATCAAAGATTATATTTTTTCAGAAAGAATGTATTTTGAATAACCAATAATAAAAATTATAAATATTTAAAAAAATGTTTTTTTTTTTGATCCAAGTTCGGATATTTTCGGGACAGATCGTGTATATTGTAAAAAAATTATAGTATATTATTTAAAATACATTCAGTTCTAATAATTTTTCATCTAAATGAAAGTTGAAAAAATAATCCATATTCGTGAATTTAATACAAATGAATTTTCACCCCCAACACCACAATAAATAATAGTGTTCAATAATTACTTATTGTTCACTTTGTTATTTAGAACAATAGTGGGCTAATACGTATTTCATACCATTTTTACGAAAAATCGTTGTGCACATACAACGCATGTTTTTTTTATTCAATTATAAAACACAATTTATAAAAACAAACACGACGTGTGTGTGTATTTTTTTTATATATATAATCAGCCAGAAACGTGTCGCCGCTTCCAACGTGTTGTCTTACCCAGTGCAGATCGCAAGTATCTCTTAAAAGCACCGACAGCCTGAGTACATCACATAACAACGCGCCATATCGTGACCTAGTCACAGGCACGTATTTCTCTTATCATATATTCGTGAACCAGTTATGTTTTATAAACTTATAAGCCGGTAAGTAATCGTATACTCCGATTAAAGCAACATTGGATAATTAATACTGTGTGGGGTTTTTAGTAAAAAGCATACTTATTTGTTACTCTCGCTTACTTTTATAATTACCTACAGAATATCAGTGTAGATCTTGGCGCCTATACAAACGTTTTATAGTCTGATCACAAGACAATTCTAGACATGTTGAATATATATGTGCTTTTTGTATATGCAACAACGATTTGCAATCTATAGATCACGATTTGAACATATGTTGCTACATTTTTAAAATTTAGAGTATTGTACAATACTGACAATATTAAATGTCATTGTTTATAATTTTTTTAATATAAAATTTTATTAAATCACTATTTTTTATTATTAATTTTTTAAATATAAATTAATTTATGAGAGAGTTATCTGAAGTAAATGATAATATAAGTTATTAATGTAAAAAAATAGTCATAATTACTTTAAAAAAATGAAAAACAATTTCGGTTTTATAAAATGGTTGTTATCAGACTACAATCGATTTCGACAACATGTGTCATCTTCAAATAGTTAATTAATACTATATATATCTTAAAGTAATTGACTGAATATAAATCAACCGCATTAACAATTAAAAATTTTTAACTAAAAAAAATAAGTTTATAAATATGTATATCTGATATACAAACACGTACATAGAATAAAAATTGATGTATATAAGTTCATATACTAAAACCAAAACTTTTATACTGAAATTTATTGAGAAAAAATTGTTTTTTTTTCATCCTACATTCTTTTTTATTCATATTAAAAATATACACTTTTTGAATAAAGATATAAAAGCTTTTTTTGAACAAAATTTTATAGAAAAGTCGAAAAAATATAATAAGATGAAACAAGTACAATATATAAATATTAAAACAGAATATATTGTGAGGTAGTGCCAGGTTTATAATTTTTTAAAATGTATTTTTAAAAAGATAACATCTGGGTGATAAAAGCATCTGCATGTATATATATAGTTAAGAATACATTTGCTTAGGACAACAAATTCGATGGGAGACGATATATATATATATATATATAAATATGTATGTATGTATGTATGTATAACTTTCAAATAAACACAGCAATAATTCACAGTAAATCATCTGTGAATATAATTGATCACACACGTGGAAATACACAAACATTTGGTATTCCATTCAATAGAAAGGAATATTTGGTTTATATATCTTAACCGAAAATAGAATTCAGTTATATGTGAGATATAAATTCGGCTATAAGCAATTAATGTCATCCACATCTACAAATCTATATAAATTAAACGTTTTCGCGACATAAAATTAATCGATGTTCTTATCCTAGATTTCATTGACCGTATAACCAATTTGATCGTACTGAACCTGTACAGCTTATCTTTAATTGTAATCCGATACTACTGTACAGAAAACCACATTTGAGCAGTAATATGATCTGTAATTCGCAAAAATTTCCGACCACTAACTGACTTATCATAATTTGTCACGTCATTACATTGAAACTAGTTATGGACAGACCTGGCTGACACTTTCTAATCAATTTTTTACGCCCTATTGTAATTTGTAGCATTTTATGCATATGTGTATGTATAGTTTCGTATTAGAGATATATTAAATGAAATCGTTTCATCGATACGACTTTTATTCAAATATCAATTAAGTGAATTATTTTTTCTGTTTTAATTTTAGAAACTAAGACATTAATTAAACATAAGAAAAAATACAAGTATTTAATATAAAATAATATAGTTTCAGTTTTAAGTGAAAGTTTAAAATCACTATTTAGACTAAAAATAATTAGATATTATATAAAGTAGAATATCAAGGTTATAAGAAAATAAAACAAATATTTAAAAATATCACTTCTTGTTTTCTAATTCACTTTCAAGATTACTATATTGTTTTTCTTTCGCTAATTGCTTTTGTATTTCACTACTGTATACATATATACACACACATACACATATATATATATATATATATATATATCATAAAAGGCTCAGGAAAAAACCATGTATAAATGAGATAGAAATAAAAAAAAATTCATAAGAATAGAATAAAAGATAAAGTCATTCAATCACTAGAAGTCTACACCTAGCAGTGGATAGAAAGAGGCTGATAATAGAAAATATTTTATTGTATGTATATACATACATACATACACACACACACACACACACACACATATATATATATATATATATATATATATATATATATATATATATGAGCTGGTTTTTTTGAAAGTGGTATAAGTCCATTTTTCCATATATTGAGATATTTAAGGGTTTGCATTTGAGTTAATTTAAAAATATTGGCCAACTTTAATCAATTCGAGTGATGTTCTTTACACTATATACCTTTTAAATTTTATTATGACATAATAATTACTAACATTATTTTACAAAATAAACGATTTTTTAGCTCCACATGGACTTATACCACTTTCAAAAATAACATATTACAAGAAGTAAAAACAAGAGCAAATTTAAGTCCATATTTTTATAGACATAAGCTTTACTGAAATGGATTTTTATGTAAAAAAGTAATAGTTAAAACGAAGACATTTAAATACACGAATAACTAAGTTTATTAAGAGTTTATTTCAGTTATATTAAAAATATAAAAATGAAAATTACTTCGTTAAGATCTTTAAATAAAAAAAAAAGATATTTTAAACTTAGTTTTCTTTTACACTTAGCATATTGAAATATTTATGGTAAATAGGTGATATATAAGGTAATAAACTTATCATATCGTTATATTTCTCTCTTGTTATGCTCTTTGAAGTTTTATAAAGCGGTAACATATTAATTTTTCTGAGGTTTTTTGGTCTTCCCTTTTTTCCAAATAAAAAAATTGTTTTAAATGGAGCATTTTCTTCCATACTAATTTTATAAAACATTTTGTGAGGTTCATTCCTTTTGAACCTCATCCAACATATTTTAAGCCAGTTTACAATTTCTCCGTCCGTATTTTTTTTCTGTTTGATATTGCCTCTTCTAGAGATTTGGTTGAGACAAAGTCTTCTCTTTTCATTTCATACAAAATGAAGCTGTTTTTTTTCGGCAAGCCTTTATTGCATCATAATAATCTGCTAATGAGCAGCGTGCACTGAAGTAGCAATAATCAATAATAATTCCAATAAGAAAGTTGTTTTCATTATAATTATTAGGAATGGACTTATTCCACTTTCAAAAGAAATATTTGTGTGATAGCATTGTACAGCAAAACTGTTTTTATTTATTTTATATCAAAATAGAACTCTATTGAAATTGTGATTGTAACTATAAAGAGAAGGTGTCTATAGGTCATTAAAATTACCGTTAACTTAGTTTTTTTAAAAAGTGGACTTATACCACTTTCAAAAAACCCCACTCATATATATATATATATATATATATATATATGTATATATAGTCTTTTATGTATATATTTCAATTAAAATAATTTTTGTTACAAACCTTCAAGTCAAATAACTAGTTAAGTGTTTTTCGAATAAAAAATAATATGGCCTGAAGATTAGATATGAACCCACGGTCCATTTGTCATCAATCTGACGTCTTGACTATAGAATCATGCAAATAAAACAAACACAATTTGAAAACAATCAATCATTTACAAATAATCTGAGTGTAATTTAAGTTTTGAACAAGTTGTTGAGAAATTGACTTAAGGCAAATCAAATATATCATTCGTTTTGAAATTAATTATATATTAGCAACACTTTATACATTGTTATATGTGAAGACTTGATATTTGATAAGATCTTGAAGAAAAACTCGAAAGGAATTTCAATTTCATTTTGTTGTTAAAACCGTTTATTGATTATTTGATTTTATTAGAAGTTAAATAAAAATCTTAAATATCTTCTATCTTATATAAAATCAAAATATAATGATAAAAAATGTATTGATTTAAATTTTGAAATTTTTAAAATTATTATTCCATTTAAATTTAAAGATCAAATACACACATTGTATTTTAACACTCGACAAAATTTTATTACAACGTTCTATTTCAAATAATTGATATAAAATAAGTGATGATTAAATAATATAAAATAAATTGTTATGTAATATATTTGATGTTTTGCACTACACGCACGTCAAAAGAACCTGTTATAACATTAATCAATTTCGATTTCAATAAATAATTAAAGGAATAGTTAAACGTGATTGATGAACGCGCCAACTGATGAATTATTTTTCATTAAGGGTCAGTTTGCGAATTACTCAACTCATTTCTAACTCTACTTTATGATTTGCAATTTGTACAACGGTCCCAAATAAATAAATTGTTGGTAAACTTTCGTCGGCCGATCTAATAATATTATTTATGTAGTGGTTTTGTGCAAATAAATTAGTTAGAACGGTTATAATAATAGATTCATATTCAATTGAATTTTATGATTAATTAAATTTTAATTAAACTTAAACTTGGATCAGAATAAAAAAATAAACTGAAATAATGAACAAAACAGAAAAATAATTATTTATAATAAAATTATTATAGTATGATTTAAACAATTAGTTATTATCGTTATTAATTACTAAAATATTGTTTTGTATTTAATACATACTTCAAATTAAATAGTTAAGTGAAATGATAAAATAACTTCCTTAGAAAAAAAGAAACGGAATTTGTTATTTATTTTTGCACAATTAAAGCATTTATGAAACATTTAATATGAACAAATTTTAAGTGAATAATGGCCTCTTATTTTTATAGAAGTAGCCGCAAGTTGGAAAATAAATTAAAAAATTATACAAAATAGTTTAGTAAAATTTATTTCCTCAGTAATGGCTTTTAAGCTCATATTAAAAAATAAAATAAAAATATTGGTTTTTATTGTAATCATTGTCAATTAAATTTTAATAACAACGGGCTTTAAATCTCATTACTACATTGTATTGTAATTAAAATTTTTAAACGTATGTTATATTCACCTATATTTAGTTAGATGTATATATAACATATTTTTTTATCAAAAATGTTAAGAATTGATTTTTTATAATTATATATATATATATTAGTTAAGTACAAAAATATTTCTCTTGTTTTTAACTACAACGTACTTCATTATTTTAGTAAGTCACGAAACAATTTCTGATTAATGTTTTTTTATAAAACTATTTTTTAGATGTTATCGCTCTTTATATATATATATATATTATATATATATATATATATATATATATATATATATATATTCTATTAATTACATAAAAAAAAATAATCGAATTGAAAGTTTCGAACAATTTCTTTAATAAAAACTTTTATTTTTTTAAAATTTCACGTACTAATTAATCACACGAAAATTATTTTTCTTTGCATAAAGATTTCAAAAAAGTTCACTTTATTACATTTTTGCTGTTTTTATTTTATTCAAGTGTGATAAAAATAATCTTATATCATGCAGATACTTGTGTTATTAGTTTTTTATTTAAATTAAAGTTAATTACTGATAATTAATAATAAAATTAAACACACATACACACACATAAGGAAATTTATATCGGAATGTACTGGAAAAGAAAGGCATTGTATGGGTCGAAGTTAAACATTTTGTGTGTGTATGAATAAACATGCGTTTATATGTTAATATAAACATGTATTATAGATGTCTGTTTTCGATAACGTTTTCTCCCTCTTCTGTTTTAATTACGAACGTCTTCAATGAAAAACATGAACATTTTTCGGCATGTCGCGTTTTATGAAATTGCATACACACTTGAAATCCCAATACATACTACCGATACGATGCTACGGCGAGAACATGACGTCACTGAACATGATGTCATGCGAAAACCCCACAACTTTTTGATAGCGTCAAGCAGTTTATGTGAAACGTAAAGGGAGGATAAATCGATTACGGTCCGGGTTGTGGCAAATGCAAGGTGCGTAGTAGGTTTCACAAAGGGTGCATTGCCTTACTTGAAGGAAGCGCTATCAGACGTTTCGGTTCATGCATTAAATTTTTGTGGTTTTTATCTTTGTCACCTTATACATACATATACACATGTACATATATACATATACTTACATATAGATATATATATATATATATATATATATATATATATATATATCAGTTTATAATTAATTCAAATAAATATAAATTTAATCATGTATTCAAGAAACTAAATCAACATATAAATAAAAATACGTTATTTATTTAAAACTATTTGTAGGTGTAAAAATACACTAACTCGAAGTTAAAGTCAGTTATAAGAAATGCATACTTCTTATTCAAGGCTTGGTTCTATTATATGCTTATAAAAATAACGTCGAAATAAAAGTAAGTCTAACATTTTCTAATATTTACTTTTGCCTTTAAAGTGTATTTGTATTTATTTTTAATATTTTATTTCATAGTAAATTTGGTAAAAAAATATATTAAAATTCTTTTGAGAATCAAATATTCAACCAATTCTGCTTTATATATTATACATGTTTTTTTATAATACAAATAAAAAAAAGTTTAATTTTTAAGATTTTTATAGGTTTAATTTTAGATTATTTAAGTCAAGATGTAAAAAAAATACAACGTATTATATATCCAATATACATCAAATATTGATTAAAGGAAAGTTTCTCATATGTGAAAAAAAAATTCATAATTACAGATAGAAAATCAATAGAAGAGTTTACAAAACTAGCAAAAAAAATCACAAATTATCTTAAAAACTATAAAAATACAATGAAGATAATAACTGTATCTAAATGTCGAATAATGGTTTAATAATAATAATTTATAAAATTATGGGTTGAAATAATATATATATATAATTATATTGTTGTCAATTTTATAGTGTATTTTAATATTAAAATATTATTAAATTAACTTATTAATTATTTTATTACAGATCTTACCAATCCGAAAAATGGTGTTAGAATTCTAATTATAGCCAGGAACTTACCTGAAACAATAAAAAAAATCAATACAGATTAAAAAAACATTTATTAATATTTAAGAAAATAGTACAATATTTTAAATCAAAACATCATTAACAAATTGTACATGCAATATTATATTTTTAATACATTTTACTTCTGTGATCAGTTTTTAATTATAAAATTAAAGAAGATGGATGTTTTGAACAGGTTAAGAGAAAAATAAAACAATATATTGACATAGTAAAAAATGATTAAATATCTATTATCACATTATACATTCATTAAGAATAAAATTTAGAAATAAACTTTGAGAAAGATGATAAGATAAATTAAAGGAGATATGAAGAAATGAAAAATGATGCAAAAAAAATATTTAAAAATGTAAATAGAAAGGTATAATAAATTCAAATAATAAATATATAGATTTATAATGTACTGGGATTTTCACTAAAATAATACATTTGTTATTGCACTATCTGTTTTAATGCTATGACAAATTCAATTTAACATAAATGAAACACTTAAATCAAACACACATCCCTAACACCACAAGTTTTATAAAAATATGTTCAATAATTAATTATTGTTACTTGTATTTGTTTAAAGATTTAGGTTTTTCGATACTCATTCAATCAACGATAAAATTGTTGATATTGATTTTTAATTTCATAAAATAAAAATATCTCCAATTCTACTATTTATTTTATATATAAAGACTATAATGATTCATTATGAAATGAAATGAAATTTATATTTTAGAATTTTTTATAACTCATATTATCTTCTCCTCTCCTCACTCCTATATATTATCATCTTTGTTTTCTGCAAGTTTGCAAGTCCATTTTTAATATCAAATTATTTGTATTCGGAAATATAACTTAATTCCCGTTATTTCCTTAGTAATGATGATAATGATCAATTTTTTATTCATATTTAACACAATTTAATTTTTAAACTATATTTGAATATAGCTTCAATGAAGAATAAATAAATAAAAATCTGATTTATAAAACCTTACCAAGACGTATTAATTGTAAAGCATATTATTCATAAAATTTTCAATTTTCATATAACATAAAACTTTATAACAATTCCAAATTAAGTCCACTATACCATTCGCTTTTAATAAAATACAAGTCGGTAACTTTATTAATATATATATATATATATATATATATATATATATATATATATATATATATTGAATAAAATATGCACATTTTCCAGCCAATTTCTGACGCATTAATTAAAATATGGTATTAAATAATATCAAAATGAGTGATTAATCCCTAAAAGTGGAATCTAATTAACTTCTGCTTTATATTATACAATAATTTATTATTATCGTAACATTTCATGTAATCTGTTAGAATTTATGCTTGAAACTAATGAATTCGTGTTTTATTTAATATTAACGTTGTTATTTTACTGTGTCGTAAATCTACGTTATGTATATTTCTTATTTCATTATTTATTTGTTAAATGTAATCTATAAATGAATCAGATCAGTAACGAATTTGTACAAAAATTAATGTGTATTTTTTTAAGAAATAAAAAATTAATATACACACATATAAGATTCAAATGAAACTAAAGGATATAAATCGGGATTGATGGTTATATCTTTCAGTCTCATTTAGGCTGTCCTATATATAATTAACACCAATTTAATGTATATTCCAAGTAGAATTGTTTTCGAATATCATTTTTTTGCTTTGAAAATAATTAACATACTTTTCCCTTTAAAATAACTGTATTTATTTGATTTTTTTTAAATCGAATAATAGTCAGAGTATATAAGTTAATCCATTGTATAATTTTTAATAATAGAAATCTATAATTTTCTAAAATAATTTCAAGAATTTTTCATAAATACTGTAACCTAGCGCTTGTTATTCATCTCTTTTAATTAGAATACAGTTTTGCGTATTTAAAATATGACACAACTATTGCAATTCGTTAGCATCATATGACGCAATTAAATTTCTACAACTTTATAACGTTATCTATTCGGATCGTTGAGCTATAAAACGAGTTTCCTCTAAGCTGTTGACGAAGAGATATATTTAAAAACGGAATGTTGCAAACACTTGATATAATAAATTATTGATTTTATTTCAGTAAGAATTATCTTATGGTACGTTTTAAAAACTTAAACAAGGGTTTTTATGTTGTTTAGTTTTTGAGATTTTAAACATTTTAAAAAATACTCGTTTAATCTCTCTATACGCACACAATTTGTACTTATATTATTTTTTATTCTAAATATTGAGAATTATAAAAAAGTTTAAATTTTTGTTTAACATATAAAATTTTTCTAGAATAATAATAATATATTCTAAACATACGAAATGTTTAAATGGATAAATGTCGAAAATTCAATTAAGGCTTTTAAACATACACTGTTTATTTTTCCAACTTAAAACATCATTTGGTGGATAAGTACAACATTATGATGGATGCAGTACATACATTCAACACGTAACTGCACTTTACACATGTTCTGTCAAATCAAATAACGCGAGGGTTACATATCTAAATACAAGTTTGAAGTTAAAAGTTAAATCTGATATTTATAAATAGACTACAACGGTGACACATCAACTGTTGAGCTTTCGAGAAATATAATTATTTTCATAGAAAGTTTTCATTATAATTGAGTTATTTTATTTGATTTAAAATCAAGATTTGAACATTATAAATATCTCGTGTTCTTTTTAAGCATATTTCTTGTTTTATTTATGATTAAAATTGAAATTGGCCGTTTTCAATCTTTCTTAAACAATCTACATCATACATATGAGTAAAGATAAATTTTATATCAAAAACACAACATAAATTTTCTGCTGACAGCATAGCTTATTTCTTTATTTGAATATTGGCTTTGAGCCATTTTGTATTTTTTTTACTTTATATTTTTAGTCGATATAGTATAATGTTAGATCAATGACGTATCAAAATATTTTTTCTTTCCAACTTTCCTTTCCATTCAAAAAAAATTCCCAAAAAAACGCGTTTTTTCGCGATTACAGTGGTGTTAGGCCTTAAACAATCTACATCATACATAT
Source organism: Neoneuromus ignobilis (assembly GCA_029203775.1). NCBI lineage: Eukaryota > Metazoa > Arthropoda > Insecta > Megaloptera > Corydalidae > Neoneuromus > Neoneuromus ignobilis. Next base: position 19,847,047 of record CP092095.1, read on the forward strand.
GAGTAAAGATAAATTTTATATCAAAAACACAACAAATATTTTCTGCTGACAGCATAGCTTATTTCTTTATTTGAAACTAGAACCAAATCCAATGCCAAAGATTTATTTTACAACTGAACGTGTTTGAAAAAATTACAATGCATGATTTTATTTCTTAATGATATTATTTTTTCATTGAATAAAACTCATTTTATATTCAATATTGATATATTATCAAGTTTTCCAGATGCAGGTAAAACCGAAAATATTTTCTACAACCTAACACACACATATATATGCGAATATATGTGTATAATGTATGTATGTGTGCATATTTGCTTACATTTAGGTCCATACTCACATGTAAACTGACAAATCGGAATTTTAACCCGCATCAACACAGTCGAACTGTATTGATTTTTGTATTATCCTGTTTGCAGACAATAATTAAGCGGTAAATGTTTTTCGTTAATGACAGTCTTGTTTCTCTGAAAAATAAATGTTTAAAAAATACGAGTAGTCTGTAGAAAAAAAGGCTGCACAATTCCAATAAAAGAAAATTAAAAAAAATATTCAGTACAAAAACATCACTATATGTTATTTTAAATCAATACAAAAGTATTAATTCTAATTTTTTTTCCTTTTTTATAAGATAATAAAAAATGTAACTGATTTATTGGAAAAATACATTAATAAAAAATATATTACACTTCCAATTTTACGTGAGATACTCATATGGATTAACATTAATTTTCTGTTTAATATTATTTTTTTATTATGCGGTAACAATAACTTGTTGGATATTAAACAGATATTACGTATCTGGCACAGTTTCAAATGTAGTCACGCAATATATAGAAGATAAAAAGAAATACGTTTTCCGATTAAAAAAAAAACTTATTGTAAAATAGCTTACAGAATAACGACATTCTGCCTCTTTCACTGTCAAAAATAATGTTATTATAAAAGTGTACGACGCAGAAAAAACGCACAGTTGACTATTGCTATCATAAGATGGGATAGATGTGAACTTTATTCTGCTTGATTTATTCTTAAAACTGTTAATGTCCTTCATTTATCTGGATTTGTACAATCAGGTTTTTGCAGCACGTTTTTATGTGTAGACAGTGGAAAATTATTATTAATTTGTTTTGATTATTTAGTTTTCTTTTATATATATGTATATATATATATATATATATATATATATATATATATATATATATTGTTGACATATTATTTTCTCAATAACCTTAGTTGAACTCAAAAAAATAATAAAAAAATTAAACAGAGTAAATCAGAAAATATATTTTATGATGAAAAATAACTGGTGTTAAAATTAATAGTCTTATAATTAATAACCTAAAAAAAGTAATAAATGTCAACTGAAATCTCATTTTAATATTATTTTTTATTTTTAATAACCAATATAATGTATCATAATAAAACAACAATCATATAAATTAATTGACCAAGCGTAAACGTTTTATTTTATTTACTACATTTACTGTCCATTTCATATTGAGTAATCTTAGTTACTGTCGAATATGAGATGAATAAACTAAACAAAAATAGAAACAATAGTTGTTTGAATAGAAAGCGATTGCCTCATTCAAATAATCAACATATATTGTTACCTAATGTTATATTCATGAAAATATTAATCATGAGCTGTGATTACAGTTCGATGAATAACTACAGACCGTCGCAATCTTGCAATAATTTCAATAAAATAGTTAATAACGTGATCTTTTATTCAATACTTGAATATAAATCATTTTTTCTTCTTGTTACTATTTTACAAGATTTTTTTATATAATTTATCTGACAGTATTTTATTAGCACGGTTTATAAAAAGAACAGTGTTTATAATCAATTGTATGTATATTTACAGATACATTTTTATTTATTTTTCTTTAAATTTTCTCAGACGTGTGAATGAGCAAATATATACAATTAATTATATTGAATAGTTCGTATTTGAAATACTATATAAATAAATTTCAACATTTCTTCACTTGTAATTTATCTAAAATGTTTGAAATTTAGTTTCGTCAAGTTTATTAGTTATCTTAACACTAACGTTCCCTAAATAGAGTAGTTTACAGCGCCATAGGTTTTTATGTATTTGGTACGTTGAAATAGATTAGCTTTAAAGCTTGTAATTTTATTTTACGATGTAATTTACGTACCATATCTATTGAATTTATTGTTAAATAAGTCAAGTAATAAAATTCAATGTTTAAACTATAACAGATATATAAATCAGTGAATCGTAATAAATTAAATGTAATCTATCTACTTTTTTTTTAAAAAAATAATAAGTTCTGTATTGAAAATTAATAAATTATATAAATGAACAACAATTTGAATATGCATTTTATTTTGTTTGGAAACAATAAAAAATTATTATAGTGAATTTACTAATTTATCCCTTTTTTCATTTTGCTGTTTATATGTACACACATACACATACATTTATATAGAAGAGAAAACCAAAGAAAATAAATTATTGATTGATAATTTAGATATATAAAAAGGTCTAGGAAGAATTTCATGAATATATAGGATAGAAACATAAGAAATTTTGTTCAAAAAGGTGTTGGATTAAATTATTCTTTTTAAAAAAAATGATTTGAAATAATATAAAAATGAAATGACAAAAATATTGATTGTGCAATAGTTCTAAATTTAATATGATTAATTTACAACTTTCATGTCAAGAAGTTAGACATAATATTGTGTTTAATTCGATATCTCATATTGAATTTCAATACGAACAAGTAATAATTCTTGCACAATCGTAAACATTAAATCAATTTACTCGCAATATTATCGAAGTAAAGTATCTAATTACTAAAAAGGTACGTTTCAAATTGAGAAATAGCCAGCGACTCCCCACAGATCTCATAATAAATTCGGTTCGAATATCACTGTTCAGTAAATCTATTCATCCACATGTTAATGTTCTTATCTCTAGTGACAGTTACGAGCTGTTCCCTAGATGTGTTGTCACTAACATTCATCTTGCCGAATATAAAGCTACTTAACCGTTTTCTAACAACGTGCTCCTCAATACGAGCATTACCACAAAAAAAACTTTTCGAATAACGACGAAGCTTAAAAGGAATTACACTCGTCACAACAATGTAATTACTTTATTGTCTTACACTTGTATTACAAACAACATTTATTATCAATGTTAAACATGTTCGTTTGTTCCAATGTTTTTCAAATAATTTTATCATGTTTAAAAATTTTTTTTTACTTTCATATATATATAGTACCCCTTAAAAGTATTAAAACAAGTCAGATTTCCAAAACAAATCAGTTTTATTTATTAAAAAAACATTTTTTTTTACTTAAATACTTATATTTTCTAACGAATAATGCAGAATGTTTACAATAAACAACAGTTTTAATTAATTCCAACTGTGTGCTATTTAAATCCATAACAGGTTCGAATATACCATTATATATAGAAAACTCGTCAATGACATACATTATGTATGTTTTTGATGTTAACAGATTGGATACCTATTGTTTTATGAAATTATCAACTCTCTCACGTTTGTTTACTTGTATTAAATGTGTTAAGAAGACCGAATTAGGCGAATGTTGCAAATTAAACAAGCACATTTTAGAAATATACACTTAAAAAGGGATTTATATTACAACGTACAATAAAACGAAAAAAAAATGGTGGATCAATCAATAATTTCTTTTATCTATCATTGATCTGTCCTTGCTCTATGACCGACCTATTTCCATTTTAAATTTTTCACTTTTGATCAAATGTTCTTCACTTTTATTTTCATAAGTACATACATATATATGCAAACTTTTAAACATTTAAAAACTTTGAAAACAACTAAATAAAATAAAACACAACTATAACCGAATTTTGTATTTTACATCAGAATAAAAGTAATGGAATACAAAATAAAATAAAAGAACATTACGAACAGAAAATAAGTTTAAAAGAATTAAATCTTTAATGAAGTTTTTGTATAGATTTGTTCAGACTCGTTGCAAACTTGTCGTAAATAACAAGTCTAGTTAACACGAAAGCGACTAGAATTACATTTATAGTTCGGATTTTCTGAATAAATAGTTGGTTGGAAAAGAAGTTTTCAATGTTATAGTGATTCTTGCAGATGCATGTTTTTTGTTCAAGTTTTAAAAATATTTTTATTTTATTTTAATCGAATAAAGAAAACTATTGTCATGTCATTTATTAACTTAAAATAATTTATATTAAATTATTGGTTGGTCGAAAAGTCTTTTCGGTTTTATTTATGTCAAATTAATCATAAAATAAATCTTATATTATGGTTATTGTAATGAGAAAATTTATAATTTTTTGATGACTAAATGGCATCTGATAACATTTTCAGTTTTTAATGTTGTAAAAGTTTAAAAAAAGTGTTAGCATGCACGTTGTTCAAGAAATATCTGCGATTTGTTTAAAAATAATGCAATTGAACGCACGTGTTAAGTAATAAATCACGTTTTGTAAAGCCGAAAATTCATGATAAACTTCATAAGAATTTCGTCATATGATAATTTTAGATCAGTAAAAAAAACTTTATATAATTTCAAAATTTGATGTTTGGGTATCACATAACGAACTAACGGAAATAATTTTTATCGGCAGATTAACAACTCACACAACTTTACTTTCTCGTGCAAATTAATCATTTTTGAAGTGAACTGTAACAGGAGATGAAAAATGGATTTTATACAGTAATGTAGTACGAAAAAAACATTAGTCACCAAAAGGTGAAATCTCATTTACAACTGCAAAGGCCGAAAGATGCTAAAATAAAGCTTTACTGTTGGCGAAATTACAGGTATATGGTTTATTTTGAACTTTTGAAATCATTAATTCAGATTACGGATGAAAAATTGTTTCATTTTTAAAATATTAATAAAGTAAAATGCTTAAAAATAATGAAAAGTTTTACAATTTCATTTCAAATGATAATTTTGTTATTCTCATTTTTTATAACTTATTATACAGTTTGATTGAAAAGTTTTTCTTCATGTACTTTATTCAATTGAATTATTTTCAATTAAAATAATTTTCAATATAAATATATGTTTTAGTACTTTATTAATGTGTAAAAATGTATCGATTAAAATTGTTTTTAAATACAATTAGATAGATGTATAATGTGATTAAATAAATAATATTTAATTCTGTTACTTATAACATTTTTAGTTTTTTTTAAAAGAAAAAATCATAAATACTAATTCAACACCAAAAGTGGGCCACTTTAAAATATTCGATAAACATTTTTTTATTTTGTTTATAATTTAATTAATTTTTTAACTAATACATATTTTTAAATCATTATAAAATCTAAATACTCGTAAGTATTGAAACATAAATCTAAATCGTTCTTCTTTCGTGTAAAAAAACGTTTGTATGTCTCTCATATAAAATCTTTTTCTGTATAAACTTATTTATTTAAAATAAATTCTTTTTTTATTTTACGATACGATGAAATTTCCGTAAAAATTTGTTATTTACATGAGGCGTATAAAAATAGATTTTATAACAAAATCGATAAAAGCACATAAACATATCAAAATGGTTCATAAATATTTATTGAATACACGTTTCAATCAACGAATACCGTTTTCAGGTATCATATACAATTAATATTTCTTTATTACTTGCTTTATCACAAAGTACAATATATGTTGACATATCGAAAGCGTTGTCATAATCAATCATCGCAATAATTAAATAAAATAAGAATATACAGTTGACATTCATACTCGTCGAGTGATATTTTAAAATATTAACAATTTTACACGTCAATGGATTATTATTCTGATGAGATAACTATGTTCAATTTATTGACTAAAAATTGCTAGCTGTGTTTTTGCAGAAATGGAAAAAAACGTTTGAATCGTAATACTGACGAAAAAATGTTTGTTTTTTGGCTATATATTTTCTCCAGTTTGCCGTTAACACCAGCCAACAAAATTACATTTCGGTAAAAACGTACATATATATTTAAATAACGTAATGTACGTAAACTCTCTTCTATTGTATTATATAAATATATATATATATATATATATATATATATATATATATATATATATATATATATATATGTAGGTACGTTATAAGCATATTGAAAAAATCGACCATTAATTCTTTTCTTAACTACGTATAAAAAACGTGAAATACATAAACTATGTTCAACTTGACAAAATATTCAGTATAATTTCTATTACATAGGCGGCCCAAATGAGAATGAAGGGTTTAGATATATATTTATTTGCTTACTATCATTTACTATTTTTTATTATCTTTCACTCTCATTTAAACCACCCTTTATATATATATATATATATATATATATATATATATATATATATATATATTAGGTTAATTGAAAGTAATATCGTTTTTTTGTCGCAGAAAGTTTATTTTTTATTAAATCATCCAATGGCAATGCATCTGGGATAAATATCAAAAAATATTATCGTGTGATAATTAAGGGGGTATTCTAGTCTAGAATTTTAAAAAAAATCGATTTTTTTACATATTTTCAAATTTTAGACCTTTAAGAATACGTTCTTAAGAGAATTTTTCGAAATTCGAATTATTTTCGGAGTTATAGTTTATGACGCGCCAACCAATTCGGTCTGGCTGGAACGAATGAACTTTAAACGCGTTTTTCTCGAAACTACTTTTTTCGACACGATTGACGTGATATCTCAAGTTCTAATGGACCGATTTACTTGAAATTTAGTACAGAGATTCTCAATATAACATTAATTGCCCCCGCCTAGGAATTTTTGAAAATTTTGTTTTTTACTATTTTTAAAAAATTCCGGAATTTGAAAAAATAGGGCAAAAATGACTGTTTTTTCACACTGCCACCATTTTACGAAAATTTTTTCTTTTAAATTTCCCTAGGCGGGGATACTACTACAACCTTCTTTTTCAATAATTTCAAAAAAATTTTTGTTTCAGATGACCGGAAGGATTGGAACCACGTCAACCAGGAGACATCTTTTTTTTTCGAGCCCCCACTTTGCCAGCCTGTACCTTTTTCAATTTTGAATTTTTTGTTTTTAGTAATACTTTTTTATACTCTTAAAATGTCAATAAATAACTGATAAAAAATGGATAGTAAAAATATTTGTTGGGTTTTTTTATAGCGCCCGAAAAAAACATCTAAAATTCGTGCGTCTAGAATAGAATACCCATTTAAGAAAATAAATATGTTTTGTAATAAAATGCACCTTCTTCATAGTATTTTGTACGACTTCCAAATAAATAAACAGGCCCCATTGGCGATAGAAAATTTATACAGAAAGGTCAAAATGAGACTGTCAAATTACTCTGTATCATATATCGTTATACTATCATATATTCTCTCTCTTTCTCTCTCTCTCTCTCTCTCTCTCTCTCTCTATATATATATATATATATATATATATATATATATGAAAAAAAGAAAAAAATGCTTTAAATCAATTCTGCACACATAAAAGTATATTAAAAGAGCACCATTTGTTCATGACACATTTTACATCTTGTATTCATTTCCACACTTTCACATTTCGAAAAAGCGACAATTACAATATTTTTTTTTTACAATTTCGCCCACAAAATTCGATTCAATCGTCCTGTACTACACATAATTTCAAATGAAACGCATCAAGGACGCAAACGTAATGAGTTACACGTTTTATAAAATAAATGATTTTGTTTCAAATGTACGAAATTAATTGAATTTCATTTATTATGTATTCATTCTTGACAGAACAAGCAAAGTGAAGCAATTGAATGGCGCCGAGTCGGGCGTTGCTTGAATTATAGATTCATGATAGCAATTTATACAGTCGAAGAGATGTTTATCCGTATATTAAATATCAGGATAATTATTACAGTGCGTTTTAAATGATAATTTATCACGACGATTCAATCATTATAATTTATGAACGATTTATTTTATTAAATAAACATGCAAATATCAATGCTCGAACAGAACATGAAAAATTCATATGTACTTCAGAAATTTATTGTGTATCGCCAGAACCTGTTCGATAGATTGACTCTTATGGTTGGTTCAATTAAAATGTATATATTTTTTATTCAGGAAGAATATAAATTTGAATTCAGTTCATGCTAGTCTCATGAATACATTTTAATCTTATTGTGTACAATAACAGGATTTTTTCGAAGAGAAATTGGATTTTTCCAATAAACATTTTTGCATTGTAAAAATAAAAAAGGTAACTTGAGTCGACGATTCAATACTTTTTTGTATAAAACAATTGATCTTAAAACAATGTTTATATAGGGTCATCCAAATGTGACGCCTAATCACATTTGGATGACCCTATATTTTTTTTCTTATAATTTAAAATGTGTTCTTCGCAATATTTTAACTTTGATATTGAAATATTTAAAAATAGATTGTTTACAATAATCTGTAATGATTCAAAGAATAATTTCATTTAGAAATAGATTACTGTATACAGATTCTGGCCAACTTGGCAAAAAGCATATATCATCCTACACTGACACATAACTGTGCGTAGTGGTCAGTAACTATAAGTAAATTTTACGCAACCCTCAAATTTTTATACAATTTCCTAACAGCATATAATAAATATTTTTCTGATTCGTGTCATAGTTTTTCCCAATAACTATTTAATTATAGTACAAATTTGAAAATAAATATTATAAGAAATGACCAATGAAATTCATTTTCACAAAATAATTCAATAATATTTGTATGCATTTTGAAATAAAACAAACGAAACTTATCTAAAAATAAATCTGGATGAAAACTCTATACACGAATGTTTGTATTAGTCTATCCTAGTAGTAGTTAAAACGTAAAAGATTGTTTATAAAAGAATGTTTCTATTAACAAGAGATTGTTTTTAAAAAATGTTTATAAAATCACTGTTTATGTGATACGTTTTTTCGTACCTCCTGAAGCATGACTTGTACTGAAGCAAGGGAGAACCATGTGCCATTGTTTAATTTTTTCTGGAAAGGTACGATGACGCATAAGGTGAGTAAGTCAAATTAGGTATTGTTTTAGTAATTATAGTTATTTTAAAACATGAGTTGGATTATAACTTTGTTCGAGATAATAGACATTTTATTAACTACAATATAATTATTACTTTAGAGTCAAACTTTAAATCTGATTAATTGAGACTTATTAAAAATATGAACATACATTTTTTTGGTAAATTATGTAATTATTTTAAATAACTATAATATTTAAAATATCTTTTAAATACATAGGTGAGCAGTTTTTTTATAAAAATCAAAATAAAAATGTTTTTTCAAAAAGTGATCTGGGTTTAAAAAGTTCGGTTGTATGAATACTAATCTAAAGATCATGATTCTTGTTTACATTCTATTAGATTTTTCATAAAGCAAAATAAATTTCATTACGTAGTAGAAAATATTTTTGTAGCCACTAATGACACTATTTTTTTATATTTAATCAACAAAGGTTTTGTATGTTTTTACCTTACAAAATACTAAAAATATCAAATAACACATGTATGACATAACGAATTCTTCCGCCATTAAATTAGCACTTTCCTGGCAAAAGAGAGCAGAATTTCCAGTACTACTCGAGGCATGTGGTTAGACATGACAAGAATTGAACTACCAATTGTGGCGTCAATGAAAGCCACTTACTTAATTGTAAAATTGTGATACAGAAAATCAGAGAAAAACTATTTCTTTATCTTATTTTTACAAATAACAAAATTTGACAGTAGTTCCTGGTGTCTCCTTGATGAGAAAAATGCAAATAATTCCTGAACTCGAAATGATAGAAATGCAAAAAACTGATAGATTGTCGGAATCTCATGTAGTGGGTACCCGGGTACCCGGGTGCGCCACGCGAGCAACAACATTTCAAACCTATTTTTTTATAATAAAAAAAATTTTTTTTATACATCTAAATATTGAAATACATTTGTAAAGAGTTAAATCGCGAGGATCTAAAAGTCCAGATCGGAAAAAAATTTTTTGAAAAAAATATTAACAAAAATGTGACGAGGTGGGTACCCGGGTACCCGGGTGCGCACATAAGGGTTAATTGCAAAATTGTGATACAGAAAATCAGAGAAAAACTACTTCTTTATCTTATTTTTACAAATAACAAAATTTGACAGTAAGTTTCCCGGAAATTTAAAGATTGTCGGAAATTTAAAAGAATAAGATATTTTACAATATTTTATATTTAAAAAAATCATAAGTGAAATCAAAAATGAATTCACTTACATGATCTTTTAAGAACATCTATCAAAAAACATATATTCACTTCTTTGTTTAAGATAATACAATATAATGTTAAACAAATACTTTTCTTTCATATTCTTTTACATTTTATTCTTAAATAAAATAACACATGACACGACAGAATTAAATCTTTTAAGAAAGATTGTATCATGTACACGTTTTTTTAAACATTAAATAAAATAAGAAATAAAAACAAGAAATTTATATAAAATCTTTTGTATGTAATTTTTATTATATTTATATTCATATATAATTAATATTTAATAAGAATAATTATTATAATACATTTAACATATGTCACTTTCGATAAAAACAACCATCTTTTTATTTTGTCAATGTTTCAAATTCGTCTTTTCACATTCAACAGCTTTCTTTCCGGCATGTTTTTTTTATTTTTTGTTTTTATGTCTATACAAAACATACCAAATCTCACCGACTATCACTGCGTGCAATTTACGTCCGTGTGCATTTCTATTCAAATAAATAAAATTATGGATTTATAGCGAGAACTCTTATTATTTACCGTCTCGAAACATGCACAACCAGTATCTGAAGATTCGCTAGATATACATTATCACCAAAGCATAGAGATACGGAATTTTCGTTCCATTCAATGTAGTAATCTGCATTCAACGTTTTATCTACTGATTGCCAACTTATATTGTACAACGTAACACATACAGAATAACAAAATAACACAAGAGAACCGGAACAAATAGATTTTCTACTCGCTGTTTCGTAATTTATGTCTGCAATAAACGGAATACGACAATTTAAAGAATAATAAGCTTAATTGGTCGTGGGGAACTTGCGTCTCTTCGTCGAGTGTTTGGATTAAGTACTGAACGTTTCACTGAGGTCATATATGCGAATAATTATTTGTGGATACGATAATAATACATATTAAAATAATTGATAAATTATATGATTTGATAAACACATTGTTTAATTCATTATGATAATTTATAATCGAGATGAGATAATTGTCAATATATGTTTATCATTTTTTTAACAAAAAATGTTACGATAAAATATAATTATTTCCTTAGTCCATTTTGTATTGACAATTGATTTGAATATAAAAGAAGCAAAATCATTTTACATTTTTTCTTTTTTTTAATAATGATTTTTATTCTTGAAACAACGATTTTCTAATCACAATCACTACTATCGATCATATTTTTTCGAATACTAAAATAAATTTCTTATTTTTTTTAATTTTTTACTTGTTTATCCAATATTTACCCACTATTTCTTTTAAATAACAAATGATCTCATAATAAGTCTACTTAAATTCTTTTATTAATTCTCATAAACACTTAAATATTATTATTATCTTTACATATATATATATATATATATATATATATATATTTACAAATATGTGCGTATGTCTGAGGAGGAGGGGATTAAGTCGCAGACATACTATAATTATTCACTTTGACATTATTCATAAAGTACATTAGGTAAATTATGTATGAATAATAAGTAAGTACAAGTATATGCATATATATATATATATATATATATATATATATATATATATATATATATATAAGATGTTTATATCGAATAAATTAAATATACTTTTTACAATTTATTAAAATAATTATAAACTTAAGTGTAATTAATAAGAATATACGTTTTATTAACAGGTTTTAATGAATCTTGAACGATCCGTTTATGGAGGAAAGGTAATGGAACAGGTATAATTAGAGATCGATTCTCAGTAAAAATATATACTATATTTGTTTCAAGGTACTTTTACCGAAGTGATGACAGTTTGACTAATCGATATTGTGTAAATATGTTCGTTAAAGATGATATTATCAAATAATAAAACTAAATTCTGATATAAGAACGAACTATACTGTTTTAAAAATCATATATATATCAAAGGACCAAAATTAAAAAACTGTAATATAAAAAAAAACGTAAAAATTTAAATAAACTAAAATTATTTACAAGAATGTTAAAAGAAGTGTTAAATTCACATTATTTCAGTTTTTATCTAATGAAATAAAACACAAACCTGAATACTTCAAATATTTTAAAGGTTAGAATGAATTTAAAAACAGGCAGGAATTATTGATTTAATAAGAATAATAGAAAGTTTAAATTACAAAATGTTGACTGGAAACACAAAAAAGTGGACAATAAAAATATCGAACTGAATGGATATTTGTGGAAAAAAGTAATATTTTTTTTCAATTGGAAGAATTTTATATGTAGCTTTATTCAGCAATGAACTGGTAAAGAATGAAGATGATAATGATATAAATTAAATTCGTATATATTGGGTATTAATTAAATATTTCACAAATTTTTATAAAATGAAATCGATATATTAAATATCACAAATATATTATTAAATTAAATGAAATATCTGCTAGTATTAATTTGTGTATTAATATAAGATAACTGAAATGAGACTGAAGATGTTAAACATACATTTGCTTGCTTACTATCATTTACTATTCTTTATTTTCCTTCAGTTTTATTTAAATCCTCTATATATGAAAATGTAATAAATGTACACCGTGCATATTTCTTTATAAAACCATGTGATAACTGAAGTGACGTTAATTCACTTCTACAAACATATAATTCCATTGCATTTTCTTTAATAATTCATTACTTTATATAACTAACTAGTGATATAAAGTCATTTTTTAAATTATAATTGGGTATATACATTCTTTCGTTTTTTAGAAAACATTACATAAGGTCGTCGGTTTCATAACACATAATTAACAATTTCCATCATTTAATTAAAGTACTTGTAAAAGATCGCTTAGAACAATTTACACACTTTTATCAGCAGATTAAAGGAAATGTGTCATATCATTTCCATTTAATCTACCATTCAACAAACATACAAGACTTTTACCTTTCGCATTCTATTATTGTACATTTTATATTCATTTAACATAATTCAAACGTACGTAGTGAAAAACGGATGTTTTACATGAATTTACATACCTCTCCAGGGTCGCTGATGTCTCCGCCAATATGGCTTCTTCCTACTTCTGTTATGTTTCGTTCCTGACGTCATCTCAACTAATTTCATCATACAGCAAAGAATCACAACCAACATTTCCGTTCGTGTCATTCATCCGGCCGCAAACCGACCACTGTCTTGTCAATTACAATGTTTTATAAAATTTATGTATTATTATAAATTTCTATGTCCTTAGAACGTATTATAAGTTTATAACGCACTATGTTTGGTATTTATTTTTTCCAAATGTAAATATGAAACTTTTTTACTCTTTCACACACACACACAAATATATATATATATATATATATATATATATATATATATATATATATATATATAATATTAATTTGAATATATAAATAATTAAAAACAATTTCGACAAATTTCATTCTATATTAGCTTTACTTGAAGAACGATTTATACTACACTCCATCCACTATTGTAGTCAATTGTAAAAGATAAATTAAACCCTATAGTTTATTTTCAGAATACATATCTAAATTATAATGAAAGATAAATAATTTTAATTTTATAACAAATATGATATTATCAATATTTGTATTTACATTGCTTACTAAATATGTTTGACTCATTATAGAAAATATTATACATTTTAGAGGAATAAAATTTAATATTTATTGTAAATAATTATCTAAAATAAATACTTTATACAATTAAAAATTTTGATAATATCAAATATATTTTCAATGAGACAACAATATTAGACAAAGAAAAATAATTCCAAGTACACTATATTTATTCAGATTTTGTAGAAATAAAAAATATTCATAATTAAATGAATATTGTATTTTATTGTCGTTAAATATTTTTTTCAAAGTGTCAATATATCAATAAACTAAAATTAATGAAAATCATCTGGAAAATATTTACCTGACACATGGAAAATGAATTTTTAAAATATTTTAGTTATACTATACAATATTTTGTAAAATATTTCTGGAATGCTGTACATTTTGTACTTAAATATGTATGTATTATTTATTTTCATAAACAATTAAACTTGGTATATGAAAAATTTAAATAATCTTATGGAATGTTGACAGTCTAATATAATAAAATATAAAATTTTGATTATCAAGAAAAATTATAACATTTTTAAATAAAAAATTAGGTTTCATATCAATAAATAAAAAAGTGAAATTTAAAAATAGTTAAAAAATAGGTGATTTTAAATATATTAACAATTTTTAAAAAAATGAATGATAATGTAGAATTGTAAATAATATAACAGCTAGCTTATTTTTTTGAAAAATGGACTTAGACCACATTCAAAATAAACGGTTCATATACAAAAATCATTTTATTTCTTTTTCTCAATTCACACACATACACACACACACATATACATACAGATATATATATATATATATATATATATATATATATATATATATATATATATATATATATATAGTGAAAACATTGGATCGTTCGATGTGGAAAATTTTAAAAGAAGTCTTCATCCAACAATGGATAGAAAGAGGCTTATAATGAGGAAAATAGTAAATATAGTAAGAAAAAAAGAAAGATAAAATAAAATATCTCAAATATTTCTTACATTTAAATTAATTTGAATGAGTAATAAAATATCATTGAAATAATATAAACACGAAAAATAAAGTGTTCCAAATACTTCAATGAACATGACGATTGGAATTTGCAAACTTTTCATACATATTGCCGTCTAGTATATACGCCGGCGTAGACAGTTAGGAACAATGCCAGTAACCAAAATAAAAATGACCATCTGTATGACTATGTACACAAGTAATAAGCTTCAATGTTTTGCAGACGTGATTAGTAGAATTTTACGAGCATTGAACCTTTAATTACAATATATTCAAATAAATGAAACAATTATATATATATATATATATATATATATATATATATATATATATATATATATTGTTTGTTTGTATTCTGTTTATAAAAAGTTGTTGAAATAATTTGAATTTATTTTCATATAAATCAAAACAACTTTGCTATTTTCTAAATTTTCCTTAGTAACTAAAAGCATTATTTATCGTGTTTTATTATTTTTATTTTACTATTTGTGTTTATATTCGATGCAAAACTGTTATTACTGTTATTATTATTGTTTAACATCCACCAATTTTATAACATTTATCATTTGATGATCACAAACTTATCATCGTGTGTAACATATGCAAATCTCAAATGATTTTATGAAATTTGATTTGATCAGAAAAAGAAAAAACATAAATATTATAATTTGTAACCTTTTATAAAATTTTCAAATAGTCAAAATAAGTACAACTGTGTACATAAAGACACTCGGTTTATTTTTATATATCTACAATTTGATATTTTAAAAAATATTATATTTTAATATGTAAAAAAAATCATCATATGTATTACTAAAAAGCTTTTTATATTTAATGCACTGAAAAATTAAGAATTAAAAAAACATCAAACTTTTAAAAAATATTTATAGAAATGTTACATCCTCTGAAGAAACAAGGAATTTTAAAATTATAAAACGAGTAAGACAAGGTAATGAAATATCACAAAATCCACTTACAAGACACTAGAAGCAATGTTCAAGACACTAAATTAAGAATCTGGACTCGAGAAATTAACAGAAGAATTTGACAAAGCAAGTAAAAAATGTCTGTTATGATGAACTACAATAAGACAGAAGTAATGCACAATGAATTTGAAAATCAAATTAAAATGAATAGAAATAAAAGGAGTTAAATACTATGACTATTTAAGACAGTTCATTAACACAGATTATTATACAACAAATACGTTTACTAAAACATAATAAAATTGAAAATATGTGCTCTACTCGAGTGTCCTTAAATTATTTTTGTAACTCTATTAATAATTTTATTTATTTATAATAAACATTTTTACTTTAAATATCTGAGACTATTTATATATATTCATATATACACACAAATATATGTATGTGTGTATAATTAAATATTTTACTTATCTAAGAATGGTATTACGATCGGTGTTCATTGAAACAATAGCTTTTTAAAATAAAAATGACATATCCTGAAAGCCCAAATTCAAACTTGTGACGCATTAATTGCCCACTCAATTATATTCGTTTTGTTTTTTAGACAGATGTAGGTGTCATTATTTTATATATATATATATATATATATATATATATATATATATATATATATATATATAAATTTACTTTTAAAAATCAGTCAATGTAAATAATGAAATCAATATTTTACAAATGAAGAAAATATATAAAAAAATAAATCTCTTTTATTACATTTATATAAAAAAAATGAAAATACAGTAATTGTTATATTTTTTGATTACACTATTAAGATATATGCTTAAATATCTCAAGATGTTCTCGTTTCCTTAATAAAAGACGACTTCTTCCACAAGACTGGATTTGAATTTAAGATATATTGGTCAGAAGCTCGACGTACTAAACCATACCATCAATCTAATATATCCCATTGTCTATTTTACTACAGAGACAAAGACTTTACATTTATTTAAGATTTAATGTACTTATTCATACATATTTTATTCCTTAGAATATATAACCTGGTTAATCTTTAAGCAATATGAGAAAATCAGTACTTTATACATTGGTATTTTAAAAAAAATACATAAAAAAAACTCAATCACTCTAGTCTAAAAAAATGATATCAATATTGAAATTTGAAATTATTACATTAAAAATTAATTTTTTTTAATTAATACATTGATGTTCAGTGATTTGTAAATAAATTACTACTAAGTTTAGAGGATGTAAATGTATTAATATATTTTATGGACGATTTCCAAAAATAATTCAATCCAATAACGCAATTCAGCAACGTATACTACCGACGGATGTATGCTTATAATTTAATCATAGAGGCCATTCTTAAACCACAATGTAAATAAATGAAAATAAATGAAACATATTTCGATATTAATATTTATTTTCATTCATCGATTTATTTAAAATTTTACGAAATCAAATAAATGATCACGATTTAAAATTTTATCCGGTAAATCAACATGATTTTTAACAATCGTCATAACAGTTTAAATTATTGAAACAGGATATAACCAATTCAGGTTTATTGAGCAGATACATCTTTGAATGATAAACTAAATACTATAAATGAATTTGAACGAAAATGATATGCTTTAAATGAAACTTATTGGTTTTGACATCTGGAAATATTTTGAAAATTACAAAAATTGAAAAAAGAATAATAAAATCACACGTAATACAATCTTGAGAAAATAATACTATTTATGATCATTAAGACAAAACTGTTATAGTGTGTAAAAGATAACTAAATCAAATTTTATTTTTAGAAAAATAGTCTATAATTTTAAAGGTAATTATTCTAGTTTTCAATTATAAATATCACACACACACAAGTTTAACACATTATCCTTTCTCTTCATCTCACTCTCTCTTTATATATATATATATATTTATATATATATATATATATATATATATATATATATATATATATATATATATATATATATATATATATATATATATATATATATTGGCAAACACATACACACATGTATATTATTTTGAAATTTGTCGGGCATTAGACATATTATAAATTTAAAATTTTTCATTATGAAACTTTTATATTATATTTCTTAAACATTCTATATTAATATTAGATACTTATTTGTGAAACTGAAATGTTTATGCTGAATTTATTACACAAGAAATTTTGTCCAAAAGCATAATAAAAAATATAATCTTAATGAAACTCAGATAAACAATACTCAATGTTCACAGTCAGTAAGATAGCGTCTCACAACATCACATATTTATTTGTCCGCCATTTCGAAAGTTGCCAATAACAAAATGGCGTCAGCTTATATCACTTCGCGCCAAAAAAATATCAATTCATCACAAATCTATCACCGATATTGTCTGGAAATGTCCATATATGCATTTATGATAATTCAATATAAACAATTTGCATACAAATGACATGATAGCGTGTCAGATTTATCCGTACAAATCACAAAATATTCACAAGAACAGCATCGCTGACATACAATATCACAGTCAAAAGTAGACTAATTCCAATGGATGTGTTGAGTTCATTAATGCACACGGCACCAAGAGCCGCGATAATCGGGAACGTTATGACAAATGTGTTATATTTACCACTCTGTTAATGGTACTGTGGCTGATATGAGTATTCGGGAAGCGTATGTCGTGGCTAGTCGACAGTATGTTTAATTTTAAATAGATGTTCTTAAAATAATATTAAAAGCTGTGCGTGTGTTAGATGTAATATGCTTTCGACCAACAATTTAATTCCCCTAAACAACTGTCTGCGTCGAATAGATTAACATTTGTACACAATCGAAGCGCGATACAATCTGTTCTGGAAAAGACGATGGCCTCTTTCAGTGCAAGTTAAATGTACACTTTTTCAATGTAGGAGAGTTTCTTTTCGAATTATAAATATTTTTTCGGAGCGCGTGTATTCGTTTGTTATGATATTAGGGCGTTGGACTCACAAGAGGAACATAATATTTTAGACGAATGCAGAAAACGAAAAAACATCAAACCTCTGCATCACATATAATATTATTTTTGTACATTTCTATATATAAATATTCATATATATATATATATATATATATATATATATATATATATATATATATATATATATATATATATATGATAGGCAGTAAATTAAATCCAGATTATTTTTACTTATAGATCTATAACTGTTAAGAAAGTTTGTCATTATGTTATTTTATTTATTTTTATTATATTATTTTTTCAATGATGCTGAAGCCTGATTCATGCTTTAGTCATTTCTATTTTCATTGCAATAAGAACAATCAGTTTTCTATCCTGAAATTATTACCTCTGACACATATTCTTAGAAAATCGAATTTTTTAAATTTTTTTGTTCGGAATTCAAGCTACAAGATATCATTTACTATTTATTTTGGAACTGTGGTGAATTCACTTTTACACAAATGAATTATGACCCCAACACTAAAAATTATTAAAAAGTGTTAAATAATTACTTACTGTTCACTTTGTTTGTTTATTATAACAATAAACTAATGCACATTTTGATAAAGATGTCATCATCGTCATCAAAGCGTTGTATTATAAAATCTTTTTATATTTATAACAAAGCACATTTTAAATTTAGCATTTCATCTTTCATAAATTTTCTCTCCAAACACATCACAAATATTTTTAAGATATTTCAAACATTTGTTTCTCTTATAAATTCATATATCATTATTACAAATGTTTAATAACTTTTGATACTAATTTTCAGATTTATTTCAAAACACAACTAACAGCCTAAATTTTATTGATAATGTTAACTTTTCAATAATATTTAATATATTAACATATTATATAAATAAAATATATACATAAGACATACTAGTGATTTACTGAAAAAAATCTATCATGGAATAAAATTCAGATTAGAAGGTAAAATTTTGTATAAAAATAGTTTTCTTATGAATAATATTCTATTCTCATACAATCAAAATACTTTGCAATAAATTGTTGAATTCTGATATAATAGAAATTTAATGAACATACAAAAACAAAAATATATAATTATTTAAAGTACATAGGAATTCATATCAATAAAATGCAAATAAAAATATTTATTAAATCTTATAGTATTTTCTTATCAATTGTTAAATATTTAAATCTTATTAAATACAATTTAAAATCATTTTATTCTAAGAAAACACTATTTGAATTCAATAAAACTTGAAACTTTATTATGAATAATACAAGTCACGAGAAGAGATTGTATGACATTAGTGAAAATCTAATTAGAATAGACTGGAAGATCGTGTGAGATTAAATATGAAATATTATGAGAAGAGTGACATTAAATAAATTGAAATAAAAGCTGAACGTTTGTTCGAATTTTATTCTTATTATGGATGTATACTAATTGATAAGAAGGAATCAGATTTGTAAAATAAAATAAAAATAGTTTGAGACTTACACATTTATAATATATTTGTGTGTATCTTTGTATACGTTTTTATTCTTTTTAAGAAATAAATCCACACATATACATAAAATGTAGTACACAAAAATACCATCACTAAAAAAAGTTTATATATAAAAATCCCATTAACACTTATTAGTATACTTAAAAATTAATATGAATAAATAAAATAGTAAATATTTATTTAAATTAAATATATTTATTCTAATTGTTAACTGAAAAACTTTTCTATAAACATTTGTCCTCAATACCTTTATATTTTACATTTTGTTTAATGTGAACAACTTTTATTTTTAACTAATCTTTTTAATATTTTTTTCATTCTATGTTTCTGATTCAAAAACTGCAAAATCTAAAAATAAATCTGCGTTTAAAACCTGCTGATTGCGAATAATAGAACTGATGACGAAGCAATGTGTCGTCTTCATACGTGTACGAAAGCACATGTTTTAATTCATTGATACTTGGACTTTTTGTCAAATGTATTTTCGTCGTATAGTCATTTACTTTTATTTACGTTCACTTTAATTAGAATGACGTTATATTATCTTTGCATCAAACATATTACATCAGTTGTACGCACTAATGTTTTTAATTGACCTTGGTATTGTTATATAATTTACAAACAGAATTTGTAACATATTTGTTAATAAATAAATTCGAACTGGAATTAATTACGAAGATACAATTTTAAAATTTCATCGTTTATATTTGAAGTTTATTTAAAACTCGAAATATTTAATCATTTTATCTTTCATCAAGATAAGTTAAGATCACATGGGGCTATAAACATTTAAATTAAAGTAAAGGATCATCAATTAAATCTTTACATATGCTCCATATTCATTCGATCTGACACATTATTTACAAAATTAAATTAATACTAATTAAAAATTAAATTTATATCAAGAAATAAAATTATATATCGAAGACTTTGTTTGTATTCAAACCTATATCCTTTTTAGGTGTATAAAATAAATAAGCATTTAAAAAAAATTAGCACAGTAATAATATATAATAGAAATTATATAATTGAATTAATAAAAAAAGAAAATAAAAATGCTTTTATTTCATACATTAAAATCGAATACTTTTCATCAATCTAGTATATATATATTTGTCGAAACAGAGTGAAGTTAAAGACATTGAATCGGTCGAAATGGAAAGTTTTAGGAGAAACCTTCATCCAACAGTGGATAGAAAGAAACAGATGATTATATATATATATATATATATATATATATATATATATATATATATATTATCTTTGTCGAATAAAATTTCAATGGCCTCTGAATTTATATTTCTTAGTAGTTATTTTTAGGACTTTTAAATTTTCTTTACATACTTTTTATAGGCATTTATATACATACATACAAACATATATATATATATATATATATATATATATATATATATATATATATATAAACATATATATGTATAAATGAATTATACTTCAATACTTCAAGTTTATTTTTCATAAATGCAAACGTATACAATGGTCTTTGAAAACTGTAAAACTTTCAAATCTTTTGTAACAAAAGTTAAATATACTTTGATACTCTAAGAATGTGTTTGAGAAGTTTCAAGTTGTGATAAATCTACTGTTATTAGTAGAATAAACATTTCAGAATGGTTTTATTTCAAATATATGCTAATATCTCTATATTTTTTTTTTAAAAAAAAGTACCTAGTGTAGAATACAATAATATTTATATTTAAATCGTTTTGATAACGACTTTGTGATACTGAAACGTACGATACATTGATATGTAAATGGATAAGTTAAGTTTGTCGACTATCGAATTTATTAAAAGTGTCAAATGTGTATTGTTTTCGAAGCTGTCGAGACTGAGCATCGATATTACTGATTTTTTATTTATGATAAATGATCGATTTTGTTAAACAGTACGAGTTAGATAGTTCTTTTAGAAATTTTTATAGATATTTATAAATCATAATATTAACATAAAAAACATATTGGTTTCTATTCAAAAATTAGAGAAATATTTGACTTCATAATATAATAATTTTGTCTAAATTGATACCATCACATTTAATTTCTCTTGTTCACTTCATCTATAAATGTGACTTTTGTGTTAATGAGTTGTCTTCAAGATACATAGTTTTTAACTTTTTTTACTTTTACTTTTTTTAATCCTATTTTTATCTTATCTGAAAATTCATTATATATTACTTTTATTTAATGTGGTTCATCATAAAATTATTTTTTATTTGTTCATTATTTATCTCATTTTTATATTCTTTTTTCAAGTTCAGCTGAACTTGCTGAAAAAATAATATCATTAGTGAATTATAGATAGTTAAGTATTTTGCCATTTTCATTTATTTCAAGATATTTTTCTACTATATACACATAGGTTTGCCCAAATGAGATTGAAGGATAGTAAAAGATAGTAAATTATGTTAAGAAAGTAAATATATGTCTAAACCCTTTAGTCTTATTTGGGCTCTCTCTCTCTCTCTTTATATATATATATATATATATCCCCATCATTATCTTCATAAAAGTCTATGTTGATATAAATGCACTACTGGACAAAACCCTCATCGAATATCATTAGGTCCTCTTAAATATTTCCATAAGATTTTTCCATTATTTCCTACCCCTGAATAATCTCATCCAACCTTCATCTCCACAATACTTTACATTATCACTCCTTCATCTTTAATAGAGTCTCTTTTTGTTACTTGGTAGCCACTCCATAATTATTTTTATCCATCTATTATTATTTTTTCTTCTTCCTATATGTCCTAGCCATGCCAATTTGTTTGAATTTACGTGTTTTGTTATAATAATTATCTTTGTGTGTTCTTGTTTCCACTTACAGGTTTTCGATCACATTTCGAAATTTTTAACATTATCTTTTTCATGCTTCATTGAGCTGTTAAAAAATTTTGCTTTATTTTTGCATTCAATTATATACATACATACATATATATATATATATATATATATATATATATATATATATATAGAGAGAGAGAGAGAGAGAGAGAGAGAGAGTTATATACAAAGATTACAATTTTTTAATCAATAATAAGTTATAAATGATTTAGTTATGAAATAAAATATCATAGATTTCTATATTACGTGATTTTAAAAAGTTTATATTTCATTATAAATATAAATAAAAAAAAATTGAATTAAATTATGTTGAAAAATCAAAGTTTATCACAGTTAAAAAGTTATTTAATTAGAAAAAACACTTTATTTAAATTTAATTTTAAATAAACTATATTTTAAACAAATTTATATTTGAGTAATACATAATTCTATTTATAAATAAATTATCAAGAAGCAATCATCCTAGTCTATAAATAAGACCCGACTAGGATATAATCAGTCTGTTTTGTAACTACGTAAAACATAAATTCACAGAAGGCTTTAGAATCCACAAGAAACTAAAAATTAAAGGATGGCGTAAACAAACTTGGAAATACTCGGTACTTTACAAAACCGCAACTCAAAAAGGTCGGTTAGAATCGACTAAAAGCTTTAATGAAGAACATACATCGTTGTTGTACCTTTGAGAAAACTGTATATTCGGAATAAAAGTAGTAATTATATACAATTAAATATATATATATATATATATATATATATCATTATTTTATAAAGTATTGTACAATTTTACATTTTTTTCATTTTCTTTTACAGTTCATACCAAAGGAAGTATAATTTTCTTGAAATTTTTACACATTAATAACTTATCATTGCACAACAGATCTCAAACAGCTTTAAATCTTTCATTTTTAAATTTATGTAGGCATTCTGAATTTTTTTTATAATAATGCTCTATAAATTTTCAAGGACCGGTGAATTTTCAGGTCAGTTGAGAACATTAATCCTGGTCTTTTATTCCCAGTGCGTGAAACCGGTGTCAGAAGAGCATTATAGGCTTGAAATAAGAATATTTCTTTTCTTAGTACTGAAATGTTTTCTTGACAAGTTCACACGAATATATTTTTTTATACAAGCATCACCTGTAAACTATTTTTATTAGTGGCAAATTACCAAATGTGATAAAACACTAACATATATTTCATTAGAAAGAATTTTTGTTATCCTTAGTAGTTTTCTAAGAATTTTTTTAGTATTACATGATCTTAAAATTACATTTTCTGTATATTATCTAATTTGTGATAATTTAAAAATGCATGTTTATCTCTTAACTGACACCACAAAAAAATATTTACTGATAAAATAATAAACTATTTTAACATCTCTTTAATTATTTACACTAATTGATTGTTAAAAAAAATAGAAACACTTTAAAAAATAAGATTGAAATTTCACTATGAATACATTTGTAGCAAATAAGATAATGCGACACTTTAGCTGCATTAATCTAATAAAAAAAACAAACAAATTTTTGATATTTAATAATAGACAAGTATGGATAAATATTGAAAACCTTATATAAAATTTATACTCCACTGCGTACAAAAAATACAAGTACAAATATTTCTATGTATAAATAAGTGAACTTTCAGAAATTGTTATTTTTATTGAATTTCGTTCTTACAATACGTTATTATATATTAAACTCATCGTCAATACTACAATCAACAGTTTAATTAAATATATGTATATATATATATATATATATATATATATATATATATATATATATATATATATAAACAGTTAGTTGTGTATACTAGCTATTTTCATTACAAGTTGTTTATCTTCAGCTTTTAATTATGAGTACATAATTTATTAACTGATTTTTTATTTAATTAAAACCTACATATAAAATTTGAAAAATTCTCGAGTTTTAGTCATGAAACAGTGTATCGTATAGAATTCATTAAATATTGAATATGAAAACCTATTTTTTATTAATAATTAATAAATTAATTTTAAAAACTTGCCTACATTTTTTCATAAAAGTCATGAAATAAATAGAATAGTAAAAATGTTAAATAATTAAAATAAACAACAAGCAAAAATTAAAATCTGATATCTTAGTTTGATAATATTTTGTTAGATATAAATCTTAAAACAATCAATGAAGTGTAAATTTTTTTAATAGGCAATAAAAAAATCTCTTCCACAAAAATTAAAAAATCATTAAATAACACAGTATTAAAAATAAAATAATAATTATAAAATTTCTTTTAATTTATTTGTTTATATATCAGAGTTCAATTTTTAATTCAAGAAATTTGTTGTCTTTTGGTATTGATTTAATTAGGTTAGTATTATTTGCTTGCTAATAGTACCCCATCCATCTAGTAAAATTATTTTTAAAGAATTTTAAATTTCACATTTTTCAAAAATATCTTAAAAATATACAATTAAGTTAAAATTAATTTTTATTGACCGTTGTGTTCTTTTATAATTTTTTTTTTAAAATCTACATGAGTTGTCATTTTGAAAATTAATACTGACTTAATACTAATCTTAAAACTAACTTAAATCACACATTGTGTATTCATGTTTGTTTAGGTTTATCTGCACTCACTACTTCAACATAACACTGAAGTACTCTCGTTAGTGATCGTATGTTTCCTGTAACGCTGCGTAGGTGCTGACATTATTAGAGTGCCTATCCGGAGATAATATAATGACTCTTCTATCGCAAATATCTTGTGTGTCTCTTGGGTCGAAAATAGTCGTACAGTAATGGAACATTGTTCATAGTCCCCACAGGAACTGCTCCATGAAGTTTGACCAACAGAGTTCCAGACTGACCACGAAGACAACCTCTTACTAATTTGAAGGCTCTATGTCAGTTATCTACTATCGTTATGTACCAAAAGATTTAGTACAACTAATCGTAAATGGACTTGAAACGTGACGATGAATATGTTATTTAATAATCACTTAAATCGCTTTTTTAAAAATAATTCAGATTATTATAAATAAATAGTCATATTACATTTTTGATAAACTACATAGTTGGTTTAGTAAAATTACAGGTGGGGTCCTGTGATTCTTAATGACAAGTCAACTTTAATGTATATATATATATATATATATATATATATATATATATATATATATATATATATATATCACAGTATAAAAAGTTAAAAGAGATTTATCATAGCATTTACGTTGACGTTCTGGACGTCCATGCAACAATACAATCACGAACACACATATGTATGTGTTATCATGAAGAATAATGGTTACCTTGAACAAAGCCGACTTCCTTTTTCCTTATCGTCGGTTTCACTTTTGTATTGTTGCGAATTATATTAGTACTCCGTATTGATTTGCTTGCCGACCGAACTAACAATATGATTAATGTACAAAAACATTCTCGGCAATTATTTTATTTTAACCTAACAATACAACGTCTGGTTAATTATTGTTTTATTTTTTTTTCGTTATTCGAACGAACTAACAAATCATTTTCAATTCATATATTTTTTTTAATAGAATTAAGTACTGTTTTTACTCATTCATTTTGCAATTAAGAGGTTAATTTTCTCGTTACTTAATATTAATAGGATAATGGAAAATATAATGTTGTACTATAAATTACAATATTGTATATATATATATATATATATATATATATATATATATATATATATATGTATAAATAGTCACCAATATTAGCACAAATATATCAAATAAACAAGCGATTTAAACACACAGCTTGTTCAAATATTTATTCAATTTTTCTTTTCATATATAAAATTACCATATTTTAGTAATAAAAAAATATAGTAGAAACATAACAGTATTTAAATTTTTTAAATATAAAATATAAACAAAAATTTATTCCGTATTTGGTACAGACAGAAAAATGAATTACTGTTACAAAAAGAGATGTGTATTTAAAAAAAGGAAAAATAAAATCAGACGACTTTATAGAAGAAGAGAGGAATATAACTTTATAAAAAATTGACAATGATCTTAGAAAAATGAGAAATAATGAAATTCTTGATCCTGGATGAATCTCAATAGAACAAGGGAAATATAGCCATAAATAAGTTAATGAAATCCTATTAGAAATCTTCTGATTGTATGAAAGAAGATAAATGAATGGAAAGACACTTATATAATATCATTAGTTTTGTTAAAAGGCTGTATAAATTGTAATTGAAAATTTATAAATCAAATGAAATAACGATTTGTGAAAAATTCAAATACCTTGAATCCAATTTAAAAATACAATAAACAAATTGTGTCATTATTGATATAACATTGTAGATAATTAACTTTTTCATAAATAAATTACCTTCTTCAACTATTGAAATGTTCATTATTATTTAAAGTGAAAAATGAAGGATAATTCAACAAATATCGTTTGGTATTTTTGAATGATTGATTCAAAAATACCAATTCATTTTTGTAAAATAACTGTGATTTTTTAGCAATTATTGTAATAGACTTTTAAAAAATATACACAATAATAAATTTAAAAAATTGGTAGATTTGTTGTCGATTGTTTATATAAAAAATGTATTGACGATAAAGCAAATATTGTTATTTGTAGTACTGTTAAAAACTTTTTTTAATAAAATTATTAATCGTATAAATCAAGTTATTGAAGTATATATATATATATATATATATATATATATATATATATCTATATATATATAGATAGATAGATAGATAGATAGATAGATAGATAGATAGATAAACTGGAAGTATTCGTTCAGATTTAATATCGTTATAAACAGTGATAAATATGTTTTTATCTGAGTAAGTTTTATCGAATCTTCTTGTTTAAAACAGCATTCAATTAAAAATAAGAAATAACTCGACAAACTTTTGTTCATAACGTCAAATAATCTTTCGTAAATAAAACAATAAATTTATATTTTACACTGAAGAGATAACATTATATTCTGAGAAAACAGGTATTGCAATTTTCGATAAAATGGTAAACAAGTTCTAGAACAGAAGTAATTAATTACTAATATATTTCTTACATACATACATACATACATACATATTTATATATATATATATATATATATATATATAAATAATTTATTAACTTTAATTTAAATAAAATGGAACTTCAATAGAGTATATATTTTTTTACTAAAATGATATTTGTACTTACATGTGAAATTTAGACAAGGAAATAAATTAAATATTTATAATTCTACAATTTTTTTTTAATAAATCTTTATAACATATTTGTAAAATAATAATAATTATATATATATATATATATATATATATATAAATGAACGAGTATAATTATTTATTAAAACAACTAAAACTTTTTAAACATAATTGCATGAATAATTTATAACAACATATTCATTTTTATTTCATTTCCCGTCGAGCAATGATAATATGTAAAATGTAAACACAAACCAAGCTGAAGTAAAATTTCGACACAGCGAAGAAAATAATGTTTGTGTTCAAACTACAGAACAAGATTATTTTTAAATTCAGTGGAATGAGGTTTCCGACCATCAGCAGTGTTGTGATATTTTCATCGCGTATTTTTATACCGCAGAATCCGGATTATGTCTTTACTTGCGCACGTTATGAAGAACTGTTTATGTTCAGAATTTTTTTTCTGGTTTCATAAAACTATGTTACTTATGTCAACTATTTCAAATATTTTGAGTGAACTGATGAACGATTGAATATTTTAATTAAATACGAAGAAGATTCATTTCACACATAAAGTGAATACAAATTAATACAGAACGAAAAATTTTTTGTTGCTCTTAATCATATGCATCTCATTCTCTTTAATGCATATATATATATATATATATATATATATATATATATATATATATACAATTTTTAAACAAAAAGTGTAATTTTGTTAATTATTTCAATTTACATAAATATAAAGAATGTTAATGTTTTTTAAATGTTGAATGGATAAATGCGTAAACAAATGCGAATATAAAATATGCTACGCTAAAAATAGTTGATTACAACAATTAAATCGTTGACTAGAGAAAAAATATATAGCTGTGCTGTTGTCCTTTTCAACAAAGTAAATAAAAAAGTGTTTATCTACATCTCTCGCTTTTTTATTATGAGAATCGCTATTTTCATTTAAAACCAGAACAACTTTAATGTTTTCTCGCATAAAAGCTTAAAATGAATTTATCAATTTCAATGTTAATGCGTTTTAAAGCTTATAAAAATGATACATTTTCAACTTTTTTCTAGTATATAAGCATTACAGTAATTATATTACTTCGATTACATTCTGTTAATGATGCAATGTTATTAATATCCTTTAAAGTAATTAAATGAATAGAAATAATATTATCATAAATTATTTGTTCAAGTATCATTTTAAAAAAATAATTTTG
This sequence comes from Neoneuromus ignobilis, assembly GCA_029203775.1. Taxonomy (NCBI): domain Eukaryota; kingdom Metazoa; phylum Arthropoda; class Insecta; order Megaloptera; family Corydalidae; genus Neoneuromus; species Neoneuromus ignobilis. The sequence continues at coordinate 19,876,655 of CP092095.1, forward strand.
TAATATTAATACGTCAATGTTCAATATTTCAAATTTATTTTCTGAAATAATTATACAGTATAAAGATCAGAAATAATTAGGATACTAAAAATGAACTGGCAAGGAACATACACTTTTTTCTCTTAATATATATATATATATAAATATAAATGTTTATAAGTAACTGCACAAATTTCGTTTTTATTTGTAATGCATCTGTCTATTAAACAAAAAAGAAAAAATAAACATATATTCATATGTTGAAATGTGATAAGGTTACCATCTGCTATAATACATATGTGTAATCTAATATGAAATTTGTAATACGAATTGCAGATCTAAATTTATATATATATATATATAAAGAGAGAGAGAGCTGTTTTTAATAATTTTTAGATGTATGATTTAACTTTATTTTTTCGATAAACTACGATGTAGATTATTATTATTACATTTTTTACTTCCAATTCAATTTTATTAATTTATGAACATACAATTGGTTTTTTGCTTTAATTTATACCTGTTTATCTTTTTCACAAATTGTTCTGACGTAACATGTAATTATAAATTAATCAGTATTAAATATTACAGTATATAAATATGTTATGTATAGAAATAACCTAAATACAGAAATATATACATATCTTTACATACATTTAACTATGTATTAATTGAAAATTTCGTTTCATTAATAAATAATACTAAAATAAAAATTTTGTTGGAAACATTCATAAGTCTATATGAATACATAATACTATACCCTTTTAATATATATATCACATCATTAAGCACTTATCAATCCACTACTGGACGAAAGACTCAATGAATGTTACCCATTCAATGAATTTGGTCATATTCAAGCGGGTTAGTGACGATTTTTTATTCGGAGTTTACTCCCTTATTTTTCGATAGTTATTTTTTTATAAGATGAAGTTGTCGGTCTTCATGCTCAAAATTGGAAACAACTAAAAAGTCGATTTTTTTTTAAAAATACTTTTTCAGTTAAAATACAATCGATTTTTCTTCCACGCCAAATCATGAATTACAAGAGACAATTACTGGAGTTTTTATATATCGTGGGTTTTTTTGGAAGCAAAAAATTGAAAATTTTAAAAATCGCTATAAGTGGAAACTTTTTATTAAAAATCGATTAAGTGAGTAAAAAATAATCGTATTCCATCAAAAATTATATTCATTAATGAGAAATACGATTTTTATACCTGGAAATCGATTTTTGATCATTTTCATTTTTTCATCAAAATTCGAAAAATCGAAAAAAAAATATTTATCTGCACTACATCATCAAATTTTAATTGAAAATGAATTGTATTGATATTAGGAAATATTTTCAATGAAAAATAATAGAAATTTGACTCTTTATTAGAGTTCTAAAATGAAAATTATTAATATTCATTCGATTGATTCATAGATGATATGAATTAGCATAATTTACGGTTTTTTCTAAAAAAAAATAATCTTACGTTCAAAAATGAGATTTTAATCATCGATTCGTAATATTTTATAGTCAATCTTTGATTTTAAATAAAAAAAACTGATTTTGGAAAATGTTGATTTTTCATGAAATTTTCCATACTATTGGTCGTGGTTTTTTTGAGGCAAAAAATCGAAAATTTTAAAAATCACTATAAGTCAAAATTTTTTATTAAAAATTGATTAAGTATGTAAAAAATAATCGTATTCCAGCAAAAATTACATTTATTAATGAGAAATACGATTTTTGTAGCCAGAAATCAATTTTTGATAATTTTCATTTTTTTATCGAAATTCAAAAAACCGAAAAGAAATATTTATCTTCACTAAATCATCGAAGTTCCATTAACAATTAATCGTATAGACCATAGGAAATATTGTATTATTAGTGAACAATAATAGAAACTTGATTCTATATTGATAAAATGAAAATTATTAATATTCATTCGACTGAAACACAGATGATATGAAAGAATGTAATATACGTTTTTTTGTAAAAAAAATCGCCTTACGTTCAAAAATAAAGTTTTAATCATCGATTCGTAATATTTTACAGTTAATCTTTGATTTTAAATGAAAAAAAATAATTTTAGAAAATGTTGATTTTTCATGAAATTTTCCATACTATAGGTCGTGGTTTTTTTAAGGCAAAAAATTGAAAATTTTAAAAATCGCTATAAGTCAATATTTTTTATTAAAAATCGATTAAGTAAGTAAAAAACAATCGTATTTCATAAAAAATTACATTTATTATCTAAAAATATAATTTTTGTAGCCAAAAATCATTTTTCCTTAATTTTCATTTTTTTCATCGAAATTTAAAAAATCGAAAAAAAATATTTATCTTCATTATATCGTCGAATTTCCATTAAAAATTAATAGTATAGACCTAGGAAATATTGTATTTTCAGTGAACAATTGTAGAAACTGGATTCTATATTGGTAAAATGAAAATTATTAATCATCACTCGATTGAGACATAAATGACATGGAATGAGCATAATTTACAGTTTTTTCTAAAAAAATTCGTCTTACGTTCAAAAATGGAATTTTAATCATCGATTCGTAATATTTTATAGTCAATCTTGAATTTTAAATGAAAAAAAACGATTTTGGAAAATGTTGATTTTTCGTGAAATTTTCCATACTATAGGTCGTTGTTTTTTTCAAGTGGAAAATTGAAAATTTTAAAAATCACTATAAGTCGACATTTTTTATTAAAAATCGATTAAATATGTAAAAAATTATCGAATTCCAATAGAAATTACATTTATTATTGACAAATACAATTTTTGTAGCCGAAAATCAATTTTTGATAATTTTCAATTTTTCATCGAAATTCTAAAAATCGAAAAAAAATTTTTACTGCACTACATCATCAAATTTTGATTGAAAAAGAATCGTATAGATATTAGGAAATATTTTCAGTGAACAATAATAGAAATTTGACTCTATAAATTAATCAGTAATAAATATTACAATATATAAATATGTTGTATAGAAATAACAAATACAAAATATATACAAACATTTAAATATGTATTAATTGAAAATTTCGTTTCATTAATAGATAAGAGTAAAATAAAAATTTCGTTTGAAACATTCATAAGTTTATATGAATACATAATACTATACCATATAAAAGAAAAAGCGAAACGACCTTTAGAGAATTTATTTCAATTCTCTAAAGTGAATTATAAAATAGAGGATGAGTGAAGAATGAATGTTTGTTGGTTAAATATTAATAAAGTACGAAAAAGCGGACATAAATGCATCTTCATGGAAAAATAAATTCGTGTATCAACTTTCAGGAGAGTTGAATTTCAACAATTAATTGACATTTGAAAAGTTAATAACATTACATTAATTCTATGTCTATTTTTGAGTTATACTCATCATATACAAGAATAAATTTGTATGTATATATACATACATCTACTAATTTTTTTATTATTCAATATAAAGTTAACCGAAATAAATTATTTATGAATTTTTTTATATATAATATCATTTTAATTACATTCAAAATATTTTTAGAGTATTCATACGACATTTTATGAATATCATATATAAAATTATTATATTTAAAATGACTGAATTCTTCTATTAAAATATTGATATTCACTTTAATACATTTTTTTACGATATAAGTACATTTTATGATTATGTTTTTAAAAATTAAAACTTCATTATTTCATATTTTTATATTTACATATTCGAAAAATCTTAAGAACCCAACGTTAAACGTAAAACAGAAAACCAATAAAAAAGTTTATACAATATTATTAAACTGTTTGGATAACTTTTATTTATAAAGTGAATGAAAGCTCTCTTGGGTGCGTTCCTTAATTGACTTCTTGATGTATGTAAAGTTTATAATATGTTTTGTAAAAGATACGTACATGAGTTTTTTTATATAACACGTGTTACAAAAAATAAATTAAGAAGGACAATGTAAAAATAATATATAAAAAAGTAATTGGTATTAAATTATTTTTAATGTCCTAAATCTATATTTAATAACTATTTACTTATTTTTAAATGTTTATATAGATATTTATTCAATTTAAACTAAATAAGTGTTAATGATAAACAGACTTATTTTTTATTTGAATAGAGAAATAAAGTAATAAATTTTATAGTTACGACTTCAAGTTTATGTTCATACTAGTTTTTTTTTTAAATATCTTAGACCGTTAAATTGTTCGCTATTTTTCACGATTAGAGCTTTTGATTGAAACTATTTTCATGTAGATTTTTATACAGTGTCTTTTGATGCAATTTTTGCCTCTATCTCATATATCTATCTAATCTATAAATATATATATATATATATATATATATATATATATATATATATATATATATATATATATACATAAACTTATTTTTATACTTGTTGATATACAACCAAAATTACATTCCAGTTTGTATTTATGTGTATGTTTTTTTTTAAAAATATTAATTGGATTAAAGTGATCAAAATAATTTAAATATTCGTATTCGTAGATTATATATATATATATATATATATATATATATATATATATATATATATTATATGTAGAACGAAAGAGAGATCTAAAAATAAAGCATGTAAAATCAGTTGTACAATATCTTCCACGTGTTTTTCTTTAACTATAATATATGAGAAATTCTACGTTTATAAAAATATACAGTATTAAAATAAATACATTTTTAGTTGAATGCAATAATTTAAAGAATTTCAGTGTACAGTAAGATGATCACAAAAATGTATAACACAAAATGTAATATTTTATTAAGTTATAAAACTTTTATTAAATTTAAAAATGAATAAAATAAAAATGAAACATAAATGGTTTTTTATTTATTTTTCTTTTTTCGTTAGAACATAAGTTTCCAGTAACATCGAAATAGTAATAATAGTAACGAAACTGTCTTTCAACACTTGTGTTTAGTGCAAACTGTGAATATTTATTAGATGTAAACAATTACATTGAAACAACTTGTCTATGAATTGTTTGTTAAGGTTGTGTATACATAAAGTAATCTTATTCAATGCTATTGAAATGTTAATTATAAATCTTACATACATATTTACAATACAATGCTTTCCCTAATTGATAACATTATATTTAGTTAATGAAATATTCAATCATAGTGAATTTGAACTATCAATTTGAGTTATTATTTTGAATAAATAATTTGTGTTTATTTAAAGAACAGTACGGGTCAAATATTTTATACAAAAATTAATATGAGTTTAAATTTCAGCTTCAGTTCAGGATTTTTCAGATATTATCAATAAGAGAAGCTAACAGATACTATTTCTGAACTTTTCAAAAGTCTTTAATAAAATTCACCATAATATGATCTTAAATAAATTTCATTATTTGATTTCAATAAAAAAATCATACGATAGATCCAAGCATATTTATAAAATAGAGATCAAAGGGTTAAAATTGAAAATAAGTTCTCAGAGGTAATATCAGTAAATTCAGGGATATGTCAAGGTAATGATATTGGTTCTATTCTGCTTTTTATTTTTATAAATGATCTTCTAGATAGTTGAATGTCCGATGTTCGATATTATAATTAAATATAAACAAAATGATCAATTAGACGATATATAACGGCATGAAATTGAATCAAAATGTATTCTTGTTCGATTTACTAATAGACGAAATTTTTAATTTTTTATCTTATTTTGTCTAAAAACAAGGAAGTCTGGAAAGATGCATGAAACGTGTGGATCAGAAAGAAAACGAAAATTATAAACGTTATAGCAAAAGTGAGAATTTGAAAATTATAATGGTCATATAACAAGAAGATAAGATTATGGATGAACAAGAGATACTGATTTTTTAAAAAAATGATAGATAGACCATATAGAGGTATAAGAAAATTCGTTAAAGTGGACTGAAAGAGAAAGATATTAGATCATTCGAAGTGAAGTTTTGGAATAAATCTTTATCCAGCAATGAATAGAATAATGCTGTTATATATATATATATATATATATATATATATATATATATATATTATTTACTTCCTGTTCTTATATAATATTTTCTTAAAAAGCATGTAAAAACGGTAACAATTTTACTCTAAAAATAGCTCATAATTTTATTGTCTTTGACAAGTAAAGGTAAATTCCATTATAACAGAAGTAAATTCATGCTATATTAAATTTCATTACATGTTTAGATATTACACATACTTAAGATTTTCTCTGTTATTAGAGTACATGAAGAATTATAATGTCATGTTTATATATATATATATATATATATATATATATATATATATATATATATATGAATAAAGAGAGAAATAAATTGAAAGAAGAGAATAAACTGTACGTTTGTACGAGAATATATGTCTATGTAAATGAAGACGATAATGAAACGCGAAATAATTACACACTCCTGACACACACAATCTTATCTTCCTGCGTAATAGATCATTTAAAATTCCCAGCATTTGAAATGGTCCATTACGAGTTGAGGTAAGGACTATGTATGTCTGTATTATACATCGTTATTTTTTACGATTGTGCGTTATATAAATTTGCTACAACGCCTAACGATATTTTATTAAAATAAATGTATTATTGTTGACAGTTCCGAGTCGTCGAATGCGAAACGAGTTTTTTATTTAGTTCATTCAAAAAAAAAAAATGTTCGTTACATATTGTATTGCTGCCACAACTTGTCAGTTTCATTGACATGGTTTTATCTGAAAATGGGATGAATCCGTAAATTTTCTTGATTTGACAATCTCATATTTATTATTTATTGTATGTTAAAATGAAATCTTGTGTATTTATATTTATTTAGGAAATTCTGTATATATTTTATTCATAATTTTTTTATATATTGTGATATAACTTATGGCCAATAATATATATAAATATATAAGTTCGAATATTAAACCAAATAATCAAAAATAAAACACATTATTTTTGCCTTATGAAATTTATATATATATATAAATGTTTTTTAAAATTCGCAGGAAATAAGATTTACCTACAATGTAGTGAAATAAAATATAAAATACGTATCTTATATTTTATTTCCCTACATTGTAGAAACGGATCGGCTCAAAACTTAAGTGAAACTTTTATTACGACGACCGAACTCTGTCGCTCTAAAAGCGCACTCAATTCAAAATTGAACTTCATCTAGTTTCTGTACAAGTGTGGTAGTATGAGCGACGATAATAGTGTCTCGACACCCTGAGTGATCTCGTTCCGTCTATGTCCATTTAACGAGCCACCAATGTACGGTTATATTATACGAAATGTCTTAAATACGAATTCTAATTAAAGTGAACAATCCATTCCGACGATCATGTCTAATATCAACTTTAATTGAAAATGTGTTTACGAGTATGTTGTACAAATATCGATGTCGATTCTGCGTATGAAAGGAAATAGCAAATCCTGTCGATTTTTAGTGGTAATCTCGTTTGCGATCTATTTAACTGTAACCGACGTACAAGATTAGATCTATATTTGTATTAAAGGTTACTATAGTAACACCCCTATGTGTACTGATATCGTTGTAAAGTATCCCAAGGCTGGAAAATAAGGTATGCGTAGGCGGAAAAAAACACAATGTGCGAAGGACCTGTGGAAGATGGCAGCACAACCTATGGTTATTCTATGTTAATATGGAAGGAAATTCAATTTTGTTACTGTCCACTAAATACATAAATAATATTTATAGTCATAAGGTATACGTATGTATGCTTGTATAATACGTTTAACATGACTTATACTCCATGCAATAAATTCACACAATTTCATTGCACGATGAACTATAAAATATTTTTCAATCAAATTTACCTATTTTGAAAATAAATACCATAGTATAATCGACGAATTATTTACAATAACTTTAAAAAAAAAACTATTCACGTAACCAAAAAATTCGTGCTGTTTTCCATGAAATATGAAATACTTGAAAAAATTACAGAACATGTTTTATTCAAAGAAAAAAAAATCCATCATAATCGATAACTCTTTAACAATGCTATTCAAGTTTTATTATTCCACTTTTATAAAAATGTGAATTTTTGAAGGTAAAATCTTTCCACCATCTTAAGATTAAAAAAATTTTTTTTGTAAGTAGAATTGTAAGATGAAACGAAGCATTGATTTTATATGATAACTAAAAATAATTTATGAAGTACCTGGATATTAACGAAACATCCAAGCATGTGGAGAAGTAATCTTTATACTCCAAAATGTTTATGGTAACGATATGGCAGTTTACAAAATAAGTAGTCCATTATTTTTCTTTCTGTAGGAATTCTTAGAAAACGAAAGAAAATATTTTGATTAACCTTATATTTTGTTTGAAATTAATAAATATTTCGGTTTTTGTATATACTTAATAAAAAAAATAAAGAAATGAAAAAAAAATTTCCAAATACAATATATTTTCTAATATTGATAGTTAAATAACAAGTAAAATAAAAATTTCAATTTATTGTTTATAAAAGAAATCTTGTTTAATATAAATTCGAGTATAAATAGTCAAAAGATGTTTGTTAGAAATACAGAAACAGAGTTTATATATCATTTACGAGAAATAAGTTTAAACAGTGTAGCTAGAATTTCTTATCTACAATGATATCAAGATCAAATATCATGTTTTTCTGAATAATAAATTCAGAATAAAGCATTTTTTCCGTAAGTGAATATTTAAAGCTCTTATTTGTATAGTCGATTTTTATATAAAAAATAATCCACCGTATTTGTTAGAAATTGAGTAATTATATTACAAAGAAAATTATAATGATTGTTTTTTAAACATGCTTGTTAGTAATTTAATTAAAAAAACATGTCACTGATAATATCCGAGATGATATTATCAATGACATAGGAAAAATATAAAAAGTGAAAGAAATAAAATGTAAAAAATATATATAATAATTTAAATTCAGTTTACATAAAATTAAGCAAAATAGTTAATACATTTTTATAATAACATCGAAGTTAAATTAGTAAAAACATGTATCTATATTATTATATAATTGTTTTAAAAAATATTTAACGTTTTTTTATAATTTTTTTAGTTGTTTTAAAACTATGTGTAGGTTACTAGTCCTTTATTGGATGTTTTCCTAAGTAGCAGGTAGGAAAACAGTTATCAGGAGAAATAAAATACCTTGAATAGACCAAAACTAGACCAATCCTCTAGATTGGAGATTTTACAAGAAGCTGTTAATCTCTTTGAATAGAAATAATATTACTGATGCATCTCAGGACAAGATTCAAAAAAGAAATGATCTGAGATTGGAATAGTGGATATTATTAGTTAAATACCTAATGTAGATTTTGTAACATTAAATTAATATTGTATGTATATATTATATATAAGTATTTATTTTAAAAAAAGTTTGTAAATAACAAGTACTTAAATTTAAATGACATAAGTATAAGTTTATTAAGTTTTACCACTTACCTAAATATGCATAGCTTTTAGACTCCATCTTGGGAATCTAAATAAAGAAATAAAAAATATATTAGTACGATTATATAAATAAAAAATCTGTTTATTGTCACACTTTTTGTCAATTGTTATGATTGGATTAGTTATGTATGTTATTTTCGAATTGTTCATATTTTATTTCTTTCTGTTTATTATAAAAAACATTATAGTAAACAACTTAAAAATAATTTAATAATATATAAGACCTATTTGTATTAAAAACGACCTTAGTGAAGTACAAAAAGAGTGAAAGGAAAATCTAATTTAAAGGAAAATTTAAAAATTATTGATTTTTAATTTAAAAACGTTAAATATTTATTTAAAATAAAAAATATAAATCATTTAATTTGAAAATAATTATTTATTATAGCATTTGAGATCAATAGACAAATTAATTTAAATTTTACTTAGGAAATAATTAATTTATTTTTATTTTAAAGATGCCCATTCTTATACAATTTCATAATTAATTTTGAGCATTTTTAAAGAAATTAAATTAAATATAGATTTTTTATTTTAAAATATTAAAAGTAACTTTGTAATCTAACACTGTGTAAATAAGAACATACATACATATATAAATATATATATATATATAAATAAATAAAAAAAAATCTTACCTTTCTTTATCCATAATCCAATGGAACCCACATTATGTCTATATGAAAACCTGTAATAATAAAAAAATCATTTTTATCGTCTTTTTATAACATTTTTATGAAATAAACAGTATTCGATAAATACAGAGTATTTCATAAATCTATTTACATTTTTTTTTCGTACAACAACTAAATAATGTAAGGGGGAAGAAATAGAGGTGTACGTAAGTTATGCACACTTATTTTAATTACATGGTACTGGAAGGAGAAAAGGGGTGAGTTATACTGTAATGAAATAAAAAATGTATCCAGGTTTTTGAAACTTTTCCTCATTGTTAAGAAACAAAGAACTGAAGAAGAATACAAGAAAACATAAAAGTTATATATTGGTCAATAGTTTCAGTCACGTTTAATTAATTGGAAAGAATATGAAAGAAACGAAAATCAGTAATATATACTCATAATCGATCTAAAAAAAATTAGAGCTTTGTACAAGGCATTACGTATATTTTATATGCGAGTCTGTTACCAGATTTACAATTCATCCATTGAAACTAAACGACATCATTGTGTTGAATACAATTTACACAATATAAACCAAGTATCCAGTTAGTTTTTAATCAGAAAATGATGAATTTAAAATATCGGTTCGATTCTAAATTTTCAATCGACTAGACGTCCAAAGTCCATTCGTAACGATGAAAACATGGAATGGGTGCGCCAAACTCTGAATTATTTTCGAACACAATCAGTTCACAAACGTGACACAATTGAAATATAAGGAATACGATTATTCCAAACAATGTTTATATATATATATATATATATATATATATATATATATATATATTTGAAAAAAGTTCAATATATTTCCAATTCTAATTTTATATTTTCCTTAATAAGAAATTAAAAAGAATCAGTTTTATTCTTTTCTGAAATAATTTAACACCATTACGTGCTGTAGTTGTTTCTAACAGATTTATATTAAAAATGAAATTCTACCATATAAATACAAAAACTGTTTTATAATTTTTTTTAAAAAAAGATAAGAAAAAGAGACTGATAAATTTTAAAATAAAATTTTATGACGTTAACGAATATGACATTCAAAAAAAATTACAAAAATGTTTTCAATAATAATATCTACATAATTAATTAGTTAACGTTTATACAAGATTTAGTCATTTAAAGATCGAATGAAAGTTAACCTAACTATAACAAGACAGTTTTGTATACTTAATATATTTTCTTTGTATATATCTTCCACTGTAATCTATTTTCTGTAGAATTTACTAACAATAAATTAAAATAGGTTGGTGAATGAAAACGTTATTCAACGAAATATTAAAAACATTATATAAATATATATATATATATATATATATATATATATATATATATATATATATATATATATATGCATTAGCATTAATTAACAACAAACTTATATGAATATTTTTGTTGAATTCAATTGTATTTATTAACTTTATTTAATATTTATTTCTAAAATTCTCTCATAGTTCATATATTGCATTATTCAATATTATAAAACAACTCTACTAAACTGTAAATTTATATTCTTTATTAGAATCAATATTATCTAATTACTTATCCTAATCAGATTTGTTATTATTAAAAATTGATAATTATATTGTATATTTGTGTATGTGTTTAAGAAAGAGAGTGATATAGCGAGGTAGAAAGAAGTTATGTACAAAGGTTCTTTTTCTTCTATCTAAAATTTGATTTAAATCAAAATTCAATTTAATTAAAGAATTTTCCATTCGATTTTGATAAGATTATAGAACAATTCCTTTGTGAAAAATTATGAAACTAATTTCAATGATAAATCAATATTTTATCAATTAATGTATAAAGTATTTATATGCATGCATAATATATACATAAGGTGACCACTCGTTTCTATTTTACTGACACTATTTTCCATTTTCTAGGACAATGTCCCACTTTTAGTGAAAAACTAAATAGAATATCGTGTTTAATCGATATATATTGGATTTCAATTCTGTATTATATATTCTATAATATAATATGACGTTTAAAAGTCTTTCTCTTGCACAAGAGTGTAATAATTCTTTATGTAGATATTTATAAATAAATTAATAACCAAGCAATATATTACAACTAATAAAAGACTGCTTAAAAAAAATTAAAACTATTACCTAAATAAGTCATTACGATAATCAGACATAATTTACAACACAATTATTGCTATTATACTAAATATCAAAAAACATAATCCTAGTAGAGTGGAAGTTTTGTGGAAATTGATCCGTTTCCTTGCTAAAGAAAAATGGCTACCTTACGTGAACATTATGTGAGCTTTTCGAGAAAAAGAACAATTATATTATTTTAAATAAATAATAAATGTAATGACACTTACGTTTCGAAAATTAAGACAAATAAATGTGTAGATATGCTTATTTGCATTCAAACGTTGTTTTGTGGAATCAATACGGGCAATGCGCGTCGCATGCATCGTCCACATTTTACCCCCTTCCTTAACTACCACTGGTAACCATGCTTGTTCACGTGCGCGTGTCCACAATTGTATCACGTTTTCCACTGTTTCACTTAATGTCATTTACAATATATACATATATATATATATATATATATATATATATATATATATATATATATATATATATATTGTGTGTGTGTATAGTTATATATTTGACTTCTTTTTTACGAAAGAATATAAATTAAACAAGAAAAACGATTTTTGTATTGTATAAAAATACAGAAAAAATAAAAAACGATTTTTATATTATATAATATAATATATATATAAATATATATATATATATATATATATATATATATATATATATATATATATATATATATATATAAACACAAGTAGTGTTTATAACGAATTTTTTTCCATGTAAGAACTGAATACAGATTGATTGATTTTCTTACAATGCAAACATATATTTGATTTGCTTTATTATCTTTCGAAATTTATTGTATATACATGAATAAGTGTATATATATATATATATATATATATATATATATATATATACAGAGAGAGAGAGAGAGAGAGAGAGAGAGTTGAATAACAATTGTTGATTTCAGATAAAAGTACTAAAATATGTCAAGTAGATTAATCTTTTAAAATTTATGGTAATTTTTGTCGCAAGTATGAAAATAATTCTTAGTTTAAAGTGTAAATGTGTGATTAATGTGTGATTATATATATATATATATATATATATATATATATATATATATATATATATATATATATGGGAAAATTTTATACGTACTTAATATTTTATTGAACTTTTTTCAACAAAATTTCCATTAAAATATTAAAATAAAATGTATAAATATATTTTTTTATTAGGTCAGACTTTTTGTAACGTAGAATATCAAATTTAATTTTTTGTACTAAGGACTGGATTTCTAGTACGTAATTACAATTCTTATAATAAAAAATTCAATAATTGTAGTAATACAAATATTAGAGATATATTATTGACAAAAAATAAATATAAAATAGAATAATACGAATATGGTGCCAAACAGATTTAAAAATACAATCTTTTAAATGATTATAATTAAAACGTACTGTAAAAACATAATGCAATCAACAGATAGCAGAAACTTTTATTTAAAAGTGAAGTTACAAAAAAATACTATAAGAAATAGATTAAAAACAAGTCTGATAATTATAACAGAAAGTTGGAAAACAGAAAAATAAAAATGAAATTATTTAAAATTTAACGATTACAATAATTATATATATATATATATATATATATATATATATATATAATTACTAGATTTTTAAAAAAATAATTTTCAAGTGTTAAACAAATTTCATATTTGTGACAAGTTTGAATTTCTTATATAAAAATAATTATTCGTAATGTAAATTATACCATTTACCCTTGCATATACACACATATATGTGTGCATGAAAAGAATGTATTTGATATACAAATAACTAAATAACTATGTTATTGACTTTAGTCGTCAATATATTCACTGTCAATATTTATCATATCTAACTTTTAATAAAATGTTTGCTTTATAGTTTATTACTCTGATTACATTTTATATATACCTTATAATTTTTAAACGTAAATTATAAGTGTAATACTAAGTTTTTGTAAATCTAATAATATTTAATTTAAAATATAATTTCCATTGCTACTGATTTTTTTTTAAACAGAGCAAAAAAACAAGAAATAGTAATATCTATTTAACAATTACAAAATATACTTGATAGTTTATTTTACATATAAGAGTCTATCAGTTCATTTAATATTCTTTAAAAAATATATTTTAGTAATGAAAAGATAATAATTTAATATTATTTTCTCCTGAAATATTACTATTAATTCTATACAATTTTAGTAGTAATACAAAATTCTAATTTAAAATTTAATTCTGAGATTATATAACAAGTATTATTGTATTTTCTAAATTTTGTAAATAACCGTGTTTTATTAGAGAATAAACATTATTTAGATTACAGATTCAGAAAATAAATATTTATTAACAAATTGTTTTATTTCATGAATTTTTTTTGAAACAAAAATAATTTTAATACCAAATAACATACCTTTAATATCTTATAATTAAATGTACTTCTCTTTAAATTTAAAAATTAAATTTTATATATAATTTTCTTCTTTTATACTTCCTTGAAATTAAAAATCATTTTCAAATAATAACAAAATAAAATAATAAAATGTTTCTTATAAATAATATTGTCCAAAAATCTAATCAGATAATAAACAAATTAAATAATCAGTTGACACATTTTTCAGTGAATTACATTTTAAAACTGCATATTGTAAAATAAATTTATATGAATTATAATTAACGTTTAGTATGATAACCAATCTTATTTTTTAAAAAATCAAAATCATGTCCAAACAATAAAATAAATTATTTAAAATATATATTATTTTAGTGTAGATTAAAGAGTAACATAATATATTTATTTTATCTCCGACAAACTTTTAATTAAAAATTGTAGTTTACAAAAATATGATAAAAATGAAATTGACAGATTAAAATATATAATAACATATACGTAAAATATTTAATAATTAAAAAAATTCAATAACTCATTTAAATTAACGTTTAATTGAAGCAAAATTAATTGAAAGCTTCACGTTAATTTAAAGTTTAATTAATAAACTGTTTTACTAATTGGCAAACAATAACATCAACATTTATAAATTTGCTTTTTTTTAAAAAAAAATGTAATACCAAAGGTACGAAAATACAAAATATATTTTATTCTTTTAAAGAATACAAAACTGCAGACATGTTTATTATTGATTTTTGTTTACCTTGAATTAGGTAGTAGTATTTTGAATATTGATTTCCATTTTACCTTGTTCTTTCCTAACTTTTAATTTACATTATTTTTCGTTTTAAAAATAAAATTTTATTCTAACAGGCATTGGTTACACATTCACTTCAAACCATTTTTTACTATGTTTCTTAAAATAATCACAACATTTTTAATTATACTGAAAATTAAAAAAAATGAACAGAAAATCAAAAACATTAATAATAATATATTGATGTTTAAATTATTCTTACGAATATTTTTGTAATAATTCATATCATAACAAAACAAACAATAATTTAAGGTTACGTATTTTATACAGGTACATATATAAAAACATATATATATATATATATATATATATATATATATATATATATCAGTTTAAATCATCCCATTGCTAGATAAAAGTCTCATTGAATGTTACCATTCATTGAAACTCGGTCACATAAACACTAAACAGGCAGGTTAGTGAAAATTTTTCATTGGGAGTTTAATCCCATATGTAGGTTGCCTTCACTTCAGCTAAGAGACCTATCTGCCCTATTTCTCCGACCGAAGATCAAACCCAACCTTCCGTATAACAAGGCGTGATGCATGCCACTACGACTTAATTGGGATATATATATATATATATATATATATATATATATATATATATATAAACATTTATTTTCTTTATGTATCTTCATAAGAAACGTAAAACCAATCTCAAAATATCAATTATTTAAAAATAAAAAAATAATTTCAACATAATGTCAGACACATATTTTGTGCATATTAATTCATTAATTTTTATTGAATTTAAAGATTTTTACAGTATTTTTTCTTATTATATATATATATATATATATATATATATATATATATATATATATATATATATATATATATATATATATATATCAGCCTCTTTTTATTCACTGTTCATAAACAATTCAATGTTTTTTCTTCATTCTATCCCGAAGAGTTTTCTTATGTGTATATTCCATCTATCATTGTGTCTCTATTTATAACTGTTTATATCTTTGAGCTTTCAATAAATAATTTCTCCTGTCTATTAATGGTATGCTTGCTATATGACAAGTAAATTTTCATTTAAAATTTCTCATTTTTTTATAACTTCTAATTTTCTTTCCGATTTACTCGATTTTCATTTTATCTCTACACTATACTCTTTTTATCTCTTATTCCAGACATGCTTCTTCGTGCTATTAAAACCACTGAATTGTTCTGGTATTTAAGACCTATTAAAATCTATATTTCACTATCATAAGTGAGAACAGGTATGATGTGTTTATCAAAATTTTTCTGTCGAATATAAAAAAATATTCGATTTTATAATATAAGAATTTCTTTCAAATTGACACCATTTATATATATATATATATATATATATATATATTTGTATGATTTTATTGTCATTTTGAAGGTACAAAAATTGTAAATTCAAAAAGCAATATACACCTATAGAAGGTACTAGCAAAACTGAATAACAATAAAAACTATTGTGATTCATTTATATTTATTATTTTTAAAAATAATTTACTTTTTAAATTTTTTAAACGGGTAATTAGTATTTTTTTATTATATATCATGAAATATATATATATATATATATATATATATATATATATATATATAAAACATTAACCACAAATTGAGAGTACATTTGATTAATTATCTCATTTAATATCAATTAGTAATTGTAATTAATCTACTTAATTATTTACTTAATTTACATCATTGACTAGTAGATTTCATTTAAATCAGAGGTTATATCAAACATGATAAATGTTTAATCATCCTTAATTAAATAAGATATGTCTTAAAAACAGTTTTCCATTATTTTTTAAATTAATATTTTTTATTTAAAAATATTGAATGTAGACGTATTACATAATAAATATTTTCGTGTATATATATATATATATATATATATATATATATATATATAAATGTGTGTGTGACAGAAAATACTGATAAATGTGTTTTCCACAAAATAACTATATCTAAAAATATTCCATTGTGCAATTCTCAAATCATGTTCAATTTTATCAAATAAACTCAATAGTATTAATATATTAATTCGTACAAATCTACAAAGCAGTAATAGATTTTTTTGTCAAAAAGTATATGAAAATATCTAGATTTGCAAATAAATTTTTGAAATATTTGTTTTTGAAAATAAATGTTTTTTTTATTATATTAAGATTTATAAAAATATAAAAGCATTAATATTATATGATGAAAACAAGACTGGAATTTGTTAAAAATAGGGGTGTTAGATCTATAACAGACGAATCGAAGTTAAATGTCTGTGAATATATTTTTAAAGGAAGTACATATAAACCTGATAATGAATATAATAAATTTTATTATTGTACGGACTATAATTGTCAATTATACCAATAAACTTAGCATATGTCATAAGATATACACTTACTTTATTTGCGCATGTTCGAATCTCGTGTGGGTATCCATTGACAAAACAAATATTTTACAAATTCCTGAAAATTGTACTATCCGTATCACTGTTTTTCTCGACACTGTTCTCACATCGTACCGTGAACGAAACAAACATGAAAATAATATTAAAAGACTTGCACACTATTTACATGTCAGCACGAAAAACGAAAATTATTGATGTAAACCATTCACTGCTTCCGTAAAAGCAGTATCGAGGCGAATACTGCGGTGTACACTAGCGCCCTAGTAGAGGGTAGCTAAAGCTCCATCATTACACAGCCCCTCCCATTGAAAAATAGTATTTCATGCATTTAACATCATGAGCTTTGCTATATATGGACGTATTTGGTCAGATTTGCAGGTTATGTGTTATTGAACACGTTTTTCCCTTTAGACACAGTGACGATAAGAAGTCGTAACTGCTTTCGATCGATTATCAAATGAATAAATTTTATCATTTGTATCTTTTATATATATATATATATATATATATATATATATATATAATATATATAATCTACATCAGACTCTTTCTATCCACTGCTAGATGAAGGCCTCTTCCAAAATTTACCATTTCGACCGAACCAATTCCTTTTTCTTCCAATTTATTTTTATGTATTTATCTCATCTATACATAAATCTCTTTCTGTGACTTTTTATATTCTATATTTCCAATCAATAATTATCTTATCCATCGATGATCTTCTTTTATTACTATGACTCTATGTCCATTTCAAAATCTTAATTATCGATATAACATCCGTTATAGTCAAAGTTCCAAGTTTTTTCGATATGTCAATTTCCTATTCTGTTCGTTGCCATACACCCTTATCTCACTATCTCTAATCTTTATAGTTGCCTGACTATTTCTTAGTACTGGTTCTTATCTTCTTATCCTCCAAATTAAAAAAAATCCATCTGATAAAGAAATATTAAATTTCTTTTGAATTAAAAATATAGGTTATACCATTTTTTTGCAATACATTTTAATATTTTTTTTTAGTGAAGTCAAGTCGTTTTTGTCGATTTGTTTTTAAATTATATGATTTTTTCATGCTACTCGTGCTTTATATCATGCTCTCTTAAACACTTTTCAAATCCTGAATTATATCAGTACATAAATATTATTTTAAATCTGAAAATATTTTTGATACACTTATTCGAGAATTTTGGATGACTAACTAAAAAGATTAAGAAAAAATAAATCGTATTCTTTTCCATAAATTTAAAATTTATTTAAATTACATATTTCTTTATCCAATAAATTAATAGAAATTATTTGTTTTTTAATAATTTCAACTACATAGATGTATATATATATATATATATATATATATATATACATATTGCATTTAATATTCCATCAATCACAAGACAATAGAAGTATAATAATAGAAATCTTCTATTCAGTTTCTGGCCACTGTTGTCCCTATAAACGAATAAAAATGTTATTAATAATGATAAAAATTCAAATATAAAATATTAGAAAATATAATATATTAGCGAAAAACTCTTTTTTCGCAAAATTTTACGAAAATCAACAAATATATTTAAAGTTTTTATATACTGAAACAAAATAATTTTCAATTAAATTTCATAAACCCATTTTTTTAAAAAAATACCACTTACCCATTCTTTTGTCAAAAGAAGAATACTGGTTTTTGGTATTCTTGGTCCAAACAATGGATTCATTTGTGAAATATAACAGATTAGCCAGCTAAATAAAAAGCATATATCAATATAAATGTGGAAAGTTAGACAATAATTTTATTTCTATAAATAATTCTTAAAAATAATATTATTCAATATATATATATATATATATATATATATATATATATATATATGCATGTGTGTGTATGTATAAGAATAATTTTAAAAAATACAATTACTATAATTGATATAATAGGAAAAATAATTGATAAGAAATATTATAATTAATAAAAATTATTTACATAAAACTAAATTTGCAAATTTTTTCTAATATATTTAACGTTGTTATTAACTAATATATTTAATATTATTTTTAATAATTGTATTTAAAATTATTAATATTTATTTTAAAGGAATATTTAATGCCAAATTAAATAAATATGCAAAAAAAAAATATACTTACAACAAATAACAGGCAACTGATGTCAAAACTAAACAATATTGAATTATTCTGAAAATGTGTAAATACATATATTACTAAAAAAATTTATTAAAATAAATTAAAAAGTAGTAGATGGAATATAAATATTAATAACCAAAACCAAGAAATATAAGTTCATAAAATATGTAAACAATTAAAGTAGAAAATACATTTGAAATATTTGAACAAAGAAGTAATAAATTGTTTATATAAAAAATAATAACTTTGAATTTGAAGCAAGTTATCATAAGTATTGAAATTATATATATATATATATATATATATATATATATATATATATATATATATATATATATATAAAGTGAGAGAAACCATCAAATCATATATCATTAAAAATATTAAAATAATAATTTTAAAAATATCTTACCCTCGATTAGGTATTTTTGGAAAAAATAGTAAAAATATTGGTAGAACAAATCCTATAACGAGCCAAAATATTGACATCCCACCGATAAGATTTATTGAATACCCCATTATGGACACCTATAATAAGAATATTTTTATATTACTAAAAAAAATGTATTTTATATTAATTTTTGAGTCATGCAGATTATTCAAGAACACCATAAACAAATTACAAGTGAATATATCCTTACAATATTAATAGAATGAAAATAAATATTTTTTAATTTTTGAATCTCTAACTGTATTCCTAAAAATTAATTATTATATATTCATTTTTACTGATTGTTGATACAATTTATACATACATATATAGTCAAAAAGTTGATCATTAATGAATTAAGAACTAATTTTAATATTATATATATATATATATATATAACTTACATTAATTCTCACATTACTAAACATATAATTTATTTTAATTTCTAATTTAAATAAACAATAACTTACCAAAAAATCCAATATTTTGACAGATTTCCTTCTACTCTTTTCAATATGTTTCTACATAATATATAAATATGATAAGTTCAAGTCATGAGTTTTCTTATCAATAAAATTGATAAATAGTGAAAATATAAGATATTATACAATTCATTGACATTGTTAATAAACAAATATAATATTGAATATGTTTCATTTAAGTATCTATATAATAAAATAGAACAAAATTATTATTAAAACAGTAATATTAAAAATTATTAAATGTATGGTAAAAAAATATTTTGTATGTGTTGTCAATTAAAATATTAGTAAAAATAAATATTCCAGGATTTAAAAAATAATTGTAACAAAATAAATACGCGTTTAATTTTATAAAGTAGTTTTAAATAAATACATTTTTTATCAAACAAAAAATACAAAAAAATAATCAATTATAATAGAAATTTCTATTTAAACTAAAAATGATAGTAATTAAAATTTAATACATTTTTGGTGCTAATAATAAAAATCATTTATCATTATATAAATACTAGCAGTATTTACTTTTTATAACTTTAAATTTTACAACTAATAATTTCCTGAAACATATGTAACTATATATACAGAAATGGAAAGATAATATATAATATAAGACATCAATAATATTTCAATAATTCATATGCATACATATATATGTGTATGTCTGTCCATATATAAATAATATAGCTTCTTTTTATTCAATGCTGGATTGATATAAAAGCTTCTTTTAAAATTTTCAGCTTCCAGCCTTTCTCTTCCATTCCATACCCAAAAAGATTTTCGTGTCTTCATCTCATCTATTCAAAGGTATTTTCTTGAAACATTAGGTGTTTCCAATCAATAATTTTTGTTGATCATCGATGATCTTCTTTTCTTCGTTTATAACCGGTCCATTCTCATTTTAAAATGTTCACTGTTGCTATAACATATATGAATTGTACACACACACTCATATATAAATGGATTAGAAAGAAAACAAAAGTTACGTAAGTTATTGCAAAAATAAAAAGTTTGAAATGAAAGTAGTCTAGTCATAAAGCACGAAGTAGGGACCATTGATGGACAAGAGAAATTATTAATTGAGAACCTAAATATACAATAAGGTCCCGAAAACTATCCATGAATAGATGGAACAGAGATATAAGGAAATTTATCGGAATGGATGATGACATATATACACAATAGTCCAATAATAGTTAAACAATTTTTAAGAACAAGATATTTATTAATAATTTACATTGAAAAAAGGCAACTATTTCAACAAATTTCAATAAATTACTGTGAATTAAGAAATTAAATAGCATTGAAATTAATGTTGTTATTTGTATAATACATATTAAATTCATGGTAGATAATTTTAGAATGAGTATTTATATTGAGTAATTTACTTCCTCGCTAGAATAAAATGATTCAGTTGTATTTGTTTTATATAATATTTAATAGAAATGTTTTCCGATATAGTCAGGATAAATCGAATATATTTTACCGAATCAGCTGCATTATGCTATTTGTTTATCATAAGTAATTATCATATCATTTAAACGTTTAATATTCGCATCAGTATTAGCATTCGTGTAATAAAATAAATTAATTTATCTATATAGATATACAAATAATAATGTACAAATTTACCTTTGTCTATCTACAACATGTGATATATATATATTAAATGTTTTCTAAAAATTTCTAATACTAAAAACTCATAATTTTATCTTTTAGTAATTATTGATAATAAATGATAACGTTATAATTACAAATATAAATCTCTGTGTTTGGTCACAAGTTTTTACAATTACACTATTTTGTTAAGGTGATAATTTAAACTAAATAATGGGTAAGTTTAATTTACTATAAAAACTAACTTATTTTAAATATATGAAAAATATTTTATTTTCCTTTTTTTGAAACAGTTGTTTGTTTCTATTTTTATATAAATTACTGAATATAATTTGGTTATTACCATGTTAAATGATTTTTATCGATGGATGAAAAGCAATTAAAAATTGAATATATGTATATAATATATTTTAATATGTTTTCTTATATAATATTAAAATATGACAAAAAAACAATATAAAATAATAAATGAATAATATTATACTGTTTTATTTCAAATTGTTTAATATAGACAGGCCTCGATTCGGGACACCAGGATTTATAAACTATGGTGAAAGCGCGCCGCCCTTTCAACCACCACCATGGAATGGACAACCACAATTTCAACCACCACAATTCCATCCACCACAATTCCAACCACCACAATTTCAGCCACCTGCTTGGGGAGGATACAATCCTGATCAACCAAGATTCGCTCCTCCTGGTTGGATTGGACAACAACCACCTCAATTTCAACCTGCTTCCAGCTCACAGCCTCAAATAGCTCCTCAAGCAAACCCTAATCAGCCTATGTATAGATTTGCGGGTACAGATGATATTAATAATGTATAATAAATAATAGAATATAATTTGAATCTAATATAACATTTGTTGTTGTTGTCTATAAATGCGTATTGTAAAATGTTTATGTATATATAATTGTATGTATTTAAAGGTGTTTATTGTTTATTTTTATTAAAAACAAGTATATATTGTGTTTATATATAATTTTTTGAATTATTAACGTATTAGTTTCAATCCAGACAGATTTTCAGATTTCTTGACGAAAACTCGTAATTAAAGAATACTCTTTATTTGTTATTTAATTTGCATATACAGTAATAACTAAATAATCCCTTAGATTCTAAATTCAATTAGATATATTTGTAGTTAAAAATTCATTCCATCTCTCAAATACTAGTCTAGAATATCTCATAAAAAAACCTTCACAAATAGGTAATTAGTTAATCAATTGGGCACTGTAGCAATTTTATATTGACACAAAATAATCAATCGACTCAATATTGCAAAATTTTATAAAAGTGTTCAATAATCACTAAGTACAATGAGTAATAAATCACTATTGAACACTTATAATATTTTTTAGTACTTAAGTGAGTAACATATGTGTTAAAATGAATGAATTATCTTTTAAATTACATTTTCTACTGATTTAATTTTGATTTGAAATTCTTAAATATTAGAAGATATTGAAATGAAAACTGATATAAAATAATTTATTTTTAATTACACATATGTGTAAAAAAGATTAAAAATCTTTTTTTAATTAATTTACAGTTTTATTTAACTATTTAAAATTTAAGAAACATAAATTCAATTTAATTACTGATATTAATTATATTGGTTCTATATTTAGTTTGTTTTTAATAAAAAATTCATTTTCTAATTGTAAAAGATTTTATTTAAAAATATTTAACCATCACTTTTTATTCATTTCTTTAGTTAAAATGCATTTTGATCGTATCGGCGTTATATAAAATTTTAAAATGCATTTTTCTTATCAAACACGACCAATAAATGATTATAAAATTGTCTATTCTTAGGAATAAAATTCTATATTTAAAAAAAGAATTAAATAAAATATCAAAAGTATGAATGTAAATTACATTTTTAATATTGAATAATTTTCTAAGAAATAATTACTTTTTTTAAAAATGACACATAATTTAAACAAATGTGAAACATTTCCTTAGAATATTATTTTGTATTACGGATAATTTGAATAATACATTTATAGTGATAAAAAAGATAAGATTAAATATATCAATGGAATAAGATTATTCATATAAAATTAAAAAAAGTACAAACGAGATTCTCAAAATTTCATCAAACATATATAATTATATATATATATATATATAATTTTCAACTGCTACATTTATAAAACCATCAAGTAAGGAATATAAGAATATAGTAAATGTACAAGTTTTTAAATAAATATTTCACATCAAGAAACTTTACTATAAAGTTATAAGATCTGTATGATCATTTTATAAAGACTTTTCAAGCAGCAAATAATTTTATCCATAGGTGTACATATATTGGTAGACAGCAATCTCAACTAGGAATGACTTGTGGATTGGTGTATTGCCATGCAACAGTAGCACCCTTCGCCATATCAGATCACATCACAACACGCGATCTTTTCATCGATTCGTTCTAATGTACCGCCTTGTAGAAGTTTTATTCAATGCATAGTCATTAAAATACTTTCTTTTATACTTCAGTAACACAAGAAAGGACATAACTTTTTAGTACTAGGTTACATCTTTATATTTCTGAGCTCCTGAATTAAAGCATCAAATTTTATTTGATATCAGGATCAGAATAATTAATATTATATATATATATATATATATATATATATATATATATCCAATCAAAAATACTAAATTTTCAATATCTCTGAAATTACACTAATTGTGAACATGTGACAATAATTCACTGATAATATGGGCGTGTAAAGTACTTGAAAAAGACAATATTTATATCGCACTTGCCTTAAATTTCAGTTAGATTATATTATAAACTCTGTGTATAACGTTTGTATAAATATGAGTAAGTATATATAACATCTAATTTATTTTAATTGCTTTTTACAATGTAAGATTCTCGATTTTTGTCTAAAATTAGATGTATACGTTATTTGCGCTAATAGGAGTAGAGAACGTTCTAAAAATGTTTCTAAAAATCCATCAACAAATTTAAAAAAACAATCAAAAGACAAAATTATGGCAGGTAAAATTGATATTTATATATATAATACTTATAGTCAAGATTATTATATATACATATACATACATACACACATACAAACACACAAACATATATATATATATATATACATATATTAAAAAAAATTGTACTTAAAATCATTATAATTTTCAGGCTGCCATTTAATTTTAATGACATATACTTTATGAGTTGTACTCATTTTGTGTTCAACTATAAATAAAATTATTACGATAAACATATAAGTAATCAGAGAGATTTTTAAATTTTTTGCGTTTTAAATCAACAAAATATAATACATATATATAAACGAATAGAATATTAACATTCTAAAAAAGTGTTATCTGGAAAATAAAAACCTTAATTAAATTATATTAAGCATACAAACAATGTAAATAAAAAAAGAAAAATCAATAGATAATACAATGACTTTAACTCAGAGACAATAGCTATAAAAAATATTTATAACATGAAAGAGAATGAAAATAAATGACCTTAACTTACATACATTTTTTTCATTAAAAATATTAAATATGTAATATTTCATATTTTTTTATTTGCGAAATAATTTCAGTATAATATAACTATTTTTATTTTTAACTCAAGAAAAAATTGTATATTAATTTATATATATATATATATATATATATATATATATATATATATATATATATATATATAAAGGAAAAATTTAATTTTAAACAAATACTTCGATTTGTTATTGAAAAAATGAAAATTACAAAACCAAATAAAGAACATCAAACATTCAAAATAGTACAACGTAATACAAAGATAAGAAAGTTTCTGATAAGAGTTAATATTGAATTTATATAGATATACTTGATAATTACAATAGATAAAATACTGTAGACGTGTAAATAATATATGGTTATAACAAAGAAATCTTTGTAACATTTCCAATAATTTTTCTTTTTTCTGTTATAAACAAATAAACACTTTTTTTCTTTATATATATATATATATATATATATATATATATATATATTGTATATGGTTAAATTTTTAGTTAATTTGAAAATTTATTATACATTAATTTTGTCATACTGAGATTCATCATAAGTATTTTGACTTGATTAGCTTTGTTTAATTCTTCTATTATTTTTAGCGAGAAAATCATAATGTATACATTATATATATATATATATATATATATATATATATATATATATATATACTTATGTATGTATGTATGTAAGTGTACGTATAAAGATTTTTTTTAAAATAATCATTTAGTACGTCACTTCCTTCTCAGTATTACCATATTTGGAAATATTTTAATAATAAAACGAAATTTTCCTCTTAGTTCATTTTTCAATAAAATGATAAACAAAATGTCTTCATTAAATATTAAGTAATTAAATCATTGTTCAAAATATCTACTATAAATAATATAATACATTGAAATTAAATCAAATTAAATATGTAAAACAATGAATTTTTCATTTTGTTACTGTCGATTTATTTAAATCACAAAATAAATGCCGATTTCAAATATATGAAGATATTCAATCGAATAAATTTTATCACTGCCAAAAAATACATTACTCTAATTCTATATAAAGATTTAATTTTATACATGGTAGTTTTTCTCCTAATGAAATCTTATCATCAAAATGGTTTATTTTAAGCAGCCATATTATTATTATAAAATGTAATGATATAATGGGAAATCCATGATACGATTATAATATATAAAAATAATAACAAATTCATTACTTATACAAAATATGTGACAAATGATATTAGGAAATGTTGCAATTTGAACAACTCTATTTTTGAATCAGTCAACGAACTTCTGTTCAAGCTTTGTAATTGACATGCATTTGAAAAATCTTTTAATACAAATTAACATAAAGATTTGGTATCCAGTTTCCGTTCAGCAACAAATGTTTTTTAATTTCTTAAACACAAATAATTCATTGCAAGCATTTTTTGCCATCAAATATTTAAAAAATTAAATAAGTGTTAAATAACTTTACATTACAATTTATTTCCTTTAAATGGTAGGGAAAAAATGAAATTGAGTATAGGAAATAATTAATCAACGTTAATTCGAATATAGTTTTATTAAAATATACAGACTTAAACATAATTTTAGGTATATTTTTACTCAAAATATATTAACATATATTATAAAATTTAGATTACAATAATATTCTATATTAAAATATATCACAATGATTAAAAGTAAGACCGAATCAATTGTTTAAATAATATTTTTATTGACAGTAATTCATTAGAAATAAAAAAATGATACCAATAGTTAATTCAATATAACTTGCTAATATTTACAATCCAAAAAGTATTTTTAAAATATTTTATTTCGATTTAATAAAATAAAATTGATAATTGATATCAATTCAATTTCAGATCCAGACTATCCACAATTTCAACCACCTGGTGGAGGAACGCCTCAATTTCAACCACCTAGCGGTGGTGGTTGGGGTGGAAATGACGTACCACAGTTTGCACCTCCTCAAGGTGGTCCGCCACAATTTCAACCACCGCCAGGTGAAGGAGGTTGGAATCAACCACCACAATTCCAACCACCAAGTGATGGAGGATGGAGTGGTCCATCGTTTCAACCACCGCCACAATGGGGCAGCGGACCACAATTTCAACCACAATAATGAAATATATAACGTTTTATGACTGAAGATTTTTTTTTATTATATCATTTATAAATTCAATCATCATTGTTAATTATTTTTTTATTATATGTTAAATGAAAAATGTGACTGTTTTACAGTTTTAATGTATATATATAGGTAAATAATATATTTATTATTTACGAATGTATAATCTTCTTAGTATAAAATGACTTTATTGAAATAACTTACAATAAATATACGTCTTTAAAACAAGTTTCTATTTTTAAAGATATTCCATTTTTTCAGCACTAATATTTTCGTTAATACGTGCGCAAAATGACCTTCTTAAAACCGATAGGACTATTGTAGATGATATCATATACATAATAGTAATGGTAATACCAAAACAATTTGTTAAAAAAAATCAGGTGTGTGATAAAATTTATCACACACAATATCATACGTCTT
This sequence comes from Neoneuromus ignobilis, assembly GCA_029203775.1. Lineage (NCBI taxonomy): Eukaryota > Metazoa > Arthropoda > Insecta > Megaloptera > Corydalidae > Neoneuromus > Neoneuromus ignobilis. The sequence goes on from CP092095.1 coordinate 19,905,244, forward strand.
GAATTAATAAATTCGTATATATATATTAAACTGAAACTACAAAATACGAGGGTCGTTTGATAAACATGGTAAATTTATTCATTGTTTAATTTAATTAATTAATTTAATTAAATTTTTCAATTTAGTTTTTCTTACTTTTACCATATTTAACAAACTACCCTCTTATATGTATAATTGATAAAAAAGATATAACAATTAAGAAAATAATAATGATGGAAAATGTACTACAAAAAAGTAATTCATGTAAAAATAATTATATTTTAATTATAAATTAATATCTAGTATAAACAATTTATTTTTTCGAATGATAGTAATTAATTCCTCTTTTATAAAAAGTAAAATAAAATTAAAGGAGTTACTTTTTTAATAAAATAAATAAACAATATGTTTAAATTTCAAATAGGTGTCATTGGAATCACTGAAGTTAACACATGTTTTGAAATTAAGTCCACGTCAAACACCTGAGGTCAATAATCTCGAATATCAGTTAGGAAATCGTGGGCAGAAATTCCACTTAAAATATTCATGTCAGACAATACCATAATTGAAGGCCTAATAGTGTTAAATGATTGAATCTGTTTAAATATATATATATATATATATATATATATATATATATATATATATATAAATATGTAATTTAATATTTTTATTCAAATAAGTTAATATAATTTAATTAATATCTAAAAACTAAAGACATGAATTTCATAACATTTCACAATAGTACATCATTATTTCCAAAAAAATACAATATATGACTCATCTTCAATTGGAAGGGTATTTTTGTCTAAAAAAATAAACAATAGAATATTTTTAAATTGATATAAATAGAATTTTAAAACAATGGAAATATAAAATTGATAAAAAATAATTAAAAATTAATTTACAAATATATACAAGATTTATTGGAATAGTTCATTTAAATTGTTATATTAATATTTTTAGAAAATTAATATTGAACAAAATATTAACTATAAAAAACATATAACAATATATGTATAACAATTTTCATTTCTGTATAAATTTAATATAATAATTTTATATCTATTCCATTAATCATTTGTTGCTCTTAATTTGTTCACAAATACATATATCTGTCCATCTGTCATATTTATCTGTTTATCTACATATTTATATATATATATATATATATATATATATATATATATATATATATATATATATTATATATATAGTTGCATTATTTTAATTATTTTATATATATTTTTATTAATATATATATATTTTATAAACACTTGATTTCTTTAGTTACATGAATCAGAAAATATATTTAATGTTTTAAAAAAATTCAAGAAATCCTACTCAAAAAAAAAAAACATTAATTGTAGACTAAACATATTTTACAAAGAAACTAAATATTTTTTCTTTGTTCACATACAGCACTAAATTTTTTTTTCAAAATTAATTAAATTGTAGATGGATATTTTTAATAATTTTAAATAAATTTATTTGTTAAACTACAATGTTTCTTCTATCTTATGACGATTTGTATTATCACTTACAAACAGGGTACTATTTTTATTAATTTTTATGCTATATGCATAAAAATAAATAAAAATATCATTTCTCGTATAAAAATAAAACAAAGGATTTGTTTAAATTTGATTATAAATTTTTAACATGAGGTTTTAATAATAAAAGTTAGTGCAAGGGTATTTAAATGACTGAACAAAGATATTTTCTTATCAATACATATATTTCATTGAAAAATGGCAAACCTTTTTATATATACTTTTATTTTTAGTGAAAAAAAAAACTAATCTTTATTAATGTGTATACACTTGTCTTATTTTTTAACTAGATTTTTTATTTAATAATGAAAAATATGTACAAGGTCAATTTCACTACTAAAACAATGTAATATTAGGTCATGTACATCCGAATCTAAGTAATCGTTTTTTTAGATAAAAAGTAAAACCTACTTATTAAAAAATGGATTTTTGTAGAAAATAAATATAATTTTAGAAATTTCACTATGCTGGAATCGCTTTTTTCGAATGAATTGAAAACGTGAATATGCATATAACAATGATGCAAATATTAATTTACACAAATAAATCATTCAGTTCACACAGTAAGATTTTATTAAAATATTAAATAATTATTTCAATCAATGAGTAGAATTATTCATAATCACTCAGTAATTATACTCTGGTATGATTAAATGAGCATCATTGAATTATTTTATAAAAATTTTCAGTACTGAAATGAATGATTTATTAGTGTGTTAGCCACAATATTAAGAAAATAATGAAATAAATAATTAGCATTGTTAGTTTTCTCATCTATATATCCATTCATCAAAATTTAAATAAATAAGAGAATTCAATAAAAATAATATCAAAAAAATCTAATAATCATTTAAAAATAGAATCACTTTGCAAACAAAAATTTTTTTGTAAAAGAAAAAATAAAGAAAAATATCATTTAAATTATGATAATTTGTTAGTTCAAATTTATAATTTAGGACATTTTAGTTGATTACATAGTTTATTGTAATTAATTTCTATGATATATTTTGTTGATATGATATTGATATATCTTATTATGAGATATTTAGTTCAGTAAATTATAAAATATTTTCCGTATCCAACTAACAAAAAACAATTACTTTTTTGACGTAATTTATACAAAAAAACCATATATGACGTATATTATATATAATGTATTATTATATGACGTATATTAACCAAATCTTTAATCGTACAATATGAATCACGAACTCTCGCCAAAAAACTCAACGTGTTAGTGCAGAAGATCAACGATCGGGGATTTACGAATAAGAATGTATGGGATTCAAACTGTTTTAACTATGTTACTTATTATTTCACTTCAATCCATTGCTATTAAATACAGATTAGAAAAAGAAATAGAATTTGCATAATTAATCAAGGCCAGGGGAATATATATATTGTATTCGAAAGATAGATAGTTTTTTGTAATCAGAAGTGTGTTTTGATATTAAAACATACGATTTTGTAATATATGTATTCTCAGAAATTAATTTTTCGATAAAATATTCACAATGATTATATTTGTCATACCTTTTTACTTTGATTAATAATTTATATTTAGCATCAATCACATATATATTTAAATAAACAATTAATAACCATTGCTTACATATTTATCCTTAATTCAATTTTAAATAACAATAACTACTTACAATATTTCCAGAATTAAAAATAGTGTAAGTGAATTAACAATATGTGAGACAGTAAATTATTACATGAACCTTTTCTAATTTCTTCCGATTTTCACTATTCATTGATTTTATTCTCAATCAATTCTATTTCTTGATATTTTAATTTGATGATTTATTGCCTTTCTGAATTTTATTATATATATATATATATATATATATATATATATATATATATAATGTAATACATTTTTATACATATTTAATGCTATCTTCAGTGAGTGTCTATATAATGAAATTATGTAAAAAAATAATTATAATACTTCTTTTTAAGGAAATAGAAAATTTATATTTTATGATTCTAAAATATTGTTAAAATAATAGTACATTATTTCAATGTAATTGAATAATGTTAAATTAGATACCTTGCGAAAAAAAATTTCAGATTCTAAATTAAATGAAATATTGTTGTAAACAAATATATAAAAAAGTTAATAAACAGATAATAAATAACATTATATATGCTTAATGTTGTATATATATATATATATATATATATATATATATATATATATAATATATATATAAACCTAACTTCTGCACACATTTAATTTTGCTTTTTGAAATTTTAAAATAAATTCGATATAAATAAATTATATACATGAATAAAATTAAAATACTTTTTTTTAAAAAAATGTATATTTTTTATTCTGAATGGAATATAAAATCGAAAATATTGATAATGAACACATTCTATGATTCAACATAAGTAACTGATAATAAATTAGCAATCATTTATGACATTCAAAATTATCTAAAGTAAGTAATTAAACAAATATGCAAAACAAGGTTAAAAAAAGAAAATAAAAGATTTATATAGTTATGTGTTTGTGTGTATGTGTGGTCGTATGTGCGGAGAGAGAAAGAGAAAGACATCTAAAAATAACAAATTGAACAGTAAATAGAACTCACCAAGCGATCTTTAAAAAAAAACAAATAAAGAACTTACTCAGTTCCAACGACGTAACAGAAACGTCTTAAATATATATTATATTCGCAAGTTTATATAGTACTGGTAAAATTTATATTTGGACTCAAAAGAAAAACATCTGTGTTCGCGAAAAGTTGAAAGTAACATTGTCATTATTAAGTCAGTGCACAAGTGAAGTGTGTACATTTATAGTGACATTTTAATTAACAGTAATAGTTGTTACTAAAGGAACAAAATTATTTACACAATGGGTAAGTTTTAACAATAATATTTGATATAAATATTATATATATATATATGAATAATATGAAAAATTAAACTAAATTTTTAATTCACATTTTTTTACATTAATAAAATTTTCATTAATAATATATATAACATAAATAAAAAAATATTACACAAATATATTTACATTCTTAACATTTGTGCCACTTCTTTGTATTTCATTTTAATATCTAAGTTTCAATATGGATACTATTTACATATAAATATATATTTTTTAAATTCTAGTTCTTATTTTTCTTTCTTTACAATATCTTGTTATAGTGTAGATTTTTTAATTTAAACTAATTCTTCAAACGCCTATTTTGAACTCCATACATTTAAAATAATTTTTAACATCGTTTATTAAAATTAGATAATCGAAATACTTTTCAAATAAAATAGTTTTTAATGGTAATTAATTTGAACTAAGGTTTTATTTTTTTCTTTTAAAAAAAATATTTTTATACACAAAATATTCGAGATGAAGAAAAGCAAATAAAAGTATTATTCCATATAAATGATTATAAACAATTAAACATTACTTCAAATCATATTTTAATTACAAAAAAAATTTTAAAATCAAATTTCAATTTTAATTTAACTGAATACATATTTCATTTTTTTAAACATACATACATAAATATATATATATATATATATATATATATATATATATATATATATTATAATTTTTAACATTTTTAGAAAATATATTGTAATAGAGTTTTTAAATTGTGTTTGTACAAACATATAAAACAAAGTATATATTAAATAAATTATATAAAATAAATTATAAATATATATGTTAAGTGAATAATAAAGAGGCAAATTTTATTACTTTAATTTTTTATAACATATACATATATATATAATATTAATTTTGTATTTATTTGACTATAGAAATGTGCAATACTCTCTATAACAATATAATATTTTCTGGTGACATACCGTACGACCTCTTAGACTTTCCTTTCTTAAAAACCTTCCTTGTGAAAGTTTAATAATGAATCAGTGATCAGTATTTGGTTTTTTGTGTTGGTTATTTAATTTTAAACATTATCTAGTTTGTAAATTTTGTGATAAACATATTAGTCATTTCAGAAATACCTTTAACATTTCCTTATCTTGAAGTGGTATTGTACAGTTTCGGTTTTTATTTTTATTTTTTTAAGTAGTTGTGTATAAAAATATCACTAGAATATTTACGAGTTCAAAAAGATAATTTTCAAATAAAATAATCTATTTCATACAGTAAATTCCAAATTTGTAATGATATTAATTTTAATTATCAATTTATCTCTTTATAATTAATTCCTTTCAAGTGTTAATAATATTGTATATATATTGAGAAATAGTAAATTACCTATTTATTATGAAATGCAATACTATTTAATTGTAATAATATTCACCATTTTTAAAAAAATCGCTATTTTGTTTCAATATGATTGCTTTAACAAAAATTTCAGTCACGTAATATTTTTGGCAAGTTAAAAATAAACAATGTCATTAATTTCCTCAATAGTACCATAACAGATAATTTTTCCAAATAAAAATACGAATAATAATTAGGAAAAAAATCCATGTTTTTTTTAATTACAAGGAAATATCAATACAAATATATATAAATATAATACTTTATTTTAAATATTATTCAAAGTAATAGACTATTCAGAAATATAAACTAAAATCTTGATAAATTCTTTCCTCAATTTCAACCTTGACCAGTCTAAAATACCACTAACAAACAACTACAATGTTATATTCAATTTTAATAAATATAGTCTTTAAATTACAAATATCAAAGATCAGTAATGTTTTTTTTTTGTTTAATTTTTTTGGTAAATAAACCCATAAAGAAATCATGAAATAATTACATTTATAGAATAATATTTCCTACAGGTAAAATTATTTATTTTCATACCTGAGCATGTATCAATTTGTTTAAAAAAATGTTTAGTTAGATATGTTAACTCTTGTTTGTTACATTTAATATTTTTTAAGTAATACCTTTTAATTACTATTTGTATTGTAATATTCCGTAATTAGTTTTTATTTCACATGTCTCATTTTCAAGTAAACTAAAAAAAAATATTTTAAAAATATTATTTATCATGGTACATACGAACTTTTATATTACTCATTAAAATATAAATATACTTTTCTGATATATTTTTATTTTTAAATAATACCTTACACTTTTTAAAAATAAACAAACACATATAACAGACATATATACACACATACACACATTTATGTATATATAAATGTAAATGACAAATTTTAGTAAGATTAAATATCATTTTTTTCACCATCAGTGTCACAAATTGACCTCAATATAAAAGACCCGAAATTATTGTTTATAATTTATTTTGTATAATATATACGTAATAAATATATTTTATCAGTTTTTTTTGATAAAAATATAATCAAACTTTTTGCTATTATAATAACAAATAAGGTTTGTTTACCTTTTAACGCGTCTACATCATCAATATTTAGGCTATCTTTATATATTTCAAAATTAATTTATATATACATAATTTTTACATCAAGTTAATGTTTACAGTTAAATTTTTTTTAATTAATCAAATACAAACATACATCTAGAACTAAAACGAGTACCAAACATAAACATGTATTATCACTCGTCAACAGTTTATAAAAATGTTCAATAATTATTTATGGGTCATTTTATTCGTTTATAACCGTATTTCAATCAATATGCCATTTTTATAAAATCTAATTTTTATAAATTAAATTTCCAATACAGTTATGTTATACATTTGCTACCACATCTTTAACTACCAACTCATATCTTGTTTCTTTATTTACACTTTTATAAATTCCAACTTAATTTATAATTTACTACATATTTTAGATAAAAGGTCCCTAATGTACATTTCAATAATTGTACAACTATTAAAAAACTATGATATTGTAAAATCTAGATTATTATTATTTTTAGAATAATTTGAAATGTTATAACAGTTTATCTTTTGCTTTTTTGTTTATATTTGTGTCTAAAACTAAATTTTCTTAACTAATATTCGCCTTCATTTCTTACTTATTATAAATCTTATCTACGTTATTAATACGACCTAAAAAAATGGAATTTTTTCCTATTCTTAATTGAATCTCTAATCTTTATACCTGTTATGTAATGTATTTTCAATTGTTGATGTTTTCATATTAGGTTGGCAAATATCTCCCTTCCGCCTTCTGGTCTTTTGAATTTCGCAGCTATGTACAAAAAAAAAAAAAAAAAAAAGCGGAAGGGAGATACTTGCCAACCTAATATATATATATATATATATATATATATATATATATATATATATATATAAGAAATTAACTTATTATTAAAAACAGATTTTATTATACAATTATAAAATCTTGTGCTATTGAAGAATGATTTGAGTGAATTATCATAACACTAAAAATAGTTGTGAGAAATATTAAAATTGGTCATATCACTTGTTAACGAAGAAATAAAAAGAATCTTCAAATACAAGACAAAAATACCTTATTAAAAAATACAATTAAAAAACATTATTAAATTTATTAGACTGGAACTAATTATGAAAAAATGTTTATGAAATATTTTGTGATATTTACAAGTGTTAGTCATAGCAGTTTGGTTTTTACGTAGAAATAACTATCAATATTTTAGTTTCAATTTTTAACATACACTCGAACATAATTGAAATAAAATATATATATTTTTTTTAACATTTCAGAAAAATCCACTATTATTCGTTTAGCTGTACCATTCCATCCACCAAAATGGATAAAATTTCCGGAATATTCAATTCCGGATCAGTCGAATTTACCACAAGATCAAACAAGAACAAATACACAAACTACTCAAACCGAACATAATGCATCTAATAATACAAGACTTACGGAAATGAACAGAAGATCACACTAAGAAGCTAAAAGAATGTTATTAATTCAGTTGTATAAAAATAATATGGGAATATAATTTACCCACCAAAAATACTTCACTTCGATTATAACCAGATTTAAAATGAATATAAAGTACGTCAATTCAATAAATTATTGGTATTAGTGGAAAATCTTTATACAATCCTACCTCATCAGTGTATTTAAATATCAATATTATAAAAAAAACTTAGTCAAAATATTTTTATTTAAAACTGTTTTAACGATTGAATTAAAGATTAGAAACTAGGAGTCAATGAAAAATGTCTATTGATGTATTAAGTATAAAAAATAATATAGAATATTTTCGATTCAAAATGTAATGAAATAATGAATAACAATTAGTAATGAATAAAATGTATAAAAAAAAGTTGAGATTAAATTTAAAGTAATATTTGTTTTTATTATTTCTCTTTACAAATTGACAATGCATTATAATTGTAGTTAAGTGTATTATATTATATTAAGATACAGTATATGTTTTTATTTACACTGAAGAATGGGTGCTTCTTAAATAAGTGTTAGAAAATATTGTTATATTTCTAAAAAAAATATAAACGAAATAATAAAAAGTTAAAATATATTTTTTTATAAAAACTAGTTTATATGATTCTTATGTGTTTCAAAAACATTAAAATTGTTTTTTTTCTATACATCTTACTGAAGTTTTATAATTTAAAATATCATATAGCATGTAAAATATTATGAATATCATAATATTTTACAGTAAAATTTAATTGTATATTATGTAAATATAAATAAAAAATATTTTTGAAAAAATAAATTAATTTTAATCATAATTACTAAATCTACTTTGAAATCTCTTTTGCTATCGATTTTAATTAATTGTTTTTTACTAATTGATTTTGTTAAAATATATTTATGTATAAATATACTATACATTGTTTAGTCTGTCCATTATATATGGTTAAGTAAAAAATTCAGAAAGCATAATTTAACTATCAATTTTTTCCTTCGATGTTTCAGGATTTCAATAACCTGTTTATAAACTTACGAAAGAGGGATTTTATCGTTTGAGTCTGTCAATAACTTGGGCATCGGAAAATGTGCCAGTGTCCTCTAAATCGGGATATAACGTCAATATTTTGAAGGAATGCATTCTGC